>CM045768.1:85224029-85557823 GCA_025200525.1 Camellia lanceoleosa | reverse complement strand
ATCAATGAGATATTGAAACCCTAAGCGAAGTTTTCTAGAGAGATGTCAGAGCTTCTCTCTCTAACCCATAGTGTAGTGTAAACCTTGGTGTTTGAGGTTTTCCACGGGCCTTCTCGTCACTGTTACACAATTTTGGCCCCGATGGCCTATTTTCACGCCTGAGTATGAAAAAAGTGCATATTTTGAATTAGTTTTTATGTCGGGAGTCCCATGCTAGTTCTGTAAGTTTCCACAACTTATATTGGTCCCTCCCAAGGCATTTTACGTGTTCCCTAGGCCTTCTCGTTACTGTTACAAGAATTTAGCCCCTGGTGGCCTATTTTCACGCTTAAGTGTGAGAAAAGTGCCTTTTTGGACTTAGTCTTCAAACTTGGATTTTGGTTTCCGTAAGTTTCCACAACTTATATTGGTTCCTCCCGAGTTTTTTAAGGTGTTCCCCAGGCCTTCTCGTGTCTGTTACACGATTTTGGCCCCCGATGGCCAATTTTCAACCTTAAGTATGAAACAAGTGCATTTTTTGACATAGTTTTCAAACCGGGAGTCCCGTGCCAGTTCCATAAGTTTCCACAACTTACATTGGTTCATCCTGAGGTATTTGAGGTGTTCCCCGTGCCTTCGCAAGACTGTTACACGATTTTGGCCCCCGATGACCTATTTTCAACCTTAAGTGTGAAAAAAATGCATTTTTTGACTTAGTTTTCAAACCGAGAATTTCGTGCCAATTCCGTAAGTTTTTACAACTTACATTAGTCCTCCTCGAGGAATTTAAGGTGTTTCTCGGGCCTTCTCATGACTATTACACGATTTTGGCCCCCGATGGCCTATTTTCAAGTTTAAGTCTTAAAAAAATTCATTTTTTGACTTAGTTTTAAAACCGAGAGTCTCGTACTTGTTCCGTAAGTTTCCACAACTTACATTGCTCCCTCCAAAAGTGTTTGATGTGTTCCCCGAGTCTTCTCGTGACTGTTACACGATATTGGCCACCGATGGCCTATTTTCAACCTTAAGTGTGAAAAAAGTGCATTTTTCGACTTAGTTTTCAAACCGGGAGTCCCATGCTAGTTCCGTATATTTTGAAAAACTACATTGCTCCCTCCCGAGGTGTTTGAGGTGTTCATCGGGACTTCTCGTGATTGTTACACGATTTTGGCCCCCGATGGCTTATTTTCAACCTTAAGTGTGAAAAAATACAATTTTCGACTTAGTTTTCAAACCAGAGTCCTATGCGATTCAGAAGTTTGACAACTTACATTGGTTCTTCTCGAGGTGTTTGAGGTTTTCCTCGGGCCTTCTCGTGATTGTTACAAGATTTTGGCCCCGATGGCTAATTTTCAACCTTAAGTGTGAAAAAATACATTTTTGATTTAGTTTTCAAAGCGGAGTCCTAAGCGGTTTTGTAAGTATCCACAACTTACAATACTCCCTCAGGTGTTTGAGGTGTTTCCGAGCCTTCTCGTGGTGTTACACGATTTTGGGCCGATGGACTATTTTCAAGCTTAAGTGTGAAAAAAAGTATCTTTTTCCACTTAGTTTTCAAACTAGGGGTCCCATGCTAGTTTTGTAAGTTTTCACAACTTACATTGGTCTCTCTCGAGGTGTTTGAAGTGTTCCCCAGGATTTTTCGTGACTGTTAACTAATTTTGGCCCCCGATGGCCTCTTTTCAAGCTTAAGTTTGAAAAAAGTGCCTTTTCCCACTTAGTTTTCAAATCGGGGGTCCCATGCTAATTCTATAAGTTTCCACAACTTACATTGGTCCCTCTCGAGGTGTTTGAGGTCTTCCCCGGGTCTTTTCATGACTGTTAACCGATTTTGGCCCCCGATGGCCTATTTTTAAGCTTAAGTGTGAAAAATGTTCCTTTTTGACTTAGTTTTCAAATAGGGAGTCCCGAGCTAGTTCTGTAAGTTTCCACAACTTACACTGGTCCGTCTCGAGGTGTTTGAGGTGTTCCCCTTCTCGTGATTTTTACACAATTTTGGCCCCCGATGGCCTATTTTCAAGCTTAAGTTTGAAAAAAGTACATTTTTTTACTTAGTTTTCAAACCGGGGGTCCCGTGCTAGTTCTGTAAGATTCCATAACTTACATTGGCCCCTCTCGAAGTTTTTAAGGTATTCCCCGGGCCTTCTTCTGACTGTTACACAATTTTGGCTGCCAATGGCCTATTTTCAAGCTTAATTGTGAAAAAAGTGCATTTTTTGACATAGATTTCAAATGGGGAGTCCCGTGCTAGTTCTGTAAGTTTTTACAATTTACATTGGTCCCACTTGAGGTGTTTGAGTTTTTCCGCAAGCCTTCTCGTCACTGTTACATAATTTTGGCCCCCGATGGCCTATTTTGACGCTTAAGTGTGAAAAAAGTGCATTTTTTGAATTAGTTTTCAAGCCGGGAGTCCTGTGCTTGTTCCGTAAGTTTCCACAACATATATTGGTCTCTCCCAAGGTGTTTTATGTGTTCCCTGGACCTTCTCATTACTGTTACACGATTTTGGCCCCCGAATGCCTATTTTCACGCTTAAGTGTCAGAAAAGTGCCTTTTTGGACGTAGTTTTCAAACTAGGATTCCCGTGCTAGTTCCGTAAGTTTCCATAACTTATTGGTCCCTCCCGAGCTGTTTGAGGTGTTCCCCAGGCCTTCTCGTGTCTGTTACACGATTTTGGCCCCCGATGGCCTATTTTCAACCTTTAGTGTGAAAAAAGTGCATTTTTTGACTTTCCTTTTAAACCGGGAGTCCCATGCTAGTTCCGTAAGTTTCCACAACTTACATTGGTCCCTTCCGAGGTGTTTGAGGTGTTCCCTGTGCATTCTCGTAATTGTTACATATATTTTGGCCCCCGAAGGCCTATTTTCAAGCTTAAGTATGAAAAAAGTGTCTTTTTCAACTTAGTTTTCAAACAGGAAGTCCAGTACTAGTTCTGTAAGTTTCCACAACTTAGATAGGTCCCTCTCGAGGTGGTTGAGGTGTTCCCTGGGCCTTCTCTGGACCGTTACACAATTCTGGCCCCGGTGGCCAATTTTCAAGCTTAAGTGTGAAAAAAGTTCATTTTTTGATATAGTTTTCAAACCAGGAGTCCCGTGCTAGTTCAGTAAGTTTCCAAAATTTGTATTGTTCCCTCCTGAGGTGTTTGATGTGTTACCTGGGATTTTGGCTTCCGATGGCCTATTTTCAAGCTTAAGTGTGAGAAAAGTGCATTTTTGAACTTAGTATTCAAACCGAGAATCCCGTGCTAGTTCTATATGATTCTACAACTTACATTGGTCCTTCTCCAGGTGCTTAAAGTGTTTCCCAGGACAGTTCATGACTGTTACGCGATTTTCGCCCCCTATGGCCTATTTTCAAGCTTAAGTGTGAGAATAGTTCCTTTTTGGACTTTGTTTTCAAACCAGTAGTCTCGTGCTAGTTCCATAAGTCTTCACAACTTTCATTTGTCCCTGCTGAGGTGTTTGAGGTGTTCCCCAGGACTTCTCGTGACTGTTACATGATTTTGGCGCCTGATGGCCTACTTTCAACCTTAAGTGTGAAAAAAGTGCATTTTTTGACTTTGTTTTCGAACCGGGAGTCTCGTGCCAATTCTGCAAATTTTCACAACTTACATTGGTCCTTCCCGAGGTGTTTGATGTGTTCCCCCGGCCTTCTCACGACTGTTACACGATTTTGGCCCCCGATGGCCTATTTTCAAGCTTAATTGTGAAAAAAGTGTCTTTTTCGACTGAGTTCTCAAATCGGGAGCCCCGTGCTCATTCTGTAAGTTTCCACAACTTACATTGGTTCGTCTTGAGGTGTTTGAGTTGTTCCACGGGTCTTCTCATGATTGTTACACAATTTTGGCCCCCAATGGCCTACTTTCAAGCTAAGTGTAAAAAGGGTGCATTTTTTGACTTAGTTTTCAAGCGGGAGTTTCGTGCTAGTTAAGTTTTCATAACTTACATTGGTCCCTCCCAAGGTGTTTGACGTATTCACTGGGCCTTCTTATCACTGTTACACGCTTTTCCCCCCCCGATGGCCTATTTTCAAGCTTAAGTGTGAAAAAAGTGCCTTTTTGGACTTAATTTTCAAATTGGGAGTCCTGTGCTAGTGCCATAAGTTTTAAAACTTACATTGCTACATCTCGATGTGTTTGAGTTATTTCCTGGGCCTTCTCGTGATTGTTGCACGATTTTGGTCCCCGATGGCCTATTTCAAGCTTAAGTCTGAAAAAAGTATCATTTTCGACTTAGTTTTAAAACTGGGAGTCCCGTGCTAGTTTTGTAAGTTTCCAAAACTTACATTGCTCCCTCATGAGGTGTTTGAAGTGTTCCCTGGGCCTTCTCATGACTGTTACACGATTTTAGCCGCCGATGGCCTATTTTTAATCTTAAGTGTGAAAAAATTACAATTTTTGAGTTAGTTTTCAAATCGGGAGTCACGTGCCAGTTCCGTAAGTTTTCACAACATACATTGGTCCCTCCCAAGGTGTTTGAGGTGTTCCCTGGGCCTTCTCGTGACAGTTAATCGATTTAGGCCCTCGATGGCCTATTTTCAAGCTTAAGTGTGAAAAAAGTGCTTTTTTCGACTTAGTCTTCAAACAAGGAGCCCCGCACTAATTCCGTAAGCTTTCACAACTTACAATGGTCCGTCTCGAGGTGTTTGAGGTGTTCTCCAGGCCTTCTCGTGACTGTTATATGATTTTGGCCACCGATGGCATATTTTCAAGCTTAAGTTTGAAAAAAATGCATTTTTTGACATAGATTTCAAATGGGGAGTCCCGTGCTAGTTCTGTAAGTTTCCACAACTTACGTTTGTCCCTCCCAAGTTTTTTAGGCATTCCCTAGGCCTTCTCGTGGTATTACACGATTTTGGCCTCTGATGGCCAATTTTCAAGCATAAGTGTGAAGAAAATGCATTTTTTGACTTAGTTTTCAAAACCGGAAGTCCAGTGCTAGTTTCGTAAATTTAGAAAATTTACATTGGTCCCTACCGAGGCGTTTGATGTGTTCCCGGGGCCTTCTCTTTACTGTTACATGATTTTGGCTCCCGATGGCCTATTTTCAAGCTTAAGTGTGATAAAAGTTCATTTTTGGACTTAGTTTTCAAACCGAGAGTCTCGTGCTAGTTCCGTAAGTTTCCACAACTTACATTGGCCCCTTCCGAAGTGTTTGAGGTGTTTCCTTGGCCTTCTCATGCTTTGTTACGATTTTTCCCCGATGGCCTATTTTCGACCTTAAATGTGAAAAAAGTGCATTTTCTGACTTAGTTTTCAAACCGAGATTCCCGTGCCAGTTCTATAAGTTTTCACAACTTACATTGCCCCCTCCCGAGGTGTTTGAGTTGTTCTCCGGCCGTTCTCGTGATTGTTACATGATTTTGGCCCCAGTTGCCTATTTTAAAGCTTGCGTGTGAAAAAGTGTCTTTTTCGACTTAGTTTTCAAATCGAGAGTCATGTGCTAATTCTGTAAGTTTCCACAACTTACATTGGTCCCTCTCGTGGTGTTTAAGGTGTTTCGTGGGCCTTCTCGTGATTATTACACAATTTTGGCCCCCGATAGCCTATTTTCAATCTTAAGTGTGTAAAAAGTGCATTTTTTGAGTTAGTTTTCAAGCTGGGAGTCCCGTGCCAGTTCTTTAAGTTTCCAAACCATACATTACTCCATCCCGATGTGTTTGAGTTGTTCCCTGGGCCTTCTCGTGATTGTTACACGATTTCGGCCCCCGATAGCCTATTTCAAGCTTGAGTCTGAAAAAAATGCCTTTTTCAACTTAGTTTCAAAACCGAGAGTCCCGTGCTAATTCCATAAGTTTCCACAACTTACGTTGCTCATTCCCAAGGTGTTTGGAGTGTTCCCTGAGCCTTCTCGTGATTGTTACACAATTTTGGCCCCCGATGGCCTATTTTCAATCTTAAGTGTGATAGAAGTGCATTTTTTGACTTAGTTTTCAAATCGGGAGTCCCATGCTACTTCCATAAGTTTTCACAACTTAAATTGGTCCCTCCCTGAGTGTTTTATTACTTCCCAGGGCTTTCTAGTGACTGTTACACGATTTTGGCCGCCCGATGGCCCATTTTCAACTTAAGTGTGAGAAAAGTGCCTTTTTGGACTTAGTTTTCAAACCGGGAGTCTCGTGCTAGTTCTGTAAGTTTTCACAACTTACATTGGTCCCTTCTGAGGTGTTTGAGGTGTTCCCCGGGACTTCTTGTGACTGTTACACAATTTTGGCCCCTGATGGACAATTTTCTACATTAAGTGTGAAAAAGTGCCTTTTTCGTATCCACCCAAAAAAAGTGCCTTTTTCGACTTAGTTTTCAAACCGAGAGTCTTGTGCTAGTTCTATAAGTTTCCACAACTTACATTGGACCATTTTGAGGTGTTTGAGGTGTTCCGCAATCCTTCTCACGACTGTTACACGATTTTGGCCCCCCAATGGGCCTATTTTAAAACTTAAGATATGAAAAAAGTACCTTTTCAACTTAGTTTTCAAACCGGGAGTCCCGTGCTAGTTTCATAAATTTCAACATCTTACATTGATCCCGTCCGAGGTATTTGAGGTGTTCCTTGGGCCTTCTTGGGACCGTTACGATTTTGGACCCCAATGGCCTATTTTCAAGCTTAGTGTGAACAAAGTGCCTTTTTTCGACATAGTATTCAAACCGAAGTCCGTGCTAGTTCTATAAGTTTCAACAACTTACATTGGTCCCTCTAGAGATGTTTGATGTGTTCCCGAGATCTTCTCATGGCTATTACACGATTTTGGCCCCTGATGGTCTATTTTCAATCTTAAGTGTGAGAAAAGTGCCTTTTTGGACTTAGTTTTTAGGCAAGAGTCACATGGTAGTTGATAAGTTTTCACAACTTACATTGGTCTCCCTAAGATGTTTGAGGTGTTCCTTGGGCCTTCTCGTGTGATTACACAATTTTGGCCCCGATGACCTATTTTCAACCTTAAGTGTGAAAAAGTGCATTTTTAACTTAATTTTAGAACCCGAAGTCCGTGCTAATTTAAGTAAGTTTTCACAACATAAATTGGTCCCTTAGAGGTGTTTAATGTGTTCCTTGACCTTCTCATGATCATATTACGATTTTTCCTCGATAGCCTATTTTCAAGCTTAAGTGTGAGAAAGCGTTTTTTTGACTTAGTTTTCAAACCGAGGGTCTGTGTTAGTTTCGTAAGTTTCCAACTTACATTGGTCCCTCTAGGGTGTTTGAGGTCTTCCAGACCTTCTCGTGGCTGTTACGATTTTGGCCCTTGATGGCCTATTTTAAAGCTTAAGTGTGAGAAAAATGCCTTTTTGGACTTAGTTTTCAAATCGGAGTCGTGCGATTCGTATGTTTCCACAATCTACATTGGTCTCTCTCGAGGTGTTTGAGGTGTTCCCAGGACTTCTCGTGACTGTTACACGATTTTGGCCCCCGATGGCCTGTTTCCAACCTTAAGTTTGAAAATTTTGCCTTTTTCGACTTAGTTTTCATATCGGGAGTCCCGTGCTAGTTCGGTAAGTTTCCACAACTTACATTGGTCCCTCTTAAGGTGTTTGAGCTGTTCCCCTGGCCTTCTCATGACTGGTACATAATTTTGTCTCCCGATGGCCAATTTTCAAGCTTAAGTGTGAAAAAAGTACATTTTTTGACTTAGTTTTCAAACCGGGAGTCCCGTGCCTCTTCTGTAAGTTTCCACAACTTACATTGGTCCCTCCTGAGGTGTTTGAGGTGTGCCCTGGGCCTTCTCGTGACTGTTACATGATTTTTTGCCCCAATGGCCCATTTTTAAGCTTAAGTGTGAAAAAATTGTATTTTTTGACATAGTTTTCAAACTGGGATTCCCGTGCCAGTTCTGTAAGTTTTCACAACTTAGATTGCTCCCTCCCGAGGTATTTGAGTTATGAAAAAAGCGTAAGTGTGAAAAAAGTGCCTTTTTTTACTTAGTTTTCAAGCCAGGAGTCCCGCCCTAGTTCTATAAGTTTCCACAACTTACATTGGTGCTCAAGGTGTTTGAGGTGTTTCATAGGCCTTCTCGTGATTGTTACACAATTTTGGCTCCCGATGGCCTATTTTCAATCTTAACTGTGTAAAAAATGCATTTTTTGAGTTAGTTTTCAAGCCGAGGGTCCCATGCCAGTTCCGTAAGTTTCCAAATCTTACATTGCTCCCTCCCGATATGTTTTTTTTTTGTTATTCCGCGGGCCTTCTCGTGACTGTTACACGATTTTGGCCTCCGATGGCTTACTTGAAGCTTAAGTTTGAAAAAAGTACCTTTTTCAACTTAGTTTTAAAATCGGAGTCCGTGCTTTTTTAAGTTTTCACAACTTACATTGCTCCTCTCGAGGTGTTTCAAGTGTTCCGGGCCTTCGTAAGCATTACACAACTTTGGCCCCGATGGCCTATTTTCAATCTTAAGTGTGATAAAAGTGCATTTTTTCATTTAGTTTTCAAACCGAGTCCCGTGCTAATTCCGCATTACATTGGTCCCTCCCGAGGTGTTTGATGTGTTCTCGAGGCTTTTTGGTGGTATTGTTACGATTTTGGCACCCCAATGGCCTATTTTCAAGCTTAAGTGTGAGAAAAGTGCCTTTTTGGACATAGTTTTCAAAGCCGGTCTTGTGCTAGTTCCGTAAGTTTCAGCAACTTACATTGGTCCTTCCCGAGGCGTTTGAGGTGTTCCCCGGGACTTCTCGTGACTGTTATACGATTTTGGCCCCCGATGGCCTATTTTCAAGCTTAAGTCTGAAAAAATGTGCATTTTTTGACTTAGTTTTAAAACCGGGAGTCCCGTACTTGTTCCATAAGTTTCCACAACTTACATTGCTCCCTTCCGAGGTGTTTGAAGTGTTCCCTGGGCCTTCTCGTGACTGTTACACGAGTTTGGCCCCCGATGGCCTATTTTCAACCTTAAGTGTGAAAAAAGTACATTTTTCGACTTAGTTTTCAAACCAAGAGTCCCCGTGCCAATTCTGTAAATTTCGACAACTTATATTGCTCTCTCCCGAGGTGTTTGAGGTGTTTACCGAGCCTTCTCGAGAGCATTACACAATTTTGTACTGAATGGCCTATTTTCAACCTTAAATGTGAAAAAATGCATTTTTTGGCTTAGTTTTCAAACCGGGAGTCTCGTGCCAGTTCTGTAAGTTTCGACAACTTAGATTGGTCCCTCCCGAGGTGTTTAAGTTGTTTCTCGGGCCTTCTTGTGACTGTTACAAGATTTTGTCCCCTGATGGCCTATTTTCAACCTTAATTGTAAAAAAGGTACATTTTTTGATTTCATTTTCAAACCGGGAGTCCCATGCCGGTTCCGTAAGTATCCACAACTTACAATACTCCTTCCTGAGGTGTTTGAGGTGTTCCCGATCCTTCTCTCATAGTGTTACGATTTTGGACCCCGATAGACAATTTTCAAGTTGAAGTGTGAAAAAGTGTCTTTTTCCACTTAGTTTTCAAATCGGGGTCCCACTAGTTCTAAGTTTCCATAACTTACATTGGTCCCTCTTGAGGTGTTTGAGGTGTTCCCCGGGCGTTGGCGTGACAGATATCCGATTTTGGCCCCCGATGGCCTATTTTTAAGCTTAAGTGTGAAAAATGTGCCTTTTTGACTTAGTTTTTAAACATGGAGTCCCGTGCTAGTTCTGTAAGATTCCATAACTTACATTGGCCCTTCCCCAGATGTTTGAGGTATTCCCGAGCCTTCTCTGTATTTACGATTTTGGCCGCCGATGGCCTATTTTCAAACTTAAGTGTAAAAAAAGTGCAATTTTTGACATAGATTTCAAACAGGGAGTCCCGTGCTAGTTCCGTAAGTTTTCACAACTTAAATTGGTCCCTCCCGAGGTGTTTCAGGCGTTCTTTGGGCCTTCTCATGACTGTTACATGATTTTGGCCCATTATGGACAATTTTTAAGCACAAGTGTGAGAAAAGAGCATTTTTCGACTTAGTTTTCAAAATCGGAAGTCCCTACCGAGGTGTTTGATATGTTCCCAAGGCCTTCTCATGATTGTTATACGATTTTGGTCCTCGATAGCCTATTTTCAAGCTTAAGGGTGAGGAAACTACCTTTTTGAACTTAGTTTTCAAACCAGGAGTCTCGTGCCACTTTTGTAAGTTTCCAAAACTTTTCATTGGTCCTTGTCGAGGTGTTTGAGGTTTTTCGCGGGCCTTCTAGTCACCATAGAAAAGCCAAGTTTTGGAAAAATCTGAAAATGCCTTTTTGTTTACAATCTGTATGACAATGCAAACTTGGAAATTTACATTCTTGTGTGATATTATTCCCTTAACTTCATGAATATGCCTAGAACTACTTGTGCATATTTTGATATGTTAATCTCATGTGTTTTAACTTTATCACCTTCCAATTGTGCTATGAAGTTGTTCATACTTATGCTATGGATGTTGTTTCAAAAGCATATTCTAACTCTAACTTAAATTATCAAACAGGAAACTTACTGGGTGGTAATGGGTTCACAAACTTTTGAACAAGTTACTAAGTTATTAATTGGTTGATGCAATGTGTTCCCTTTTGAAAGCTAAAGTCTTGAGCAAGTGATTGTTCGGAACCCTTGAACGAAACGGTTGTATTCGAACCCTAGGTGGTTTTGGTGTGAGGAGGGAATGGGTAAGGCCCTTATTTTACCATCTCTTTTGAGGTCCTTGGTTGGTGCTACATGGTATGTAACCGTTGGTAGGCATTTGGGGTAAGATCTACAAAGAGGGGCATCTGCGAATAATTCGTGGCCGATTCTTGTGGTTGGGAGGATGAAATCTCTTTGGGGGATTTCTAGACTACTAACAACTAATCTTGTAACCCTTGTTATTTACTTGAATATCATGTTTGTTTCTCCTATTGTTGTAATTGCTATTTAGAAAAAAAGGGGGCGGGGTGTGTGCGCATTTACCGTACATTCAAAGCTCATGACGTTTCATACCAGGTATCAAAGAAACATATGTGGCCGACAAAGAGCCAAAGACATTTGAAGATTTGTATTTGTTTTAGAGAAAGTTAGAAGCTATTTTGCTTATAAGTCTATTCGTGCATTTATTTTTATTTTTATTTTTTGAATTGTAATAGTAATGGAACTCATTTTGTAATTTAAGATTTAAAACACTGTAATTATTATTATTTTTGTAATCCTATGCCTCTATCTCCGCATTGCTTATGAGACCATATGTTAATACCTTTTAAGATCTGTCAAAAAGATAGCCTGCTATCTAAGGTGGTTGGAAAGGGAGGCTATATTGACTCTTCCTACCTTCCTAGGATCTTACTTGGCTGTTGACCCAAGGACTCTTTAGTGACGTTATCCTAACCCTTAGATTAGAAATTGGGGTGTCACAGTAAGCATATTGGGTAACAAAAGCCTCAACCAATTCTTTCCAACATTATTTCACTGAATCTTCTAATTTAGCATACCAAATAACAACTACACTAGATAAAGTTCTTCCAAACAAGGAAATTTTTTGTGGTCGAGTCAGGCCCATAGGTTTTAGGACATCCGAGAAAAGGCGAATGTGGACCACAGGGTCACCAGCTCCATCAAACCTATCAATGTGTGGCATTTTAAATCATTCTGGCAATTTGATACCTGTTTCTGTATACCCATTTTCAATGTCTAGGATAGAGTTAATTCTCTGCGACCTTTTAAACATTTTCTCCAACTTGGCCAGTTCCAACATAGTCGGATCAAACTCATTTTTTTCCAGGAAAAAAAGCCCTCCCGTTGGTTGTGAAAGGGGAAAAAGTCGTCTTGATGATTGCATAGGAACCCTCAAGTCTATTTGTGACAACCCTGTTCCGTTTTATGTTAATTGGTCCTTATTATAAATGAGATTATGTGATTGATATGATTTTTGTGTGTCATTATGTGAAAATATGTGGTTTTGAATTTCTATCTGTTCACCGTAGGAATATCTATTTGATTATCTGCTTTGGAAATTAAATTGAAGGCCTTATCGATTTAAACCCGAAATTGACTACGTCATTGTGATTAGCGTAATTTTTAGAGCCTACGGTGAAATTTAATTGGAAATTGATTCGGATCAAAATAATTAGATTCAGAACGATTAATTAAGTGCCCAATTATTTAATATTGATATTTTTTATTAGTGGGACTTACCTTAAGGGCACTATACACTCAATATCTCTCTTTTATTTCATTTGGCTGATTTTGGGCTCCTTAGAGAGTGAGAGAACCAAATTAGAGAGAGAAAGTGTAGGAGATTGAAGATTTCTCAAGAAGCTTGAAGATTTTGGAGTGTAACTCAAGAATTAAGCATAAGTTTGGGAAGATTAAAGCTCCTGAGTGAGTAATCAACCCTTAACATATGAATTAGAGTTGTGATTTTGTGAATTGAAGATTAAATAGTGATCTAGAGCAAGAAATGAGTTGGTTTTGTTGAATTGAAAGTCATAGAACACATGCATGTAAGGAATTGCTATAAATTTCCATGTTTGAGCACAATGTGTATGATCTATGTTGAATTTTTGGTTTAAGTCCATGCATTTGATCATCTCTTCACCAATTAAGTTGAGAATAATAAGTATCTCCCACATGCAAGCACAAATCATGAAAGTGTGAGCTTTGAATGTTTGAAATTAGTGTGTTGGTGATGAGTTTGAGTCAATTTGGGACATACATGTGTTTGATTCATGAAATTGAGCTTCATAATGATGTAATTTGGTGTTTGTATAATGTTAGCACAAGTATATCTGAAGTTTGAGCTATAATATGCATGAAATGTTGATTGGAATGTTGAATTCGAGCTCAAGAACATGTTCTGGAAAACCCAGAAATTTTGATGTCCACTCGAGCGGGAGAACCGCCGCTCGAGCGAGAAATACGAGCTCCCAGTATTTTCTGCAGACATGACGTCCGCTCGAGCGAGTAAGTTCACACTCGAGCGGGGAGCCATGTAGTGAGGCCTTCCGCTCGAGCGCTAGAATTTGCAATCGAGCGTAAATTTGATGCATCTAGTACTTTTGTAGACCTCATGGGTCTGCTCAAGCGGGGAAGTCCACGCTCGAGTGGCTCAAGCGGGGACCTTGTTTCTAAAAATTTTAAAAGGCATTCTATGTTTCGTTTTCTGTTCTCTTTCACTTCTAAGTACTCTTAGGCATACATTGAGCATTGTAATTGAGTTAAAGAGATAAGAATGAAGCCTAAAGAGGAATATGTGAATTAAACAACAGATTAAATTATTTGTGACCCATATGTATTATGTGATGTGTAGGGTCAAGCTCTAGGGCAAACCAACCAACCAATCACTGTGAGTAATATCTTGACAAAGATATCTGAAATATATTGTTGTCCAATTGCTTACTTCTATGTAAGTTTATAAGTTTGTTAATTTGAATGGTGGACAATGTTTGCTATGCCAAATGAATGGGCCAAAGGCCAGTTTGACACGAATGAATGAATGAACAGGCCGAAGGCGAGTCTGACATAAATGAATGAGCCAGAGGCCAGTATGAGTTTAAATGATAAAATGAATGGGCCAGAGGCCAGTATGAGTTTGAATGATAGAATGAATGGGCCAGAGGCCGTATGAGTTTGAATAATGAGAATGAATAGGCGAGAGGCGATGATGATCTGTATGAAAGATAAATGGGCCAAAGGCTAGTTTGACAAGAAAGTCTGAATGGGCTAAAGGCCAGTTTGACATAAATGAAAGTTTGAATGGGCCAAAGGCCAGTTTGACATGATCGAAAGTATGAATGGGCCCAAGGCCAGTTTGACTTGAATGATACGAATGAATTGGGCCCGAGGCCATATGATGTATTTGGAACCGTAATCACTTGACCTATATTTATATATGTTAGATAGAAATATGAATTGGGCCCAAAGTCGTTTGAAGCACATTGTTCTAAATACCATTTGTGTAACTTCCTTATTCAATATTATTCACTGGGCTTTCGCTCACGCTCATTCATGTGTTTATAGGTGAGCCAAGAGAGGTCCAGACTAGCCTTAGTAAAGTCTGTGTGGAACAACCGAGGTTTTGAAGAGTCAACCCTTGCGTCTCACGCACGAGACTCGTCTTCGCCCTTTTGTTATGTATTTATATTTTGTCATGTTGGCGAAGACTTTGAATCTGTTGTATATAGTTTTCATGGGTTGATTTAGACTTAAATGATCCTGTTTGTACAGAACCTTATGCTTCTATATTTTCTGAAGTCAGTTATTAACATGTATGTGTATGGTTTGTTATGACATGCCATGTAAGCACAGCTAACAAAGTTTTAAATTTTGCTTCCGTTTGGCCCCTTTACTCTGATGAGTTACGTCTGGTTTGATTTGAGGCCGTAGGTAATCTCATGATTACTGGCCGGTTATGTTCTTAACCCTTGGGGGCGGGTTCGGGTCATGACACTATTGTTAAGTTAGGTTTAACAAATTTCTTAGCTAGTGGAGGTGGGATTGGATGAGCCATCGAAAGTGGTTAAGGAGAGGATGCCGTAGATGGCAGTCGCAATTTAGATAGAGCATCACTGTGGGTGGCCACTATATTGGCCATAACATCCAAACTTCATTGAAGGGCCAACAACATATGTCCACTATATTTTCCAGAACCTGATCTATCAATGATGTCAATAAACTAAGTGGGGATGATCTAGTTGGTGAAGAAAGGGTACTCTAAACAGTTAATGCGGCTTTTGTTCTTCTGCTTCGTGTGATCGGTGGCAAAGAAACTAACACTGGCTGTCTTTGAACCAAATTTGTAGTCTTACAAAGTCTACCAACACGAGTCCATAAAACTTGGGGGATATTTGACTGTTCTGAAGCTATGGTGCTCAACTACCTTGCAAAAATAAAACGGAACCCCCAATCAAATTTCAACAGCATGCTAGCTCAATTGATTACTGCTAAATCACACTGAAAAACTGAACTCAAACCCCACAAATTGAAATGCCTGAACCATTCATCTGAATCTGAGAATCTCCATGCATTGCACATAACACATAGCAAAAAAGAGAACAAACACCACTATGGGGGCTAGGGTTACCCTCTCCTAGCTTTGAATTGATCTAAGGCTTCACTATTCAAACAAGCGGTATCACAAATCCTAGAAATGGAAGAGCATCCTGTCCTAATTTTGGAAGGTACTATAGCTCACTATATGCACAAGGTTGGCTCTACTCTAGGGGTTAATGTCAAGATGGCGTTACGAAAGACTCATTTGGGTAATAACCAATGAAGATCTCAGGAAATCAAAATAGTCAATATAGCCTCTCTTCAAAGTCTGAGAACCTTAGATAGCAAAGTTACCTTTTTGACAGATCTCAAAAAGTTATAACACAAGGCCTCTAAAGTATCGTAGAGATAGGTATAGTGTTACGAAAAGTTTGCCTGCACTCCCATCAAAATCTGGGCAACACAGGAACTTTAAGTGCACCAATGCATGCAATGCAATGAATATATAATTGAAAATAAAATTCATATCATGGAGGTTGAGTCAAGATTTCTTAATATCTAATGGAGTCGCCAAAAGCTGTCACATGCGAGGATACCTATGCGCGTTAAGCAGTTAAGACCTCGATTTATTCGATCTAGTTTCACAAGTGCAATGTGAAACATAAGCGAGAGTCCAGTTGGCAACTTTTATAGAAAATCCATTTTATTGCAAAACCATTGCCGATAATGGACGCATCACCAGATCTTAGAGTCATTTAAGAAAAATTAGAAAATAGTGACTTGTGCCAAGGCCACTGTTCCTCGTAACCAAAGATGCTTCGCTCAAAACCTTAGGTATGAGAGGGAAAGGTTATTAATTAAGCACCCCCGCTCACCTGATTAAAGATCGGCCTCTACTAAACCATGATATGAGTTTTATTAACTTTATATGTTCATATTCTGATTATTAAATAAATCCTAAAAGTTATTATGTGAAGCATACAAGTATAGACTATGCCATTCATTTTGGAACAATGTGATTTCATATGTTTTAAAAGAGTTTTGAAGATGTACAACTAAAAGAAATTGAGTTTACAATCATGAAAATCAACATCATTCCAAATTAAGCGACATAATCTCATCCACCGGCATTCATACAATTACATCAAGCAAGAAAGTAGCCATATGGTAAGATGCTTAAACATAGTAAACAAACACATACAAGTGGGATGCTAAAGCATGAAAAACTTACATATTTACCGACGTCCCGCACATAGCTACAAAACAACGTTAGAAAACTATGCATGACTTTATATACACAATTCTAATGCAATTCACTTATGAAATGCAACTAAAGATTTGACTTCTAAGATATGACGTATAAATCATCTCAAGAATATGAGGTAGTGCACATAATCACATAAGAATTGATTAAAACCACAAATGCAAACTTAGCCAAATGAAGGTGTATAAAAGATGGATGCAAAGCATGGATATAATTAAAAACAAAATATTATGCTTATGCTAAGGAAAGCAAGTAAAAGAATAGGATAGAAAGAAGCGGAGCGGGAATTATTACAACACTTGAAAGAATAATTACAAACCAAATTAGAGAGGGAGGTGGAAAATATTACAACAAAATAAAAACCTCACAAAACACTCAAATAAAAAAAATAAATAAAAAAAAAACAAAATAGAAGCTTCACGCGCCTTGGAAACCACCGAAAATTGGTCAACATCAGAAGATTATGCCGTTTTATCAAAAATAAGCTAACCATCCAACCTAAGCCTAGTAAAACCTATTTTGTTGTAACACCGAGAAAAGAACAAACAAGAAATATGTAGGCGGCTCAACTAACCACTTCTGGTTAGCTTACAACAAAACTAATATACAACTTAAAACAAGAAAATGACTATATGATTGAAAGTGTAAGAAAATGAAAGAATTGAAAACTAACCGCTTCCAGTTAGATTACAACAAAATAATATGAAATAAAAGCAAGAAAATAAATATGAACTAAACTAACCACTTGGATTACAACAAAACACTATGAAATAAAAAATAAGAAAATAAATATGAGCTAAACTAACCACTTGGATTACAACAAAACACTATAAAATAAAAAGTAAGAAAATAATTATGAAATAGAAAATATAAGAAAATGAAAGACTTGAAATTCACCTTCCAAAGAAATATTGAACTTCTTGATTTCCAAACTTCATCTTGATCACCCTCAATGTTATGAATTTTGATCTCAATCCTCAATTCAAGAGCTTCGAATTTGAGCTTAGAATAATGTTTTGGACAAGTGTATGATCACTGTTTAATCTTCTTCAACTTAGCAAGACTACTCTCACTTTGATCAAAGCTTTAGGACTTGGTTCTTAAGTGGTGTTTGCAAGGAAATATGAGATGTATAGAGGCTTTATAACTTCACTAATTTAGAAAGACAATTCTCTTGCTTTCAAGGCTTCTTTTTTTTTCTCCCAAATTCTAACTCAAATTTAGTATTCTCTCTACACTTCTCTTCTAATTCATCTCCTCAAACTCAAGACTAGAGCTCTCATTATATAGGCAATGCTAGTGGAGCAATGGTGGAATACAAAGTGGATCATTTAGGGAAGATAATGGAGCTAATGAGGCACTAAAATGGAGCATTATCCTCATTGGCTCAAGCACTAGTCAATCGAAGATGAGTAGGCATGCATTTGGTGCAAAAATAGGTAAGAAATAACATCACAAAGTGCCCCACACAGTAAAAAAATCTCGCCCAATGTGAATAGGTCGCGACATGATAAGGCAAGTTACTTACGGTCACACTCTTTGTGCCTTAATGGTGCTACCGGTCGGCCAAACTAGGGTGGATTTTGTCCGTTTTTGCTCCAGTTCGGTCTTGTTTCGCTCTGGTTTGGTCCCACTTCACTCCGAGGGACGAGGCTTAAACACTTGGCTGATGTAGGCTTAGGGTTAGGAATAATGCTCAAATTCCAAGCTCTCTTAATGATAATTTTGTGAGAAACACATTCTGATTGTCATCATCGAGTAATCAAAAGTGCCCAAGTCTTAGAGCCGGTCAAAATGGGGTGTCTACAATATTATGTGAATTCTTTTTTCTTTTTTTTCCTATGATTAATTTTTACTATTTTTATAACTATTTATAAAATTGAAATATATTGTGCGGTTAATTTTTTTTAAACTAATTTTTGTAACTATTTTTAAGTTTGAACCATAAACTGTTTGGTTGAATTTTTAAATTTTGTCTTTTATTTTTTTTAAAAAAAATTAAAAATAGTTTGATAAAAAAATATCATTTTCATTTTCATATGATTCTATTTTTGTTTTTAAGGAAAATAATATTTGTATGATTGAATATTACTTTTATATTAATTGTATAATTTGATTTAATATTTTTACTAGTCTTTACGTTTTTTCTTAACAAATAAAATAATATTTTTATTTAAAATTTAATTTTTAAAAAATAATATAAAATGTTAGAAATACTTTTGTAATATCTTTTCCATTTATAAATAACTCAGATATATATATATATATATATATTTGAAGTACTTTGTAGGGTGCATGTCTATTATGTGTGGGGGTACATGTTCATTATGTGTAGGTGCAAGTTTAGTATGTGTGGTGTACAAGTCAAATTTATGTAGTGGTGCAAGTCTAGTCTGTGTTAGCATGCAAGTCGAATCTGTGTGAGGGTGTAAGTTTAGTATATGTGGTGTGCAAGTCAAATCTTTGTAGTTGTGCAAGTCTAGTCTGTGTTGGCGTGCAAGTCAAATCTGCGTGGGAGTGCAAGTTTAGCCTGTGTGGGGTGCAATTAAATCTATGAAGGGTGCAAGTTGAATTTGTGTAAGGGTGCAAATCTAATCTATGTGGGACGCATGTTTAGTCTGTGTAGGGGTGCATGTTTAGTATGTGTAAGGTGTATGTCTATTCTGTATAGTGTGCAAGTCAAATTTGTGTAGCAGTGCAAGTTTAGTATATGTTGGCGTGCATGTTGAATCTATGTAGAGGTGAAAGTTTAGTTAGTGTAGAATGCAAGTTGAATTTGTGTAGGGGGTCCAAGCAGAAGGGGAATAAAGTATGAGCTTCTCTCTCTAGAATCTGGAGAGAGAAAATCCCCCCCGGGAAACATTGGTGTGATTGAGATGTTTAGGAACTATAGTTTCTGATCATGGTGTGGATATTGGAGATCATCGGTCTTGATGGTCACTAGTTATGTATGTTTTGACGGTTTCTGGTCATGAGGTGGTGTCACTCCGGTGGTTTTCAAGGTCTTGTAGATGACTTGGGTGCTGAGTTCATATCGGAACTCGTGTAAAACTCATGTTGCTCCGGCGCGGTTCAAACTTCGGCGTCATTGCTACAGTGTGTTTGCATCGAAGGCATTGGTCTTTGATGCTCTGAACGTCGTTGCCAATTGCTTCAAGTTGATTGGAGAAGGTTTCAGGCGAGCTCGTTTGTGGTTGTCTGGTATATGATGGTAGGTACGACTGATCTCTAGCTTTGGTTTGCTGGTCATCTTGTTCGGTCTATCATCGCTGGTGATGCGGTTGTGAGCTTAGAGTGATATCGTTTGTCTAAGGGACTTCGTGAAGCGGGTGGTACTTGGTATAAGACCGTCGACCTTTGGCGATTTGATTTGGGTTGGTGGTCCAAGCGCATGGGTATTTCACGTAAGCATTGATGAGGCATCACCGGTTTCTTGCCGGTGCTAAACTGGTTGCAAGGTTGGTGGAGCTTTGGTTTTGGGTTTTTGTCATCCTTCGAATCTATTTGGTGGGTGTTCCGGTTGGGTGGTGCCATCGTCGTTACTATGGCTCGCCGTGTAAATGGTTTCTGGCGCAGTCGCTACACTAGCGGGAGGCTAATATTTCTACAGTACACGTGTTTGGAGAGTATGATGTTTGTCTATGCGTAGCAGATAGCGCGTGATCGGGCCTTGGGTGTTTCACCCACGTTGGGTAAAGTGAGCAACTGCAAAGTTGATATGCCAGCTGTATATTGTATAGTTATAGGACCATCACTGTAACATGCCCGGGAGGTACCCGCGCGCGTTAAACAGTTCGGACCCTCAAGATCTCTTTAATCTAGTCTCACGAGTGTAATATAAAACGTAGATGAGAGTCTAGATTTGGCAACTTTTATTAAAAATCCATTTTATTGCAATTTTGTCAAAAATGGACTGCATCATCAGATCTCAGAGTCGCTACCTAATATTTTGGGAGATTAGTAAACCCATGACTCAGTGCCAAGGCCACTGTTCGTCGTAACTAAGGATGCTTGGCTCGGAACCTTAGGTATGAGAGGGGAAGGTCAATAATGAGCACCCCTACTCACCCGATCAAAAGATCGGCCTCTACTAAACCATGATATGACTTTTTATTTTCTTTATATGTTCATGTTCTGATTATTTAGTAAATCTTAAAATTTACTATGTGAAGCATACAAGTATGACTAGTTTGCTCAAATTGGAACAATTCAATTTCATGTTTGTTTGTGAAAATGGATTTGAATTTGCCACTTGATAAAGTGGGCTTAAAGTTTGTGAATTTGCCATTGCAAAGTGGGCTTAAAACGTACATTCGTTGAATCATTCCAATTCAATCAACAAGCCTTCATCCACAGGCATTCATACAGTTATATCAAATAAACAAGTAGTCTCACGGTAAAATGCTAACACATAGCAAGAAAAATACACATTAGATGGGATGCTAAAGCATAAAAACTCACATATTGACCGGCGTCCTTGACGACTACAAAACAAAGTTAGTAAAATATGCATGATCTTATATACGTAATCCTAATGTAATTCACTCATGAGATGCACTAAAGATTTAGCTTCTAAAATATGGCATGTGAATAATCTCAATAACATGAGGTAGCGCATAGAATCACGTAAGAATTGATTAAATCCACACATGTAAATGTAGTGAATCTTAATGCATGAGACATGAATGTAAAGCATGGATATGCATGATATATACATATGTACAGTTAGGAAAAGCGATTAAAGAATGGGATAGAAAGAAGTGGAGTAAGAGATTATTACAATACTTGAATTATTACAGATCTGAGAGATGAATAAAATAAAATCCTCACAAACACTCAAAATAAAAATAAAATAAAATAAAATAAAAACTTCATGTACTTTGAGGAACAACGTGCCCACAAGTAATAACCCAACTTAGTACCCCACTGGCATATTCCACTCATTTTCTCCACTGGAAATTGAGCCCAACAAATAAGCCCAAAATTATGAAGACCAACGTTTTAATTCCCCAGCCACTCATAAATATCCATTTTTCTTTTAATCCAACAGGTCTCAGCCCATGTAAACTCATCTTCAATGAAGGGCCCATCTGAGTCTCTCAAACATTTTTAGGGACTTCATGTGGGAATATATCCACACAAACATCATACATATAACAAATATTATCCACCCACCACTCAAACATGACAGATATTTTCCACCCATAACTGACTCAGATATTATAGATATACCATATATATAATCTCCATCATCATCTCACACTTATTAACCAAAAGGCATTGGGGGGAAATACTTCAACGCATAATACGCAACACAACACCATGCACCACCATAAAGGACCTGCGCGTGGACAACAGACCATCTTCTCCAAAGGCATCGGAGAGTTGATTGTAGCTCTTGTATATCTTCAAGTCCACCTTACGAAGGTAAGGAGCCCCATCCATGCACACCTTCACAAACACCACTCCGCTGCTGCTGCTATTTCTTCCTCCCACCGAGACCTAAAGAGAGAGTCATAGAGAGAGAGAGAGAGCTAGTTTCAGACAGCTTCAGAGAGAGAGCCAAACTGGTGCCCATGTTGCTACTCCACCGTTCCTTAATACCATTGCTGCTGATATATATATATATATATAGAGAGAGAGAAAGAGAGAGAGAACTGTGTTGTTTTTCATTTTGAGAGAGCTGGGTTTGGTCCGCATGCCAACTGCCGAGCGAGATAGAGATGGGTGTAGTGTGTGTTTTGTGTCTGTGTATGGTGTGTGTGCTCTCTCTCTCTCTCTAAACCGTGTGTGTGTGTGTGAATGGTGTCTTGGGTGATGTGGGTGTGTTGTGAAAGGTGTCTGCTATGTGTGCGTTGTGAATAGTGTGTGGAGTGTGTCCTCTCTCTCTAAACCGTGTGTGTGTGTTGTCTATTTGCTAGAGTGCAGTGTGAATGGTGCCGTGAGTGTGTGATAGGAGGGAGTGAGTTGTGTATCCGTGTTGTATGTGAATAGTGTATGGTGTGTATAACTCTCGGTTGTGCATGTGTGTGTCAGTGTGTGATAGCCGTGTGTCTTTGTGAGAAGATGAAGTTAGTGGTGTGTGTGTGTATGAGCTACTGCTGTGTGTATGTTGTGTGCATGGTCTCCCTCTCCAAGCCGAGAGAGAGAGAGAGAGAGATAACCCGTGCCTGTGTCTCTCTTCCTCTCAAAAAATCTGTGTGTCCTTCGTGGGTTCTCTATGGTTGGGTCTGCAGATGCATCAAAGAGAAAATGTTAGAGAGAGAGAGAGAGCCCTTTGGGTGTTGTCTCCATCTGTGGTGTCTCTCCTCTTCCTTTTTCAAGCGAGAGAGAGAGCTAGCTCAATCGATCTATGTGTGTTCTTTCTTTTTTTTTTTTCAGATCCAGCCCCATTGCCCATGTGTCCTCTTTAATCATACACTTATCTTTCTCTCTCATCTTCTCACCGCTCTCTTTTTTACATTATTCACCCACGAGAGAGGCCCCAACCGCATGTGTATCTCTCCTTTTTGAAATTCTACCTCACCCACCCTAAAATGTTATCCACCAAAGAATCTTGTGTCCCCCCCATGTGTGTAAGTTTCACCCACTCTCACTTTCTCTTTTAAAATACTCCACCACCACCCCATTTCATCTTCCACCAACTTTTTTCTTTTTGTTGATTTTCTATTTTTTTTATGTTTTATTCTGTTTTTCTTTTTATATTTTTTATCATTTTCATTTTATCAAATATCCAAACAAAACATTTAAAATATGTACCACCACACCAAATTATGAAAAATTATAAAATACTACAAATTAGTGATGACCAATATGGGTGAGGTTTGGGATTAAAATTTCAATTTGATTTTTCTAGTGAGGATGGTCAAACTAAAGTGCCCAAGTCTTAGAACAGGTCAAAATGGGGTGTCTACAATCACATGGGATTGTTTTGGTGGGAAACTCAAAACTTTAGTGATAAGAGTTTCAAGTTGAACCAACTACGTGGACTTTGTTGGCTGAAATCAATGGGCAAGTGCTGGTTTTAGCATGTGGGCCATCTTTTTCCATTTTGGACTTCATGGATATATTATTAAATAGGCCCACTGTCCTTTTCTTTTTCGTAGGGAAGGCTTAGGTGAAGCTGGGAGGAATTTTGATTTCAATGAAGTTGAGTGGGTCTGACCCACGATTTTTGGGGTCTGTGGGACATCCGTAGACTTCAATTTGTAGGAGGGCTTTTGGCAATATTGGTATGTTTTTTAAGGGTTTGTTTGGTTTTGTTTAATCACTTTGCAGATCATTTATAGTTGATTATTTCATGATAATTGATCGTGTGATCTTCATGTGACTCAATATGAGGGTGGTTTTGAGCCATCTCCGCCAAGAGTGATTGGAGAGTCACTGCTATGGGGAATAGTGGTTCGATAACTAGCCGAGTTAGAGACTGGGAGATGAGCGGAAGGATAGCTATCGATTTTCTGGTTACTACTTGTCTTCATGTGACCCATCCTAATTAATCGTATTGCCACGCTTGACATGGAGTGAAGGGCACACTGTGTGGGGTTTGAGGCCTGTGATCTACCAAAGAAGGGACTAGGGGATGTGATGAATGCTCTCATGATTTTGTTGGCTATGTGTTAGTTGGTTGCTGTGGAGTTATTGTTTTTCACCACAACTCCCAAGACCGTGGCTTATGGTTACTGATCGTGCTAGCTTCATGTGGCTTTGTTGGGATTTCTCGTGGGGTATATTTTTTCCTCTGTCACAGCTTTAGTTAAGTGGCTTGGATGTCACGGCTGTGAGGAGTGGGACGCTTATTGGATTCCATATGTTTATCTGCAGTAGAGACTGAGGGCATGTGGGGTTGGTTATCATCTTGGTTTCGGCTTGTGGGTTGTTGCTTTGTGAGTGTTTTTGCTGTGTTTATAAGCTTTGTGGTATTTATTTGTATCTTTGCCCATATATTCACCTCAAGTTCCCATCTATTATCTTTGATGATAGGGGTTACTTGGGGACAAAAATGATATATGGGCAGAGTTGGGTTATTTTGTTTTTGTTGTTCTTGATTATCCCTTTCTTAGGGATGTAGTGATAGTTCACGTTGATTATGTAATCGTATTTATTTATTTGTTAGGCATCCCTGGGGTATGCCCCTTATAAACTTATAAATTTCATTGTCTTTATTTTATGACTTACTTACCTAAAAAAATTTGTGTAGGGATGCAAGTCTAATATATGTGGGACACAAGTTTAATCTATGTCGGGTGTGGGATGCAAGTCTAATATGTGTAGGGATACAAGTCTAGTATGTATGAAGTGTAAGTTTAATTTGTGTGGGTGCAAGTCTTACTTTGTGTGTGGGATCAAACATGGCCATTATTTTTTTTTTATTATATTATTATTTGCATGGTTTGAATTAATATGTTTTTATTTACATTAGTATTATTCTAAACGTTTTCTCCTACCAATATATATCTATATATATATATTAATTAGAAAAGTAATTTTATTATTTATATTAACTTAAATCATACAAATTATTTTAATTCTATAAATTTTTATATATTTTAGATTATTAATTTAAATTTTTATTAAATATGTGAAATATTAGTTGCATTTTAAAATTTTAAATATATTTTTAGAACAATATCAATTCTATAAAAATAGAATTTGTATATTAAATATTAAATATATTTTAATAAAATAAAATAAATTTAAAAATATAAAGATAAATTTTATTTTATTTTTGTTTTTTTTATTAAAAGAATGAAGTGAGTATATGTGTGATGGATAGAACTAGGAGAAGATTATGAGGGATCATGACCTCTCTGTCACTGTGAAAATTTTATTTGCCATAGTACTTCTAAATATATATATATATATTTTTTGATCGGCAATATATATATATATATATATTATTTTATAAATAAAATAGTATCTTAGTATAAAAGATATATACCTCACTATTTTCTCATATTTTATTCTCTATTATTTTTCTAGAAAAAAATTTATTCATTCTATTAGAGATTGTTTATATGATATTTAAATTTTTTTTTATGTGTATATATATCATTTATATATCATCTTTGTACATATATGTGTATTTGTCTATCTGGTAAAAAATATGTGTATTTGTCTATAAAAAATATTGTTTTATCTTTTAACCCCTGTAGTAATAAAATTTTAATTTCATCTCTATGTGAGAGAGAGAGAGAGGTGTGAGTATGTGCAAGGTGTATTAGTGAGTGTAAGAGTTAAAGGTAAAATCCGTTTAGTTTAATTTTATAATTATGATTTAAATGTGAAATTGTGATTTTAAGTGTGGAGTTATGAGTTGAGTTTTGAAAAAATAAAAATTTGTTTGGTTATGAGTTTTGAAAATATTTTTGAGTTTTTGAATTTTAAATTTTGAAAAGAATTTTGAGTTTTGGAAAGAGTTTTAAATTGTATTTTGAGTTTTAAGTTTTTGAATTTTGAGTTTTATTTTGAATTTTTTCGAATTCATTTAATGAAGTGAGTATATGTGTGATGGATAGAACAAGGAGAAGATTATGAGGGGTCATGACCTCTCTCATCCTTTGTGAAAATTTTATTTGCCATAGTACTTCTAAATATATATATATTTTTTTTTGATCGAAAATATATATATATATATTATTTTATAAATAAAATAGTATCTTAGTATAAAAGATATATACCCACTATTTTCTCATATTTTATTCTCTATTATTTTTCTAAAAAAATTTATTCATTCTATTAGAGATTGTTTATATAATATTTAAATTTTTTATGTGTATATATATCATTTATATATCATCTTGTACATATATGTGTATTTGTCTATACGGTAAAAAATATGTGTATTTGTCTATACGGTAAAAAATATTGTTTTATCTTTTAACCCCCTGTAGTAATAAAATTTTAATTTCATTTCTATATGAGAGAGAGAGAGAGAGAGAGAGGTGTGAGTATGTGCAAGGTGTATTAGTGAGTGTAAGAGTTAAAGGTAAAATCCGTTTAGTTTAATTTTATAATTATAATTTAAATGTGAAATTGTGAATTTAAGTGTGGAGTTATGAGTTGAGTTTTGAAAAAATAAAATTTGTTTGGTTATGAGTTTTGAAAATATTTTTGAGTTTTTTAATTTTAAATTTTGAAAAAATTTTGAGTTTTGGAAAGAGTTTTAAGTTGTATTTTGAGTTTTAAGTTTTGAATTTTGAGTTGTATTTTGAAATTTTTCGGATTCATTTCTTTTAAATATTTAAAAACGTTTAAGAAAATTTTATTTTTTATTTTAAATATTTTATTTCATTTTTTGTAAACATTTTAAATTCAGAACATAACCTCACACTTAAATCAGAAGCAAACACATAATTCAAAATTCAATTAAAAAACTTTTTAATCAAAATATTGTTTTTATTATTTTTTTTTGAAAAATAATTTTGTTATTTTTAAGTATTGGCCAAATAATTTGTTATGGTTTAGATATATATGGCGATCCAATTTTTTTGAAATTAAAACAAAAATTAAATATTTAAAAATATTAAAAAATATTAAAAACATTAAAATATTAAAAAATAATTTTAAATAAAATAAATTATCCAAAAGCAGCGTCACTTTGGTTAGTAATTTCAAAAAAAAAAAAAAACAACAACAACAACAAGCGAAATCAACTTTACGGGTTCGCTTTCACTAATTTGTGAGAGAGTTTGAGATAGAGAGAGAATGGACCAGAGCAAGAGAAGGGACAGAACTTTGATTTTGAGTTGAGACTCTACTTCATTTTAGAAATCTTCTAATTCAAGTAGATAGTGAGTGGTTCTTGTTCTTGATCTATACACTAGTGCTTCACAAATCAGCCCTTGATGATGATGATGAACATCCCTTGTTCAAGTCAGCCATGGAAGACCTTCTGTCACCGATTTCCTCCGCCGATCTTCATGTCCGTTGATCTGATCTGCTGATTTTGTTGCTCACTTTGATTTTGATGATGATGACGACGACGATGATGATGATACAGATCTGAATCAATCTTTGGTGCTCGCACTATGGGGTCTGTAAATATACATATATGCATATAGAAATACATATCTGAATCAATCTTTTTATGGTGATGATGATAAAGATTTGAATCAATTTTATTATCGAATCGATTTAATCTTCTTCACAGGGTCTGTAAATATATATATGTGCATATAAAAATACATATCTAGATCAATCTTTTGATGATGATGATGATAATGAGATACAAATCTGAATCAATCTTATTATCGACAAATCGATTTAATCTTTTGAAGCCTCTTTCTCATTTTTTTCACGGGTTTTCTTCAATCTTTTGATGATGATGAAGTTTGAAGCCTCTTTCTCATTCTGTTCAAATTTTTTCTTCGATCTTTTGATGACGATGATGATGATACAGATCTGAAACAATCTTATTATCGAATCAATTTAATCTTCTTTTTTATTTATTTAGATCTCACAGATCAAAATCCATGATGATGATACCGTTTGAAACTTATTTCTCATTCTATTCACATTTTTTCCTTTTTTCTTCATTGTTTTTTTTTTTTATAATTTTCTCCCACAAAAACGATATCATTTTGACGAGAGTTAATCTTAACCTTTCACTCCATTAGTGAGACACGTGTCGGATCCAGCTCTTGAGGATCCGAACCCCTTAATTGTTATGGTTTTGTATTCTCCCAACGGCTATATTCACCCCCGCCCCCCCCCCCCCCCCCCCGTCCATTTCTCTCTCAAAATTACAACAGAGACAAATGTTCCTTTTACTTTCTATCCGCCTGTCTCCTCATTACGATTAAGCTCACATCCGCAAGCAATTCTTCCGTCTCCTTACACTTGAATCCACTTTTTTCCGATTCCGATCAATGTATTTTTCACCCAATTCGATTTAGGGTTTTTCAACCACTCAAATTCCATCCCCAATTATCGAATCATTAGGTTTTAGAGGTTTCGCGGTTGTCTTGATCAGAATCGGAGTTAGTGTTGTGGTTTTGTTTGAATTTCTGTTACGATCGGTGACATGAAGATCGAAGAGTTGGACGAGGTTGAATCTGATGGAAGGAGTTACAATCACAGTGACGACCGTGTTTCTGGAAGAATGATTGTTCAGGTCGATTCAAAGAGAGCGCTAGTCGGAGCTGGGCTCGGATCCTGTTCTACCCGACCCTTCTGTACAATGTTTTCCGGAACAAGATTCAAGCTGAGTTCAGATGGTGGGACCAAATTGATCAGGTTTTGGTTCTAAGTCCCTTCATATATATATATATGTATGTATATTTGTGTATGTTGTTGTATCTGTTTTTTGTGTTTTCTTTGGTCTTGTGTTTATATCACTGTGATTGTTGCTGTATGTTTTAATTTCTGGAGTTGTTTTTGTTTGATCTGTTTGGTTGCTGGGAAAATGGAGGACTACAAAGAAAAAGAAGGATTTTTTGTGTTGTTTTAATGGGTGGTAGTTTAGCAGCTTTTTGGAATTGTTCTTCTTGATCCATTTGGTTGTTGAGAAAATAGAATTCCTATGTATTTCAGTTACTAGAGAAAATAAAGACCCTGTATGACTGTCACTGTATGTAATAGTTTCTGGAGTTGTTTTTCTTTGATCTGTTTGGTTGCTGGAAAAAAAAAAAACAAAACAAAACAAAAGAATTGAAAAGTGAAGTAGTTCAGTAGAGCTTTAATATTGTTCTTCATGATTCATTTGGTTGTTGAGAAAATAGAATTCCTTTGCATTTAAGTTACTGGAGAAAATGTAGGAAAAAGATGGGATAATGGGGCCTGTTATTGGAGAATTCTGATTATCTGAATTGGAGAAAATGAAGAGCTTTGTGAAACTTTGACCAATGCAACTACTTTACATTTCATTTTCTTGGTGTTCTTGGTGCACAGATGGAATGTGAGCTTAAATTAAAGGGATCATGATTTATTGATTTGAGTTTTTATTTATATTTTGATTTTTAAACAGTATCTTCTGCTGGGGGCGGTTCCATCCCTAAGGATGTTCTGCAGTTGAAGCAGCTTGGTGTTGGCGCTGTCATCACCCTTAATGAGCCTTATGAAACTTGGTTCCAACATCATTCTACCATGTGAGTGATGTCGTTTGTGCTGATTCAGCGGCTGGGGATTGGGAGGTCATGGCTCAGGTCCAGGGATTTCAAGAACATATCCATTTTCGCCACAATTGACAAGGTTAGTAATTTTACATACATAATATGTGCTATATATTTACATATATACAAATTAATTGTGCCAAATTTAGTTGTTTGAATTCTCAACTTATATCTGTAGAATTTGATTCTCTTTACTATTCTTGTGTATGTATTTTTATCACCACAACGAAATAATTGTTGTATTTTGTGTCATATAAATTAAGTTCTGCCCTCAAAGTTGTCTTTTATGGAGCTGTGTGTGACTTAAGTTGATTATCCATTTTTCCCATTCTGATTTATAAAATCCAGTAAACATTTTGTTGTTGGTAAACAATATTGATCTTGTGACAACCCTTTTAATCATTGGTTTTGAATGTTATTTACGTGCTTTGTGTGAATTTGAATGCTTATTATGTATTTAATATGATTTTTAGGTTCATATCTATTGACCGTAGGAATTTCTGTTGTGATTTCTGTTATAATCTAAAATTGAAGGCCTTAATGACGTCAGAAACCGAAATTGGCTAGTTTATTATGAATGGTATAATTTTTAGAGATTTTGGGGCGATTTTGGGGCGTTAATACATCGAATTCAAATTTCTTAAGAAACTAGTTTACCTAGACCGAAATCCGGCTCTAACTCCCAAACCGGGAACCCGATTCGAGCCTCATCTTTTCCCACAAGTCTCTCGTCCTAGGCGGTCGCGTGTGCCAAGTTTCGTGCTAATTCAACCCCGTTTGGTGATTTTGGAGCATCAACACCTCGAATTCGAGTTTCTTAATGAACTAAGTTGCCTAGAGTGAAATCTGGCTCTAACTACCAAACTGGGAACTCGATTGCAGTCCCGTCTTCTCCCACAAGTTTCTCATGCCTAGGCGGTCGTGTGTGCCATGTTTCGTTCCAAACTCATGCCGTTTGGTGATTTTGGGGCATCAACACCTCGAATTCAAATTTCTTAAGGAACTAGTTTGCTTAGAGTGAAATTCGGCTCTAACTCCCAAATTGGGAACCCAATTGGAGTCCTGTCTTCTCCCTCAAGTTTCTCGTGCCTAGGCAGTCGTGTGTGCCAAGTTTCGTGCGAAACCGACGCCTTTTGGCGATTTTAGGGCGTCAACACCTTGAATTCAAGTTTCTTAAGGAACTAATTTGCCTAGAGTGAAATCTGACTCTAACTCCCAAACCGGGAACCCGATTGGAGTACCGTCTTCTCCCACAAGTCTCTTGTGCCTGGGCGGTCGTGTATCCAAAGTATCGTGCCAAACCGACGCCGTTTTGTGATTTTAGGGCATCAACACCTTGAATTATAATTTCTTAAAGAACTAGCTTGCCTGGACCGAAATCCGGCTATAACTCCCAAACCGGCAACCCGATTCGATCCCCGTCTTCTCCCACAAGTCTCTCGTGCCTAGGCGGTCGTGTGTGCCATGTTTCGTGCCAAACCGACGCCGTTTGGCGATTTTGGGGCGTCAACATCTCGAATTTAAATTTCTTAAGGGACGAAATTGTCTAGACCGTAATCCGGCTCTAACTCCCAAACCGAGAACTAGATTAGAGCCCCGTCTTCTCCCACAAGTCTCTCGTGCCTAGGCGGTCGTGTGTGCCAGGTTTCGTGCCAATTGAACCCCGTTTGGCGATTTTGGGGCGTCAACACTTCGAATTCGAGTTTCTTAACGAACTAGGTTGCCTAGAGTGAAATCTGGCTCTAACTACCAAACTGGGAACCCGATTGCAGTCTCGTCTTCTCCTATAAGTTTTTTGTGCCTAGGCGGTCATGTGTGTCATGTTTCGTTCCAAACTCACGCCGTTTGGTGATTTTGGGGCATCAACACCACGAATTCAAATTTTTTAAGGAACTAGTTTGCCTAGAGTGAAATCCGGCTCTAACTCCCAAACCGGGAACCCAATTGGAGTCCTGTCTTCTCCCACAAGTTTCCCGTGCCTAGGCGGTCGTGTGTGCCAAGTTTCGTGCAAAACCGATGCCTTTTGGCGATTTTGTGGCGTCAGCACCTTAAATTCAAGTTTCTTAAGGATCTAGTTTGCCTAGAGTGAAATCCGGCTCTAACTCCCAAACCGGGAACCCGATTGGAGTACCGTCTTCTCCCACAAGTCTCTCGTGCCTAGGCGGTCTTGTGTGCCAAGTTTCGTGCCAAACCGGCGTTTGATTTGATTTTGGGCGTCAACATCTCGAATTTAAATTTCTTAAGGGATCGAATTGTCTAGACCGAAATCGGCTCTAACTTCCAAACCGGGAACCGATTGAGCCCGTCTTCTCCCACAAGTCTCTCGTGCCTAGGCGGTCGTGTGTGCCAGGTTCCGTGCCAATCGAACCCCGTTTGGCGATTTTGGGGCATCAACACCTCGAATTCGAGTTTCTTAACGAACTAGGTTGCCTAGAGTGAAATCTGGCTCTAACTACCAAACTGGGAACGCGATTGCAGTCTCGTCTTCTCCCATAAGTTTTTTGTGCCTAGGCGGTTGTGTGTGTCATGTTTCGTTCCAAACTCACACCGTTTGGTGATTTTGGGGCATCAACACCATGAATTCAAATTTTTTAAGGAACTAGTTTGCCTAGAGTGAAATCCGGCTCTAACTTCCAACCCAATTGAGTCTGTCTTCTCCCACAAGTTTCTCGTGCCTAGCGGTCGTGTGTGCCAAGTTTTAAGTGCAAAACCGATGCCTTTTGGCGATTTTGGGCGTCAAGACCTTAAATTCAAGTTTCTTAAGGATCTAGTTTGCCTAGAGTGAAATCGGCTCTAACTCCCAAACCGAAACCCGATTGAGTACTTTTCTCCAAGTCTCTCGTGCCTAGGCGGTCGTGTGTGCCAAGTTTCGTGCCAAACCGATGCCGTTTGGTGATTTTGGGACGTCAACACCTCGAATTCAAATTTCTTAAGGGACCAAATTGTCCAGACCGAAATCTGGCTCTAACTCCCAAACCAGGAACCCGATTCCAGCCCCGTCTTCTCCCACAAGTCTCTCGTGCCTAAGCGGTCGTGTGTGCCAGGTTTCGTGCCAAACGAACCCTGTTTGTTGATTTTGGGGCGTCAACACCTCGAATTCGAGTTTCTTAACGAACTAGGTTGCCTAAAGTGAAATCTGGCTCTAACTACCAAACTGGGAATCCGATTGCAGTCTTGTCTTCTCCCACAAGTTTCTCGTGTCTAGGCGGTGTGTGCCATGTTTAGCTCCAAACTCACGGCTTGGTGATTTTGGGGCATCAACACCACAATTCAAATTTCCTAAGGACTAGTTTGCCAAGAGTGAAATCGGCTCCAACTCCCAAACCGAACCCAATTGGAGTCTGTCTTCTCCTGAGTTTCTCGTGCCTAGGCGTTAAATGTGTGCCAAGTTTAGGTAACCGATGCCTTTTGGCGATTTTGGGGTGTCAGCACCTTGAATTCAAGTTTCTTAAGGAACTTATTTGCCTAGAGTGAAATCTGGCTCTAACTCCCAAACCGGAAACCCGATTGGAGTACCGTCTTCTCCACAAGTCCCTCGTGCCTAGGCGCAGTCGTGTGTGCCAAGTTTAATACCAAAAGCAGGCCGTTTGCTGATTTTGGGGCGTCAACAATTCGAATTCAAGTTTCTTAAGGAACTAGTTTGCCTAGAATGAAATCCGACTATAACTCCAAAACCGGGAACGCGATTTGAGTCCCGTCTTCTCCCACAAGTCTCTCGTGTCTAGGCAGTCGTATGTGCCAAGTTTCGTTTCAAACCGACGTAGGCAGTCGTATGTGCCAAGTTTCGTTTCAAACCGACGCCGTTTGGTGATTTTGGGGCGTCAACACCTCGAATTCAAATTTCTTAAGAAACTAGCTTGCCTAGACCGAAATCCGGCTATAACTCCCAAACCGGGAACTCGATTCGATCCCTGTCTTCTCCCACAAGTCTCTCGTGCCTAAGCGGTAAGTGTTTGCCGAGTTCCAAGCAAACCTGCCGTTTGGCGTCTTTAGGGCGGCAATACCTCGAATTCAAATTTCTTAAGGAACTAGTTTGCCTAGACCAAAATCCGGCTCTAACTCCCCAAGCGGGAACTCGATTCCACTTCGTCTTCCACGAAGTCTCTCGTGCCTAAGCGGTCGTGTGTGCCAAGTTTCGTGCTAATCCAACCTTCTTTGGTGATTTTGGGGCGTAAACACCTCGTATTCGAGTTTCTTAACGAACTAGTTTGCCGACAATGGAATCTGGCTTAAACTTCGAAACTAGAAACCCGATTGCATTCCCGTCTTCTCCCACAAGTTTCTCAAGCCTAGGCGGTCCTGTGTGCCATGCTTCATTCCAAACTCACGCCGTTTGGTTATTTTGGGGCATCAAAACCTCGAATTCAAATTTCTTAAGGAACTAGTTTGCCTAGTGTGAAATCGTCTCTAATTGTCATTTTAGGAACCCAATTGAGTCTGTCTTTTCTCCCACAAGTTTCTTGCGTTGGCGGTCCATGTGTGCTTAGCGTTAAATAGAACACCGTTGTTGATTTTTGCGTCAACACATCGAATTCAAGTTTCTTAAGAAACTAGTTTGCCTAGAGTGAAATTTGGCTATAATTCCCAAACCGGGAACCCGATTGGAGTCCCGTTTTCTCCTACAAGTTTCTTGTGCCTAGGCAGTCGTGGGTGCCAAGTTTCGTGTCAAACCGACGCCGTTTGGTGATTTTGGGCTGTCAACACCTCGAATTCAAATTTCTTAAGGAACTAGTTTGCCTAGACCGAAATCCGGCTCTAACTCCCAAACCGGGAACCCGATTCGATCCCCGTCTGCTCCCACAAGTCTCTTGTGCCTAGGCGGTCGTGTGTGCCAAGTTTCATGCCAAACCAATACCGTTTGGCGATTTTGCGGTGTCAGTACCTCGAATTCAAATTTCTTAAGGATCTAGTTTGCCTAGACCGAAATCCGGCTCTAACTCCCAAACCGGGAACTCGATTCCAGCCCCGTCTTCTCCCACAAGTCTCTCGTGCCTAAGCGGTCGTGTGTGCCAGGTTTCGTGTCAACGAACCTGTTTGGTGATTTTGGGGCGTCAACACCTCGAATTCGAGTTTCTTAACGAACTAGGTTGCCTAAAGTGAAATCTGGCTCTAACTACCAAACTGGGAACCCGATTGCAGTCCCGTTTTCTCCCACAAGTTTCTCATGCCTAGGCGGTCGTGTGTGCCATGTTTCGTTCCAAACTCACGCCGTTTGGTATTTTGTGGCGTCAACAACTCGAATTCAAGTTTCTTAAGAAATTAGTTTGCCTAGAGTGAAACCGGCTCTAACTCCAAAACCGGGAACACGATTGGAGTCCCGTCGTCTCCCACAAGTTTCTCGTGCCTAGGTGGTCGTGTGTGCCAAGTTTTGTGCTAATCCAACCCCGTTTGGTGATTTTAGGGCGTCAACACCTTGTATTTGAATTTCTTAACGAACTAGTTTGTCTATAGTGAAATCTGGCTCTAACTCCCAAACTAAGAACCCGATTGCAGTCCCGTCTTCTCCAACAAGTGCCTAGGCGGTCCTGTGTGCCATGTTTCGTTCCAAACTCACGCCGTTTTGTGATTTTGGGGCATCAACACCTCGAATTCAAATTTCTCAAGTAACTAGTTTGCCTAGTGTGAAATCTAGCTCTAACTGCCAAACCGGGAACCGACATAGAGTCCTGTCTTCTCCCGCAATTTTCTCGTGCCTAGCCGGTCGTGCGTGCCAAGTTACGCCAAGTTAGAGCAGACCTTGGTGATTTTTGGCGTCAACACCTCAATTCAAGTTTCTTAAGGAACTTGTTTGCCTAAGTGAAATCGACTATAACTCCAAAACCGAGAACCCGATTTGAGTCCGTCTTCTCCCACAAGTCTCTCATGCCCAGCAATGTGTTAAAGTGCCAAGTTTAGGTAAAACCGTATTTGTTTGGTAAATTAGGCGTCACACCTCGAATTCAAATTTCTTGAGGGAACTAGTTTGCCAAAACCGAAATCCGGCTATAACCCCCAACCCGGGACCCGGTTTCTCTCCCCGTTTTCTGCCACAAGTTTCTCGTGCCTGGGCGGTCGTGTGTGCCAAGTTTCATGCCAAACTGACACCGTTTGGTGATTTTGGGTCGACACCTCAATTCAAATTTCTTAAAGGACCAAATTGTCTAGGCAATCGGCTCTAACTCCCAAAACGGGAACCCGATTGAGCCCGTCTTCTCCCACAAGTCTCTCGTGCCTAGGCGGTCGTGTGTGCCGAGATTCGTGCCAAACCGACGCTGTTTGGCGATTTTGGAGCGTCAACAAGTCGACTTTAAATTTCTTAAGGGACCAAGTTGTCTAGACCAAAATCCGGCTCTAACATCAAAACCGGGAACCCGATTCGAGCCCCGTCTTCACGCGCAAGTCTCTCGTGCCTAGGCGTTTGTGTGTGCCAGGTTTCGTGCCACTCGAACCCTGTTTGGTGATTTTGGTGCGTCAACACCTCGAATTCATATTTCTTAAGGAACTAGTTTGCCAAGGCCGAAATTCGGCTCTAACTCCCAAACCGGGAACCCGATTCGATCCCCGTTTGCTCCCATAAGTCTCTTGTGCCTAGGCGGTTGAGTGTGCCAAGTTTCGTGCCAAACCGATGCCGTTTGGCGATTTTGCGGCGTCAGTACCTCGAATTCAAATTTCTTAAGGAACGAGTTTGCCTAGACCGAAATCTGGCTCTAACTCCCAAACCGGGAACCCGATTCCAGCCCTGTCTTCTCCCACAAGCCTCTCGTGCCTAGGCGGTCGTGTGTGCCAACTTTCGTGCTAATCCAACCCCGTTTGGTGATTTTGGGGCGTCAACACTTCGAATTCAAGTTTCTTAACGAACTAGGTTGGTTGCCTAGAGTGAAATCTGGCTCTTACTCCCAAACTGGGAACCCGATTGCAATCCTGTCTTCTCCCACAAGTTTCTCGTGCGTTGGCGGTCAAGTGTGCCAAGTTTCGTGCAAAACATACGCCGTTCGTTGATTTTGGGGCGTCAACACTTCGAAATTCAAGTTTCTTAAGAAACTAGTTTGCCTGAAGTGAAATCCGGCTGTAACTCCCAAACCGGGAACCCGATTGGAGTCCCGTCTTTTCCCACAAGTTTCTCGTGCCTAGGCAGTCATGGGTGCCAAGTTTTGCGCCAAACTGACTGCGTTTGGTATTTTGTAGCGTCAACACCTCGAATTCAAATTTCTTAAGGGACCAAATCGTCTAGACCGAAATGCGGCTCTAACTCCCAAATCGGGAACCCGATTCGAGCCCCGTCTTCTCCCACAAGTCTCTCGTGCCTAGGCGGTCGTGTGTGCCAGGTTTCGTGCCAATCGAACTCCGTTTGGTGATTTTAGTGTGTCGACACCTCGAATTCAAATTTCTTAAAGAACTAGTTTGCCTAGAGTGAAACCTGGCTCGAACTCCCAAACCGGGAACCCGATTGGAGCCCCGTCTTCTGCCACAAGTCTCCTGTGTTTAGGCGGTCATGTGTGCCAAGTTTTACGCTAAACCGACGACGTTTGGTATCTTGGGGCGTCAACACCTCGAATTCAAATTTCTTAAGGAACTACTCTTGCCTAGACCGAAATCAGGCGCTGACTCCCAAACCAGGAATCCTATTCGAGCCTCGTCTTCTCCTACAAGTCTCTCGTGCCCAGTCGGTCGTGTGTGCCAAATTTTGTGCTAATCCGACCCGGTTTGGTGATTTTGTGGGGTCAACAACTTGAATTCAAGTTTCTTAAGAAACTAGTTTGCCTAGAGTGAAACCGGCTCTAACTCCCAAACCGGGAACCGGGTTGTAGTCCTGTCGTCTCCCATAACTTTCTCGTGCCTAGGCGGTCGTGTGTGCCAAGTTTCGTGCTAATTCAACCCCGTTTGGTGATTTTAGGGCGTCAATACCTCGTATTTGAGTTTCTTAACGAACTAGTTTGTCTAGAGTGAAATCTGGCTCTAACTCCCAAACTGGGAACCCGATTGCAGTCCCATTTTCTCCCACAAGTTTCTCGTGCCTAGGCGGTCCTGTGTGCCATGTTTCGTTCCAAACTCACGTTGTTTTGTGATTTTGGGGCATCAACACCTCGAATTCAAATTTCTCAAGTAACTAGTTTGCTTAGTGTGAAATCCGGCACTAACTGCCAAACCGGGAACCGACTTGGAGTCCTGTATTCTCCCGCAAGTTTCTCGTGCCTAGCCGGTCGTGCGTGCCAAGTTACGTGCAAAACAGACATCGTTTGGTGATTTTTGGGCGTCAACACCTCGAATTCAAGTTTCTTAAGGAACTTGTTTGCCTAGAGTGAAATCCGACTATAACTCCAAAACCGAGAACCCGATTTGAGTCCCGTCTTCTCCCACAAGTCTCTCATGTCTAGGCAGTCGTGTGTGCCAAGTTTCGTGCCAAACCGACACTGTTTGGTAAATTTTGGGCGTCAACACCTCGAATTCAAATTTCATGAAGGAACTAGTTTGCCTAAACCGAAATCCGGCTCTAACTCCCAAACCGAGAACCCGATTCTATCCCCGACTTCTCCCACTAGTCTCTCGTGCCTAGGCGGTCGTGTGTGCCAAGTTTCGTGCCAAACCGATGCCGTTTGGCGATTTTGCGGCGTCAGTACCTCGAATTCAAATTTCTTAAGGAACTAGTTTGCCTAGACCGAAATCCGGCTCTAACTCCCAAACCGGGAACCCGATTCCAGCCCTGTCTTCTCCCACAAGCCTTTCGTGCCTAGGCGGTCGTGTGTGCCAACTTTCGTGCTAATCCAACCCCGTTTGTTTATTTTGGGGCGTCAACACTTCGAATTCAAGTTTCTTAAGGAACGGCGTTTGTTGATTTTGGGGCGTCAACACTTCGAACCCAAGTTTCTTAAGAAACGGCGTCTGTTTTGCATGAAAGTTGGCATACTTGACTGCCAACGCACGAGAAACTTGTGGGAGAAGACGGGACTGCAATCGGTTCCCGAACTCTAGGTAACCAACCTAGTTAGTTAAGAAACTTCGAATTTGAGGTGCCCAAAATCACCAAGCGGGTGGATTAGCTAAAGTTAACTAGTTTGCTTGGAGTGAAATCCGGCTGTAACTTCCAAACCGGGAACCCGATTGGAGTCTCGTCTTCTTCCACAAGTTTCTCGTGCCTAGCCAGTCGTGGGTGCCAAGTTTTGCATAAAGCCCATCGTTTGGTATTTTATTTTGAACACAACACCTCGAATTCAAATTTTTGAGGAACTAGTTTGCCTAGACCGAAATCCGGCTCTGACTCCCATCCGGGCAACCCGATTTGAGCCCCGTCTTCTCCCACAAGTCTGTCGTGCCTAGGCGGTCGTGTGTGCCAAGTTTTATGCCAAACCGACGCCGTTTCGCAATTTTGGGCCGTCAGTACGTCGAATTCAAATTTCTTAAGGAACTACTTTTGCCTAGACCGAAATCCGGCTCTAACTCCCAAATCAGGAACCCTATTCGAGCCCCGTCTTCTCCTAGAAGTATCTCGTGCCTAGGCGGTCGTGTGTGCCAAGTTTCGTGCCAAACCAACGCCGTTTGGTGATTTTGGAGCATCAACACCTCGAATTCAAATTTCTTAAGGGACCAAATTGTCTTGACCGAGATCCGGCTCTAACTACCAAACCGGGAACCCAATTCGAGCCCCGTTTTCTCTCACAAGTCTGTCGTGCCTAGGCGGTCGTGTGTGCCAGGTTTCGTGCCAATCGAACTCCGTTTGGTGATTTTAGGGTGTCAACACCTCGAATTCAAATTTCTTAAAGAACTAGTTTGCCTAGAGTGAAACCTGGCTCTAACTCCTAAACCGGGAACCCGATTGGAGCCCCGTCTTCTGCCACAAGTCTCTTGTGTTTCGGCGGTCATGTGTGCCAAGTTTTACGCTAAACCGACGACGTTTGGTATCTTGGGGCGTCAACACCTCGAATTCAAATTTCTTAAGGAACTACTCTTGCCTAGACCGAAATCAGGCGCTGACTCCCAAACCAGAAATCCTATTCGAGCCTCGTCTTCTCCCACAAGTCTCTCGTGCCCAGTCGGTCGTGTGTGCCAAATTTTGTGCTAATCCGACCCGGTTTGGTGATTTTGTGGGGTCAACAACTTGAATTCAAGTTTCTTAAGAAACTAGTTTGCCTAGAGTGAAAACGGCTCTAACTCCCAAACCGGGAACCGGGTTGTAGTCCTGTCGTCTCCCATAACTTTCTCGTGCCTAGGCGGTCGTGTGTGCCAAGTTTCGTGCTAATTCAACCCCGTTTGGTGATTTTAGGGCGTCAATACCTCGTATTTGAGTTTCTTAACGAACTAGTTTGTCTAGAGTGAAATCTGGCTCTAACTCCCAAACTGGGAACCCGATTGCAGTCCCATTTTCTCCCACAAGTTTCTCGTGCCTAGGCGGTCCTGTGTGCCATGTTTCGTTCCAAACTCACGCCGTTTTGTGAATTTGGAGCATCAACACCTCGAATTCAAATTTCTCAAGTAACTAATTTGCCTAGTGTGAAATCTGGCTCTAATTGCCAAACCGGGAACCGACTTGGAGTCCTATCTACTCCCGCAAGTTTCTCGTGCCTAGCCGGTCGTGCGTGCAAAGTGACGTACAAAACAGACACCGTTTTGTGATTTTGGGGCGTCAACACCTCGAATTCAAGTTTCTTAAGGAACTTGTTTGCCTAGAGTGAAATCCGACTATAACTCCAAAATCGAGAATCCGATTTGAGTCCCGTCTTCTCCCACAAGTCTCTCATGCCTAGGCAGTCGTGTGTGCAAAGTTTCGTGCCAAACCGACGCTGGTTGGTAAATTTTGGGCGTCAACACCTCGAATTCAAATTTCTTGAAGGAACTAGTTTGCCTAAACCGAAATTCGGCTCTAACTCCCAAACCGGGAACCCGATTCTATCCCCATCATCTCCCACAAGTCTCTCGTGCCTAGGCGGTCGTGTGTGCCAAGTTTCGTGCCAAACCGACACCGTTTGGTCATTTTGGGGCATCGACACCTCGAATTCAAATTTCTTAAGGGACCAAATTGTCTAGACCGAAATACGGTTCTAACTCCCAAACCGGGAACCCGATTCGAGCCCCGCCTTCTCCCGCAAGTCTCTCGTGCCTAGGCGGTCGTGTGTGCCAAGTTTGGTGCCAAACCGACGCCGTTTCACGATTTTGGGACGTCAACACCTCAAATTTAAATTTCTTAAGGGACCAAATTGTCTAGACTGAAATTCGGCTCTAACACCCAAACCGGGAACCCGATTGGAGTCTCGTCTTCTCCCACAAGTTTCTTGTGCCTAGGTAGTTGTGGGTGCCAAGTCTCGTGCCAAACCGACGACGTTTGGTGATTTTAGGCCGTCAACACCTCGAATTCAAATTTCTAAAGGAACTAGTTTGCCTAGACCGAAATCCGGCTCTGACTCCCAACCCGATTCGAGCCCTGTCTTCTCCCACAAGTCTCTCATGCCTAGGCGGTCGTGTGTGCCACGTTTCATGCCAAACCGACGCCGTTTGGCGATTTTTGGCCGTCAATACCTCGAATTCAAATTTCTTAAGGAACTACTTTTGTCTAGACCGAAATCCGGCTCTAACTCCCAAACCAGTAACCCTATTCGAGCCCCGTCTTCTGCCAGAAGTCTCTCGGGCCTAGGCGGTCGTTTTTGCCAAGTTTCGTGCCAAACCAAAGCCGTTTGGTGATTTTGGGGCGTCAACACTTTGAATTCAAATTTCTTAAGGGACCAAATTGTCTAGACCGAAATCCGGCTCTAACTCCCAAACCGGGAACCCGATTCGAGCCCCGTCTTCTCCCATAAGTCTCTCGTGCCTAGGCGGTCGTGTGTGCCAGGTTTCGTGCCAATCGAACTCCGTTTGGTGATTTTAGGGTGTCAACACCTCGACTTCCAAATTTCTTAAAGAACTAGTTTGCCTAGAGTGAAACCTGGCTCTAACTCCCAAACCGGGAACCCGATTGGCGCCCCGTCTGCTGCCACAAGTCTCTTGTGTTTCGGCGGTCATGTGTGCCAAGTTTTACGCTAAACCAACAACGTTTGGTATTTTGGGGCGTCAACACCTCGAATTCAAATTTCTTAAGGAATTACTCTTGCCTAGACCGAAATCAGGCTCTAACTCCCAAACCAGGAACGCTGTTCGAGCCCCGTCTTCTCTCACAAGTCTCTCGTGCGCAGTTGGTCGTATTTGCCAAATTTTGTGCTAATCCGACCCGGTTTGGGGATTTTGTGGGGTCAACAACTCGAATTCAAGTTTCTTAAGAAACTAGTTTGCCGAGAGTGAAACCGGCTCTAACTCCCAAACCGGGAACCCGATTGGAGTCCCGTCGAATTCAAGTTTCTCATGCCTAGGCGGTCGTGTGTGCCAAGTTTCGTGCTAATCAAACCCCGTTTGGTGATTTTAGGGCGTCAACACCTCGTATTTGAGTTTCTTAACGAACTAGTTTGTCTAGAGTGAAATCTGGCTCTAACTCCCAAACTGGGAACCCGATTGCAGTCCCGTCTTCTCCCACAAATTTCTCGTGCCTAGGCGGTCCTGTGTGCCATGTTTCGTTCCAAACTCACGTCGTTTTGTGATTTTGGGGCATCAACACCTCGAATTCAAATTTCTCAAGTAACTAGTTTGCTTAGTGTGAAATCCGGCTCTAACTGCCAAACTGGGAACCGACTTGGAGTCCTGTCTTCTCCCGTAAGTTTCTCGTGCCTAGCCGGTCGTGCGTGCCAAGTTACGTGCAAAACAGACACCGTTTGGTGATTTTGGGGCGTCAACACCTCGAATTCAAGTTTCTTAAGGAACTTGTTTGCCTAGAGTGAAATCCGACTATAACTCCAAAACCAAGAACCCGATTTGAGTCCCGTCTTCTCCCACAAGTCTCTCATGCCTAGGCAGTCGTGTGTGCCAAGTTTCGTGCCAAACCGACACTGTTTGGTAAATTTGGGGCGTCAACACCTCGAATTCAAATTTCATGAAGGAACTAGTTTGCCTAAACCGAAATCCGACTCTAACTCCCAAACTGGGAACCCGATTCTATCCCCGACTTCTCCCACTAGTCTCTCGTGCCTAGGCGGTCGTGTGTGCCAAGTTTCGTGCCAAACCGATGCCATTTGGCGATTTTGCGGCGTCAGTACCTCAAATTCAAATTTTTAAGGAACTAGTTTGTCTAGACAAAAATCCGGCTCTAACTCCCAAACCGGGAACTCAATTCCAGCCCTGTCTTCTCCCAAAAGCCTCTTGTGCCTAGGCGGTCGTGTGTGCCAACTTTCCTGCTAATCGAACCCCGTTTGGTGATTTTGGGGCGTCAGCACCTCGAATTCGAGTTTCTTAACGAACGAGGTTGGTTGCCTAGAGTGAAATCTGGCTCTTACTCCCAAACTGGGGACCCGATCGCAGTCCCGTCTTTTCCCACAAGTTTCTCGTGCGTTGGCAGTCAAGTGTGCCAGGTTTCGTGCCAAGTATCATGCGAAACCGACGCCGTTTGGCGATTTTGGGCCGTCAATACCTCGAATTCAAATTTCTTAAGGAACTACTTTTGCCTAGACCGAAATCCGGCTCTAACTCCCAAACCAGTAACCCTATTCGAGCCCCGTCTTCTCCCAGAAGTCTCTCGTGCCTAGGCGGTCGTTCGTGCCAAGTTTCGGGCCAAACCAACGCCGTTTGGTGATTTTGGGGCATCAACACCTCGAATTCAAATTTCGTAAGGGACCAAATTGTCTAGACTGAAATCCGGGTCTAACTCCCAAACCGGGAACCCGATTCGAGCCCCGTCTTCTCCCACAAGTCTCTCGTGCCTAGGCGGTCGTGTGTGCCAGGTTTCGTGCCAATGGAACTCCGTTTGGTGATTTTAGGGTGTCAACACCTCGAATTCAAATTTCTTAAAGAACTAGTTTGCCTAGAGTGAAACCTGGCTCTAACTCCTATACCGGGAACCCGATTGGAGCCCCGTCTTCTGCCACAAGTCTCTTGTGTTTAGGCGGTCATGTGTGCCAAGTTTTACGCTAAACTGACGACGTTTGGTATTTTGGGGCGTCAACACCTCGAATTCAAATTTCTTAAGGAACTACTCTTGCCTAGAGCGAAATCAGGCTCTGACTCCCACACCAGGAACCCTACTCGAGCCTCGTCTTCTCCCACAAGTCTCTCGTGCCCAGTCGGTCGTGTGTGCCAAATTTTGTGCTAATCCAACCTGGTTTGGTGATTTTGTGGGGTCAACAACTCGAATTCAATTTTCTTGAGAAACTAGTTTGCCTAGAGTGAAACCGGCTCTAACTCCCAAACCGGGAACCCGATTGGAGTCCCGTCGTCTCCCACAAGTTTCTCGTGCCTAGGCGGTCGTGTGTACCAAGTTTTGTGCTAATCCAACCCTGTTTGGGGATTTTTGGGCGTCAACAACTCGTATTTGAGTTTCTTAACGAACTAGTTTGTCTAGAGTGAAATCTGGCTCTAACTCCCAAACTGGGAACCCGATTGCAGTCCCGTCTTCTCCCACAAGTTTCTCGTGCCTAGGCGGTCCTGTGTGCCATGTTTCGTTCCAAACTCCATTGTTTGTGATTTTGGGGCATCAACACCTCAATTCAAATTTCTCAAGTAACTAGTTTGCCTAGTGTGAAATCGGCTCTAACTGCCAAACTGGGAACCGACTTGGAGTCCTGTCTTCTCCCGCAAGTTTCTCGTGCCTAGCCGGTCGTGCGTGCCAAGTTACGTGCAAAACAGATACTGTTTGGTGATTTTGGTGCGACAACACCTCGAATTCAAGTTTCTTAAGGAACTTGTTTTACCTAGAGTGAAATACGACTATAACTCCAAAACCGAGAACCCGATTTGAGTCTCGTCTTCTCCCACAAGTCTCTCATGCCTAGGCAGTCGTGTGTACCAAGTTTCGTGCCAAACCGACGCTGTTTGGTAAATTTGGGGCGTCAACACCTCGAATTCAAATTTCTTGAAGGAACTAGTTTGCCTATACCGAAATCCGGCTCTAACTCCCAAACCGGAAACCCGATTCTATCCCCGTCTTCTCCCACAAGTCTCTCGTGCCTAGGCAGTTGTGTGTGCCAAGTTTCGTGCCAAACCGATGCCGTTTGGCGATTTTGCGGCGTCAGTACCTCGAATTCAAATTTCTTATGGAACTAGTTTGCCTAGACCGAAATCCGGCACTAACTCCCAAATCGGGAATCTGATTCCAGCCCTGTCTTCTCCCAAAAGCCTCTCGTGCCTAGGCGGTCGTGTGTACCAACTTTCGTGCTAATCCAACCCCGTTTGGTGATTTTAGGGCGTCAGCACCTCGAATTAGAGTTTTTTAACGAACGAGGTTGGTTGCCTAGAGTGAAATCTGGCTCCTACTCCCAAACTGGGAACCCGATTGCAGTCCCGTCTTCTCCCACAAGTTTCTCGTGCTTTGGCGGTCAAGTGTGCCAAGTTTCGTACAAAACAGACGCCGTTTCTTAAGAAACTTGAATTCGAAGTGTTGACGTCCCAAAATCAACAAACGGCGTCTGTTTTGCACGAAACTTGGCACACTTGACCGCCAACACACGAGAAACTTGTGGGAGAAGACGGGACTGCAATCGGGTTCCCAGTTTGGGAGTAAGAGCCAGATTTCACTCTAGGCAACCAACCTAATTCGTTAAGAAACTCGAATTCGAGGTGCTGACACCCCAAAATAACCCAACGGAGTTGGATTAGCACGAAAGTTGAAACTAGTTTGCCTGGAGTGAAATCCGGCTGTAACTCCCAAACCGGGAACCCAATTGGTGTCACGTCTTCTCGCACAAGTTTCTCGTGCCTAGGCACTCGTGGGTGCCAAGTTTTGCGCCAAACTGACTGCGTTTTGTATTTCGAGGCGTCGACACCTCGAATTCAAATTTCTTAAGGAACTAGTTTGCCTAGACCGAAATCCGGCTCTTTCTCCAAACCGGGCAACCCGATTAGAGCCTCGTCTTCTCCCACAAGTCTCTCGTGACTAGGCGGTCGTGTGTGCCAAGTTTCATGCGAAACCGACGCCGTTTGGCGATTTTGGGCCGTCAATACCTCGAATTCAAATTTGTTAAGGAACTACTTTTGCCTAGACCGAAATCCGGCTCTAACTCCCAAACCAGTAACCCTATTTGAGCCCCGTCTTCTCCTAGAAGTCTCTCGTTCCTAGGCGGTCGTGTGTGCCAAGTTTCGTGCCAAACCAACGTCGTTTGGTGATTTTGGGGCGTCAACACCTCAAATTCAAATTTCGTAAGGGACCAAATTGTCTAGACCGAAATCCGGATCTAACTCCCAAACCGGGAACCCGATTCGAGCCCCGTCTTCTCCCCCAAGTCTCTCGTGCCTAGGCGGTCGTGTGTGCCAGGTTTCGTGCCAATCGAACTCCGTTTGGTGATTTTAGGGTGTCAACACCTCGAATTCAAATTTCTTAAAGAACTAGTTTGCCTAGAGTGAAAGCTGGCTCTATCTCCCAAACCGGGAACCCAATTGGAGCCCTATCTTCTGCCACAAGTCTCTTGTGTTTAGGCGGTCATGTGTGCCAAGTTTTACGCTAAACCGACGACGTTTGGTATTTTGGGGCGTCAACACCTCGAATTCAAATTTCTTAAGGAACTACTCTTGCCTAGAGCGAAATCAGACTCTGACTCCCAAACCAGGAACCCTACTCGAGCCTCGTCTTCTCCCACAAGTCTCTCGTGCCCAGTCGGTTGTGTGTGCCAAATTTTGTGCTAATCCGACTCGGTTTGGTGATTTTGTGGGGTCAACAACTCGAATTCAAGTTTCTTAAGAAACTAGTTTGCCTAGAGTGAAACCGGCTCTAACTCCCAAACCGGGAACCCGATTGGAGTCCCGTCGTCTCCCACAAGTTTCTCGCGCCTAGGTGGTCGTGTGTGCCAAGTTTCATGCTAATCCAACCCCGTTTGGTGATTTTAGGGCGTCAACACCTCGTATTTGAGTTTCTTAACCAACTAGTTTGTCTAGAGTGAAATCTGGCTCTAACTCCCAAACTGGGAACCCGATTGCAGTCCCGTCTTCTCTCACAAGTTTCTCGTGCCTGGGCGGTCCTGTGTGCCATGTTTCGTTCCAAACTCACGCCGTTTTGTGATTTTGGGGCATCAACACCTCGAATTCAAATTTCTCAAGTAACTAGTTTGCCAAGTGTGAAATCCGGCTCTAACTGCCAAACCAGGAACCGACTTGGAGTCCTGTCTTCTCCCGCAAGTTTCTCGTGCCTAGCCGGTCGTGCGTGCCAAGTTACGTGCAAAACAAACACCGTTTGGTGATTTTGGGGCGTCAACACCTCGAATTCAAGTTTCTTAAGGAACTTGTTTGCCTAGAGTGAAATCCGACTATAACTCCAAAACCGAGAACCCGATTTGAGTCCCGTCTTCTCCCACAAGGCTCTCATGCCTAGGCAGTCGTCTGTGCCAAGTTTCGTGCCAAACCAACGCTGTTTGTTAAATTTGGGGCGTCAACACCTCGAATTCAAATTTCATGAAGGAACTAGTTTGTCTAAATCGAAATCCGGCTCTAACTACCAAACCGGGAACCCGATTCTATCCCCGTCTTCCCCCACTAGTCTCTCGTGCCTAGGCGGTCGTGTGTGCCAAGTTTCGTGCCAAACCGATGCCGTTTGGCGATTTTGCGGTGTCAGTACCTCGAATTCAAATTTCTTATGGAACTAGTTTGCCTAGACCGAAATCCGGCTCTAACTCCCAAACCGGGAACCTGATTCCAGCCCTGTCTTCTCCCAAAAGCCTCTCGTGCCTAGGCGGTCGTGTGTGCCAACTTTCGTGCTAATCCAACCCCGTTTGGTGATTTTAGGGCGTCAGCACTTCGAATTCGAGTTTCTTAACGAACGAGGTTAGTTGCCTAGAGTGAAATCTGGCTCCTACTCCCAAACTGGGAACCCGATTGCAGTCCCGTCTTCTCCCACAAGTTTCTCGTGCTTTGGCGGTCAAGTGTGCCAAGTTTCATGCAAAAAACTCCGGGAACCCAATTGGAGTCCCGTCGTCTCCCACAAGTTTCTCGTGCCTAGGCAGTCGTGGGTGCCAAGTTTTGCGCCAAACTGACTGCGTTTGGTATTCTGGGGCGTCGACACCTCGAATTCAAATTTCTTAAGGAACTAGTTTGCCTAGACCGAAATCCGGCTCTGACTCCCAACCGGGCAACCCGATTAGAGCCTCGTCTTCTCCCACAAGTCATTCGTGCCTAAGCGGTCGTGTGTGCCAAGTTTCATGCGAAACCGACGCCGTTTGGCGATTTTGAGCCGTCAATACCTCGAATTCAAATTTCTTAAGGAACTACTTTTGCCTAGACTGAAATCCGGCTCTAACTCCCAAACCAGTAACCCTATTCGAGCCCCGTCTTCTCCCAGAAGTCTTTCGTGCCTAGGCGGTCGTGTGTGCCAAGTTTCGTGCCAAACCAACGCCGTTTGGTGATTTTGGGGCGTCAACACCTCCAATTCAAATTTCGTAAGGGACCAAATTGTCTAGACTGAAATCCGGCTCTAACTCCAAAACCGGGAACCCGATTCGAGCCCCGTCTTCTTCCACAAGTCTCTCGTGCCTAGGCGGTCGTGTGTGCCTGGTTTCGTGCCAATCGAAGTCCGTTTGGTGATTTTAGGGTGTCAACACCTCGAATTCAATTTTCTTAAAGAACTAGTTTGCCTAGAGTGAAACCTGACTCTAACTCCCAAACCGGGAATCCGATTGGAGCCCCGTCTTCTGCCACAAGTCTCTTGTGTCTAGGCGGTTTTGTGTGCCAAGTTTTACGCTAAACCGACGACGTTTGTTATTTTGGGGCGTCAACACCTCGAATTCAAATTTCTTAAGGAACTACTCTTGCCTAGAGCGAAATCAGGCTCTGACTCCCAAACCAGGAACCCTATTCGAGCCCCGTCTTCTCTCACAAGTTTCTCGTGCCCAGTCGGTCGTGTGTGCCAAATTTTGTGCTAATCCGACCCGATTTGGTGATTTTGTGGGGCTAACAACTCGCATTCAAGTTTCTTAAGAAACTAGTTTGCCTAGAGTGAAACGGACTCTAACTCCCAAACCGGGAACCCGATTGTAGTCCCGTCGTCTCCCATAAGTTTCTCGTGCCAAGGCGGTCGTGTGTGCCATGTTTCGTGCTAATCCAACCCGGTTTGGTGATTTTAGAGCGTCAACACCTCGTATTTGAGTTTCTTAACGAATTAGTTTGTCTAGAGTGAAATCTGGCTCTAACTCCCAAACTGGGAACCCGATTGGTGTCCCGTCGTCTCCCACAAGTTTCTCGTGCCTAGGCGGTTGTGTTCCATATTTCGTTCTAATCCAACCCCGTTTGGTGATTTTAGGGCGTCAACACCTCGTATTTGAGTTTCTTAACGAACTAGTTTGTCTAGAGTGAAATCTGACTCTAACTCCCAAACTGGGAACCCAATTGCAGTCCCGTCTTCTCCCACAAGTTTCCCGTGCCTAGGCGGTCCTGTGTGCCCTGTTTCGTTCCAAATTCACGCCGTTTTGTGATTTTGGGGCATCAACACCTCGAATTCAAATTTCTCAAGTAACTAGTTTGCCTAGTGTGAAATCCGGCTCTAACTGCTAAACCGGGAACCGACTTGGAGTCCTGTCTTCTCCCGCAAGTTTCTCGGGCCTAGCCGGTCATGTGTGCCAAGTTACGTGCAAAACAGACACTGTTTGGTAATTTTGGGGCCTTAACACCTCGAATTCAAATTTCTTAAGGAACTAGTTTGCCTAGAGTGAAATCCGACTATAACTCCAAAACCGAGAACCCGATTTGAGCCCCATCTTCTCCCACAAGTCTCTCATGCCTAGGCAGTCGTGTGTGCCAAGTTTCGTGGCAAACCGACGCTATTTGGTAAATTTGGGGTGTCAACACCTCGAATTCAAATTTCTTGAAGGAACTAGTTTGCCTATACCGAAATCCGGCTCTAACTCCCAAACTGGAAACCCGATTCTATCCCAGTCTTCTCCCACAAGTCTCTCGTGCCTAGGCAGTCGTGTGTGCAAAGTTTCGTGCCAAACCGATGCCGTTTGGCGATTTTGCGGTGTCAGTACCTCGAATTCAAATTTCTTATGGAACTAGTTTGCCTAGACCGAAATCCGGCTCTAACTCCCAAACCGGGAACCTGATTCCAGCCCTGTCTTCTCCCAAAAGCCTCTCGTGCCTAGGCGGTCGTGTGTGCCAACTTTCGTGCTAATCCAACCCCGTTTGGTGATTTTAGGGCATCAGCACCTCGAATTCGAGTTTCTTAACGAACGAGGTTGGTTGCCTAGAGTGAAATCTGGCTCCTACTCCCAAACTGGGAACCCGATTGCAGTCCCGTCTTCTCCCACAAGTTTCTCGTGCTTTGGCGGTCAAGTGTGTCAAGTTTCGTGCAAAACAGACGCCGTTTCTTAAGAAACTTTAATTCGAAGTGTTGACGCCACAAAATCAATAATTCGTCTCGTTTTTGCCTGAACTTTTGTGGTTTTGACCCAACTTACGAGAGAGCTAGCTTTCACTCTAGGCAACCAACCTAGTTCGTTAAGAAACTCGAATTCGAGGTGCTGACGCCCCAAAATCACCAAACGGGGTTGGATTAGCACGAAAGTTGAAACTAGTTTGCCTGGAGTGAAATCCGGCTGTAACTCCCAAACCGGGAACCCGATTGGAGTCCCGTCTTCTCCCACAAGTTTCTCGTGCCTAGGCAGTCGTGGGTGCCAAGTTTTGCGCCAAACTGACTGCGTTTGGTATTTTGGGGCGTCGACACCTCGAATTCAAATTTCTTAAGGAACTAGTTTGCCTAGACCGAAATCCGGCTCTGACTCCAAACCGGGCAACCCGATTAGAGCCTCGTCTTCTCCCACAAGTCTATCGTGCCTAGGCGGTCGTGTGTGCCAAGTTTCATGCGAAACCGACGCCGTTTGGCGACTTTGGGCCGTCAATACCTCGAATTCAAATTTCTTAAGGAACTACTTTTGTCTAGACCGAAATCCGGCTCTAACTCCCAAACCAGTAACCCTATTCGAGCCCCGTCTTCTCCTAGAAGTCTCTCGTTCCTAGGCGGTCGTGTGTGCCAAGTTTCGTGCCAAACCAACGTCGTTTGGTGATTTTGGGGCGTCAACACCTCGAATTCAAATTTCGTTAAGGGACCAAATTGTCTAGACCGAAATCCGGCTCTAACTCCCAAACCGGGAACCCGATTCGAGCCCCGTCTTCTCCCACAAGTCTCTCGTGCCTAGGCGGTCGTGTGTGCCAGGTTTCGTGCCAATCGAGCTCCGTTTGGTGATTTTAGGGTGTCAACACCTCAAATTCAAATTTCTTAAAGAACTAGTTGCCTAGAGTGAAACCTGGCTCTAACTCCCAAACCGGGAACCCGATTGGAGCCCCGTCTTCTGTCACAAGTCTCTTGTGTTTAGGCGGTCATGTGTGCCAAGTTTTACGCTAAACCGACGACGTTTGGTATTTTGGGGCGTCAACACCTTGAATTCAAATTTCTTAAGGAACTACTCTTGCCTAGAGCAAAATCAGGCTCTCACTCCCAAACCAGGAACCCTATTCGAGCCTCATCTTCTCCCACAAGTCTCTCGTGCCCAGTCGGTTGTGTGTGCTAAATTTTTTGCTAATCCGACCCGGTTTGGTGATTTTGTGGGGTGAACAACTCGAATTCAAGTTTCTTAAGAAACTAGTTTGCCTAAAGTGAAACCGGCTCTAACGCCCAAACCGGGAACCCGATTGGAGTCCCGTCGTCTCCCACAAGTTTCTCGTGCCTAGGCGGTCGTGTGTGCCTTGTTTTGTGCTAATCCAACCCGGTTTGGTGATTTTAGGGCGTCAACAACTCGTATTTGAGTTTCTTAACGAACTAGTTTGTCTAGAGTGAAATCTGGCTCTAACTCCCAAACTAGGAACCCGATTGCAGTCCCGTCTTCTCCCACAAGTTTCTCGTTGCTAAGCGGTCCTGTGTGCCATGTTTCGTTCCAAACTCACGCCGTTGTGTGATTTTGGGGCATCAACACCTCGAATTCAAATTTCTCAAGTAACTAGTTTGCCTAGTGTGAAATCCGGCTCTAACTGTCCAACTGGGAACCGACTTGGAGTACTGTCTTCTCCCGCAAGTTCTCGTGCCTAGCCGGTCGTGCGTGCCAAGTTACGTGCAAAACAGATACCGTTTGGTATTTTGGTGCGTCAACATCTCGAATTCAAGTTTCTTAAGGAACTTGTTTTGCTTAGAGTGAAATCCGACTATAACTCCAAAACCGAGAACCAGATTTGAGTCCCGTCTTCTCCCACAAGTCTCTCATGCCCAGGGAGTCGTGTGCGCCAAGTTTCGTGCCAAACCGACGCTGTTTGGTAAATTTGGGGCGTCAACACCTCGAATTCAAATTTCTTGAAGGAACTAGTTTGCCTATACCGAAATCCGGGTCTAACTCCCAAACCGGAAACCCGATTCTATCCCCGTCTTCTCCCACAGGTCTCTCGTGCCTAGGCAGTCGTGTGTGCCAAGTTTCGTGCCAAGCCGATGCCGTTTGGCGATTTTGCGGTGTCAGTACCTCGAATTCAAATTTCTTATGTAACTAGTTTGCCTAGACCGAAATCCGGCTCTAACTCCCAAACCGGGAACCTGATTCCAGCCCTGTCTTCTCCCAAAAGCCTCTCGTGCCTAGGCGGTCGTGTGTGCCAACTTTCGTGCTAATCCAACCCCGTTTGGTGATTTTAGGGCGTCAGCACCTCGAATTCGAGTTTCTTAACGAATGAGGTTGGTTCCCTAGAGTGAAATCTGGCTCCTACTCCCAAACTGGGAACCCGATTGCAGTCCCGTCTTCTCCCACAAGTTTCTCGTGGTTTGGCGGTCAAGTGTGCCAAGTTTCGTGCAAAACAGACGCCGTTTCTTAAGAAACTTGAATTCGAAGTGTTGACACCCCAAAATCAACAAACGGCGTCTGTTTTGCACGAAACTTGGCACACTTGACCGCCAACGCACGAGAAACTTATGGGAGAAGACGGGACTTGAATCGGGTTCCCAGTTTGGGAGTAAGAGCCAGGTTTCACTCTAGGCAACCAACCTAATTCGTTAAGAAACTCGAACTCCCGAAATCACCAAACGGGGTTGGATTAGCACGAAAGTTGAAACTAGTTTGCCTCGAGTGAAATCCGGCTGTAACTCCCAAACCGGCAACCCGATTGAAGTCCCGTCTTCTCCCACAAGTTTCTCGTGCCTAGGCAGTCGTGGGTGCCAAGTTTTGCGCCAAACTGACTGCGTTTGGTATTTTGGGGCGTCGACACCTCGAATTCAAATTTCTTAAGGAACTAGTTTGCCTACACCGAAATCCGGCTCTGACTCCAAACCGGGCAACCCGATTAGAGCCTCGTCTTCTTCTCCCACAAGTCTCTCGTGCCTAGGCGGTCGTGTGTGACAAGTTTCATGCCAAACCGATGCCGTTTGGCAATTTTGGGCCGTCAATACCTCGAATTCAAATTTCTTAAGGAACTACTTTTGCCTAGACCGAAATCCGGCTCTAACTCCCAAACCAGTAACCCTATTCGAGCCCCGTCTTCTCCTAGAAGTCTCTCGTGCCTAGGCGGTCGTGTGTGCCAAGTTTCGTGCCAAACCAACGTCGTTTGGTGATTTTGGGGCGTCAACACCTCGAATTCAAATTTTGTAAGGGACCAAATTGTCTAGACCGAAATCCGGCTCTAACTCCCAAACCGGGAACCCGATTCGAGCCCCGTCTTCTCCCACAAGTCTCGCGTGATTAGGCGGTCGTGTGTGCCAGGTTTCGTGCCAATCGAACTCCGTTTGGTGATTTTAGGGTGTCAACACCTCGAATTCAAATTTCTTAAAGAACTAGTTTGTCTAGAGTGAAACCTGGCTCTAACTCCAAACCGGGAACCCGATTGGAGCCCCGTCTTCTGCCACAAGTCTCTTGTGTTTAGGCGGTCATGTGTGCCAAGTTTTACGCTGAACCGACGACGTTTGGTATTTTGGGGCGTCAACACCTCGAATTCAAATTTCTTAAGGAACTACTCTTGCCTAGAGCGAAATCAGACTCTGACTCCCAAACCAGGAACCCTATTCGAGCCTCGTCTTCTCCCACAAGTCTCTCGTGCACAGTCGGTTGTGTGTGCCAAATTTTGTGCTAATCCGACCCGGTTTGGTGATTTTGTGGGGTCAACAACTCGAATTCAAGTTTCTTAAGGAACTTGTTTGCCTAGAGTGAAATCCGACTATAACTCCAAAACCGAGAACCCGATTTGAGTCCCGTCTTCTCCCACAAGTCTCTCATGCCTAGGCAGTCGTCTGTGCCAAGTTTCGTGCCAAACCGACGCTGTTTGGTAAATTTGGGACGTTAATACCTCGAATTCAAGTTTCTTGAAGGAACTAGTTTGCCTAAACCGAAATCCGGCTCTAACTCCCAAACCGGGAACCCGATTCTATCCCCGTCTTCTCCCACTAGTGTCCCGTGCCTAGGCGGTCGTGTGTGCCAAGTTTCGTGCCAAACCGATGCCGTTTGGCGATTTTGCGGCGTCAGTACCTCGAATTCAAATTTCTTAAGGAATTAGTTTGCCTAGACCGAAATCCGGCTCTAACTCCCTAACCGGGAACCCAATTCCAGCCCTGTCTTCTCCCAAAAGCCTCTCGTTCCTAGGCGGTCGTGCGTGCCAACTTTCGTGCTAATCCAACCCCGTTTGGTGATTTTGGGGCATCAGCACCTCGAATTCGAGTTTCCTAACGAACAAGGTTGGTTGCCTAGAGTGAAATCTGGCTCCTTCTCCCAAACTGGGAACCCGATTGCAGTCCCGTCTTCTCCCACAAGTTTCTCGTGCGTTGGCGGTCAAGTGTGCCAACTTTCGTGCAAAACAGACGTCGTTTCTTAAGAAACTTGAATTCGAAGTCACCTGGCGTCAACCAACCTAGTTAAGAAATTCAAATTGAGGTGCCGTACGTCTCCAAATCAGTTCGATTAGCACGAAAGTTGAAACTAGTTTGGCTGGAGTAAAATCCGACTGTAACTCCCAAACCGGGAACCCAATTAGAGTCCCGTCATCTCCCACAAGTTTCTCGTGCCTAGGCAGTCGTGGGTGCCAAGTTTTGCGCCAAACTGACTACGTTTGGTATTCTGGGTCGTCGACACCTCGAATTCAAATTTCTTAAGGAACTAGTTTGCCTAGACCGAAATCCGGCTCTGACTCCCAACCGGGCAACCCGATTAGAGCCTCGTCTTCTCCCACAAGTCTTTCCTGCCTTGGCGGTCATGTGTGCCAAGTTTCATGCCAACCGACGCCGTTTGGCGATTTTGGGCCGTCAATACCTCGAATTCAAATTTCTTAAGGAACTACTTTTGCCTAGACCGAAATCCGGCTCTAACTCCCAAACCAGTAACCCTATTCGAGCCCCGTCTTCTCCCAGAAGTCTCTCGTGCCTAGGCGGTCGTGTGTGCCAAGTTTCGTGCCAAACCAACGTCGTTTGGTGATTTTGGTGCGTCAACACCTCGTATTCAAATTTCTTAAGGGTCCAAATTGTCTAGACCGAAATCCGGCTCTAACTCCAAAACCGGGAACCCGATTCGAGCCCCGTCTTCTCCCACAAGTCTCTCGTGCCTAGGCGGTCGTGTGTGCCAGGTTTCGTGCCAATCGAAGTCCGTTTGGTGATTTTAGGGTGTCAACACTTCGAATTAAAATTTCTTAAAAAACTAGTTTGCCTAGAGTGAAACCTGGCTCTAACTCCCAAACCGGGAACCCGATTGGAGCCCCGTCTTCTGCCACAAGTCTCTTGTATTTAGGCGGTCCTGTGTGGCAAGTTTTACGCTAAACCGACGACGTTTGTTATTTTGGGGCGTCAACACCTCGAATTCAAATTTCTTAAGGAACTACTCTTGCCTAGAGCGAAATCAGACTCTGACTCCCAAACCAGGAACCCTACTCGAGCCTCGTCTTCTCCCACAAGTCTCTCGTGCCCAGTCGGTTGTGTGTGCCAAATTTTGTGCTAATCCGACTCGGTTTGGTGATTTTGTGGGGTCAACAACTCGAATTCAAGTTTCTTAAGAAACTAGTTTGCCTAGAGTGAAACCGGCTCTAACTCCCAAACCGGGAACCCGATTGGAGTCCCGTCGTCTCCCACAAGTTTCTCGCGCCTAGGTGGTCGTGTGTGCCAAGTTTCATGCTAATCCAACCCCGTTTGGTGATTTTAGGGCGTCAACACCTCGTATTTGAGTTTCTTAACCAACTAGTTTGTCTAGAGTGAAATCTGGCTCTAACTCCCAAACTGGGAACCCGATTGCAGTCCCGTCTTCTCTCACAAGTTTCGTGCAGGCGGTCCTGTGTGCCATGTTTCGTTCCAAACTCACGCCGTTTTGTGATTTTGGGGCATCAACACCTCGAATTCAAATTTCTCAAGTAACTAGTTTGCCTAGTGTGAAATTCGGCTCTAACTGTCAAACTGGGAACCGACATGGAGTCCTGTCTTCTCCCGCAAGTTTCTCGTGCCTAGCCGGTCGTGCGTGCCAAGTTACGTGCAAAACAGATACCGTTTGGTGATTTTGGTGCGTCAACATCTCGAATTCAAGTTTCTTATGGAACTTGTTTTGCCTAGAGTGAAATCCGACTATAACTCCAAAACCGAGAACCCGATTTGAGTCCCGTCTTCTCCCACAAGTCTCTCATGCCCAGGCAGTTGTGTGCGCCAAGTTTCGTGCCAAACCGACGCTGTTTGGTAAATTTGGGGCGTCAACACCTCGAATTCAAATTTTTGAAGGAACTAGTTTGCCTATACCAAAATCCGGCTCTAACTCCCTAACCGGAAAACCGATTCTATCCCCGTCTTCTCCCACAAGTCTCTCGTGCCTAGGCGGTCGTGTGTGCCTTGTTTCGTGCCAAACTGATGTTGTTTGGCGATTTTGCGGCGTCAGTACCTCGAATTCAAATTTCTTAAGGAACTAGTTTGCCTAGACCGAAATCCGGCTCTAACTCCCAAACCGGGAACCTGATTCCAGCCCTGTCTTCTCCCAAGTCTCCCGTGCCCGGGCGGTCGTGTGTGCCAAGTTTTGTGCCAAACCAACGCCGCTGGTGATTTTAGGGCCAACACCTCCAATTCAAATTTCGTAAGGGACCAAATTGTCTAGACCGAAATCCGGTTCTAACTCCAAAACCGGGGACCCGATTCGGGCCCCGTCTTCTTCCACACGTCTCCCGTGCCTAGGCGGTCGTGTGCTAAGTTTCGTGCCAATACCGTTTGGTGATTTTACGGTGTCAACACCTCGAATTCAATTTTCTTAAAGAACTAGTTTGCCTAGAGTGAAACCTGACTCTAACTCCCAAACCGGGAATCCGATTGGAGCCCCGTCTTCTGCCACAAGTCTCTTGTGTCTAGGCGGTTTTGTGTGCCAAGTTTTACGCTAAACCGACGACGTTTGTTATTTTGGGGCGTCAACACCTCGAATTCAAATTTCTTAAGGAACTACTCTTGCCTAGAGCGAAATCAGGCTCTGACACCCAAACCAGGAACCCTATTCGAGCCCCGTCTTCTCTCACAAGTTTCTCGTGCCCAGTCGGTCGTGTGTGCCAAATTTTGTGCTAATCCGACCCGGTTTGGTGATTTTGTGGGGCTAACAACTCGCATTCAAGTTTCTTAAGAAACTAGTTTGCCTAGAGTGAAACGGGCTCTAACTCCCAAACCGGGAACCCGATTGTAGTCCCGTCGTCTCCCATAAGTTTCTCGTGCCAAGGCGGTCGTGTGTGCCATGTTTCGTGCTAATCCAACCCGGTTTGGTGACTTTAGGGCGTCAACACCTCGTATTTGAGTTTCTTAAAGAATTAGTTTGTCTAGAGTGAAATCTGGCTCTAACTCCCAAACTGGGAACCCGATTGCAGTCCCGTCTTCTCCCACAAGTTTCCCGTGCCTAGGCGGTCCTGTGTGCCATGTTTCGTTCCAAACTCACGCCGTTTTGTGATTTTGGGCCATCAACACCTCGAATTCAAATTTCTCAAGTAACTAGTTTGCCTAGTGTGAAATCCGGTTCTAACTGCCAAACCGGGAACCGACTTGGAGTCCTGTCATCTCCCGCAAGTTTCTCGGGCCTAGCCGGTCATGTGTGCCAAGTTACGTGCAAAACAGACACTGTTTGGTAATTTTGGGGCCTTAACACCTCGAATTCAAATTTCTTAAGGAACTAGTTTGCCTAGAGAGAAATCCGACTATAACTCCAACACCGAGAACCCGATTTGAGCCCCATCTTCTCCCACAAGTCTCTCATGCCTAGGCAGTCGTGTGTGCCAAGTTTCGTGCCAAACCGACGCTATTTGGTAAATTTGGGGCATCAACACCTCGAATTCAAATTTCTTGAAGGAATTAGTTTGCCTATACCGAAATCCGGCTCTAACTCCCAAACCGGAAACCCGATTCTATCCCCGTCTTCTCCCACAAGTCTCTCATGCCCAGGCAGTTGTGTGCGCCAAGTTTCGTGCCAAACCGATGCCATTTGGCGATTTTAGGCCAAGACTCGAATTCAAATTTCTTATGGAACTAGTTTGCCTAGACCGAATCCGCTCTAACTCCCAAACCGAACCTGATTCGACCATCTTCTCCCAAAGCCTCGTGCCTAGGCGGTCGTGTGTGCCAACTTTCGTGCTAATCCAACCATGTGTGGTGATTTTAGGGCGCCAAGACTCGATTCGAGTTTCTAACGAACGAGGTTGGTTGCCTAGAGTGAAATCGCTCCTACTCCCAAACGGGAACCCGATTGCGATCCGTCTTCTCCCACAAGTTTCTCGCTTTGGCGGTCAAGTGTGTCAAGTTTAGGTAAAAGCAGACGCGCTTAAGAAACTTTAATTGAAGGTTGACGCCAAAATCAACAAAATCAACAAGCATTTTTGCACGAAACTTGGCACATTTGACCGCCAACGCACGAGAAACTTGTGGGAGAAGACGGGACTGCAATCGGGTTCCCAGTTTGGGAGTAAGAGCCAGATTTCACTCTAGGCAATCAACCTAATTCGTTAAGAAACTCGAATTCGAGGTGTTGACGCCCCAAAATCACCAAATGGAGTTGGATTAGCACGAAAGTTGAAACTAGTTTGCCTGGAGTGAAATCCGGCTGTAACTCCCAAACCGGGAACCCAATTGGAGTCCCGTCTTCTCCCACAAGTTTCTCGTGCCTAGGCAGTCGTGGGTGCCAAGTTTTGCGCCAAACTGACTGCGTTTGGTATTTCGGGGCGTTGACACCTCGAATTCAAATTTCTTAAGGAACTAGTTTCCCTAGACCGAAATCCGACTCTGACTCCAAACCGGGCAACCCGATTAGAGCCTCGTCTTCTCCCACAAGTCTATCGTGCCTAGGCGGTCGTGTGTGCCAAGTTTCATGCGAAACCGACGCCGTTTGGCGATTTTGGGCCGTCAATACCTCGAATTCAAATTTCTTAAGGAACTACTTTTGTCTAGACCGAAATCCGGCTCTAACTCCCAAACCAGTAACCCTATTCGAGCCCCGTCTTCTCCTAGAAGTCTCTCGTTCCTAGGCGGTCGTGTGTGCCAAGTTTCGTGCCAAACCAACGTCGTTTGGTGATTTTGGGGCGTCAACACCTCGAATTCAAATTTCGTTAAGGGACCAAATTGTCTAGACCGAAATCCGGCTCTAACTCCCAAACCGGGAACCCGATTCGAGCCCCGTCTTCTCCCACAAGTCTCTCGTGCCTAGGCGGTCGTGTGTGCCAGGTTTCGTGCCAATCGAGCTCCGTTTGGTGATTTTAGGGTGTCATCACCTCGAATTCAAATTTCTTAAAGAACTAGTTGCCTAGAGTGAAACCTGGCTCTAACTCCCAAACCGGGAACCCGATTGGAGTCCCGTCTTCTGCCACAAGTCTCTTGTGTTTAGGCGGTCATGTGTGCCAAGTTTTACGCTAAACCGACGACGTTTGGTATTTTGGGGCGTCAACACCTCGAATTCAAATTTCTTAAGGAACTACTCTTGCCTAGAGCAAAATCAGGCTCTCACTCCCAAACCAGGAACCCTATTCGAGCCTCATCTTCTCCCACAAGTCTCTCGTGCCCAGTCGGTTGTGTGTGCTAAATTTTTTGCTAATCCGACCCGGTTTGGTGATTTTGTGGGGTGAACAACTCGAATTCAAGTTTCTTAAGAAACTAGTTTGCCTAAAGTGAAACCGGCTCTAACTACCAATCCGGGAACCCGATTGGAGTCTCGTCGTCTCCCACAAGTTTCTCGTGCCTAGTTTGTCTAGAGTGAAATCTGGCTCTAACTCCCAAACTGGGAACCCGATTGCAGTCCCGTCTTCTCCCACAAGTTTCTCGTTCCTAGGCGGTCCTGTGTGCCATGTTTCGTTCCAAACTCACGCCGTTTTGTGATTTTGGGGCATCAACACCTCGAATTCAAATTTCTCAAGTAACTAGTTTGCCTAGTGTGAAATCCGGCTCTAACTGTCCAACTGGGAACCGACTTGGAGTCCTGTCTTCTCCCGCAAGTTCTCGTGCCTAGCCGGTCGTGCGTGCCAAGTTACGTGTAAAACAGATACCGTTTGGTGATTTTGGTGCGTCAACATCTCGAATTCAAGTTTCTTAAGGAACTTGTTTTTGCCTAGAGTGAAATCCGACTATAACTCCAAAACCGAGAACCCGATTTGAGTCCCGTCTTCTCCCACAAGTCTCTCATGCCCAGGCAGTCGTGTGCGCCAAGTTTCGTGCCAAACCGACGCTGTTTGGTAAATTTGGGGCGTCAACACCTCGAATTCACATTTCTTGAAGGAACTAGTTTGCCTATACCGAAATCCAGCTCTAACTCCCTAACCGGAAAACCGATTCTATCCCCGTCTTCTCCCACAAGTCTCTCGTGCCTAGGCGGTCGTGTGTGCCTAGTTTCGTGCCAAACCGATGCCATTTGGCGATTTTGCAGCGTCAGTACCTCGAATTCAAATTTCTTAAGGAACTAGTTTGCCTAGACCGAAATCCGGCTCTAACTCCCAAACCGGGAACCCGATTCCAGCCCTGTCTTCTCCCAAAAGCCTCTCGTGCCTAGGCGGTCGTGTGTGCCAACTTTCGTGCTAATCCAACCCCGTTTGGTGATTTTAGGACGTTAGCACCTCGAATTCGAGTTTCTTAACGAACGAGGTTGGTTGCCTAGAGTGAAATCTGGCTCCTACTCCCAAACTGGGATCCCGATTGCAGTCCCGTCTTCTCCCACAAGTTTCTCGTGCTTTGGCGGTCAAGTGTGCAAAGTTTCGTGCAAAACAGACGCCGTTTCTTAAGAAACTTGAATTCGATGTGTTGACGCTCCAAAATCAACAAACGGCGTCTGTTTTGCACGAAACTTGGCACACTTGACTGCCAACGCACGAGAAACTTATGGGAGAAGACGGGACTTGAATCGGGTTCCCAGTTTGGGAGTAAGAGCCAGGTTTCACTCTAGGCAACCAACCTAATTCGTTAAGAAACTCGAATTCGAGGTGCTGACGCACCGAAATCACCAAACGGGGTTGGATTAGCACGAAAGTTGAAACTAGTTTGCCTGGAGTGAAATCCGGCTGTAACTCCCAAACCGGCAACCCGATTGAAGTCCCGTCTTCTCCCACAAGTTTCTCGTGCCTAGGCAGTCGTGGGTGCCAAGTTTTGCGCCAAACTGACTGCGTTTGGTATTTTGGGGCGTCGACACCTCGAATTCAAATTTCTTATGGAACTAGTTTGTCTAGACCGAAATCCGGCTCTGAGTCCCAACCGGGCAACCCGATTAGAGCCGCGTCTTCTCCCACAAGTCTCTCGTGCCTAGGCGGTCGTGTGTGCCAAGTTTCATACCAAACCGACGCCGTTTGGCGATTTTGGGCCGTTAATACCTCGAATTCAAATTTCTTAAGGAACTACTTTTGCCTAGACCGAAATCCGGCTCTAACTCCCAAACCAGTAACCCTATTCGAGCCCCGTCTTCTCCTAGAAGTCTCTCGTGCCTAGGCGGTCGTGTGTGCCAAGTTTCGTGCCAAACCAACGTCGTTTGGTGATTTTGGGGCGTCAACACCTCGAATTCAAATTTCGTAAGGGACCAAATTGTCTAGACCGAAATACGGCTCTAACACCCAAACCGGGAACCCGATTCGAGCCCCGTCTTCTCCCACAAGTCTCTCGTGCCTAGGCGGTCGTGTGTACCAGGTTTCGTGCCAATCGAACTCCGTTTGGTGATTTTTGGGTGTCAACACCTCGAATTCAAATTTTTCTTAAAGAAATAGTTTGCCTAGAGTGAAACCAGGCTCTAACTCCCAAACCGGGAACCCGATTGGAGCCCCGTCTTCTGTCACAAGTCTCTTGTGTTTAGGCGGTCATGTGTGCCAAGTTTTACGCTAAACCGACAACGTTTGGTATTTTGGGGCGTCAACACCTCGAATCCAAATTTCTTAAGCAACTACTCTTGCCTAGATCGAAATCAGGCTCAAACTCCCAGACCAGGAACCCTATTAGAGCCCCTTCTTCTTCCACAAGTCTCTCGTGCCCAGTCGGTCGTGTGTGCCAAATTTTGTGCTAATCTGACCCGGTTTGGTGATTTTGTGGGGTCAACAACTCGAATTCAATTTTCTTAAGAAACTAGTTTGCCTAGAGTGAAACCGGCTCTAACTCCCAAACCGGGAACCCGATTGGAGTCCCGTCGTCTCCCACAAGTTTCTCGTGCCTAGGCGGTTGTGTGTGCCAAGTTGCGTGGTAATCCAACCCCGTTTGGTGATTTTAGGGCGTCAACACCTCCTCGTATTTGAGTTTCTTAACGAACTAGTTTGTCTAGAGTGAAATCTGGCTCTAACTCCCAAACTGGGAACCCGATTGCAGTCCCGTCTTCTCCCACAAGTTTCTCGTGCCCAGGCGGTCTTGTGTGCCATGTTTCGTTCCAAACTCACGCCGTTTTGTGATTTTGGGGCATCAACACCTCGAATTCAAATTTCTCAAGTAACTAGTTTGCCTAGTGTGAAATTCGGCTCTAACTGTCAAACTGGGAACTGACTTGGAGTCCTGTCTTCTCCCGCAAGTTTCTCGTGCCTAGCCGGTCGTGCGTGCCAAGTTACGTGCAAAACAGATACCGTTTGGTGATTTTGGTGCGTCAACATCTCGAATTCAAGTTTCTTAAGGAACTTGTTTTGCCTAGAGTGAAATCCGACTATAACTCCAAAACCGAGAACCCGATTTGAGTCCCGTCTTCTTCAACAAGTCTCTCATGCCCAGGCAGTTGTGTGCGCCAAGTTTCGTGCCAAACCGACGCTGTTTGGTAAATTTGGGGAGTTAACACCTCGAATTCAAATTTCTTGAAGGAACTAGTTTGCCTATACCGAAATCCGGCTCTAACTGCCTAACCGGAAAACCGATTCTATCCCCGTCTTCTCCCACAAGTTCGTGTGTGCCTTGTTTCGTGCCAAACCGATGCCGTTTGGCGATTTTGCGGCGTCAGTACCTCGAATTCAAATTTCTTAAGGAACTAGTTTGCCTAGACCGAAATCCGGCTCTAACTCCGAAACCGGGAACCCGATTCCAACCCTGTCTTCTCCCATAAGCCTCTCGTGCCTAGGCGGTCGTGTGTGCCAACTTTCGGGCTAATCCAACCCCGTTTGGTGATTTTAGGGCGTCAGCACTTCGAATTTGAGTTTCTTAACGAACGAGGTTGGTTGCCTAGAGTGAAATCTGGCTCCTACTCCCAAACTGGGAACCCGATTGCGATCTTACGCCACAAGTTTCTCGTGCTTTGGCGGTCAAGTGTGCAAAGTTTTGTACCTGAAACTTGGCACGCTTGACCGCCAACGACGAGAAACTTGTGGGAGAAGACGATCGCAATCGGGTTCCCAGTTTGGGAGTAAGAGCCAGGTTTCACTCTAGGCAACCAACCTAATTCGTTAAGAAACTCGAATTCGAGGTGCTGACGCCCCAAAATCACCAAACGGGGTTGGATTAGCACGAAAGTTGAAACTAGTTTGCCTGGAGTGAAATCCGGCTGTAACTCCCAAACCGGCAACCCGATTGGAGTCCCGTCTTCTCCCACAAGTTTCTCGTGCCTAGGCAGTCGTGGGTGCCAAGTTTTGCGCCAAACTGACTGCGTTCTGTATTCTGGGGCGTCGACACCTCGAATTCAAATTTCTTAAGGAACTAGTTTGCCTACACCGAAATCCGGCTCTGACTCCAAACCGAGCAAGCCGATTAGAGCCTCGTCTTCTTCTCCCACAAGTCTCTCGTGCCTAGGCGGTCGTGTGTGCCAAGTTTCATGCCAAACCGACGCCGTTTGGCAATTTTGGGCCGTCAATACCTCGAATTCAAATTTCTTAAGGAACTACTTTTGCCTAGACCGAAATCCGGCTCTAACTCCCAAACCAGTAACCCTATTCGAGCCCCGTCTTCTCCTAGAAGTCTCTCGTGCCTAGGCGGTTGTGTGTGCCAAGTTTCGTGCCAAACCAACGTCGTTTGGTGATTTTGGGGCGTCAACACCTCGAATTCAAATTTCGTAAGGGACCAAATTGTCTAGACCGAAATCCGGCTCTAACACCCAAACCGGGAACCCGATTCGAGCCCCGTCTTCTCCCATAAGTCTCTCGTGCCTAGGCGGTCGTGTGTACCAGGTTTCGTGCCAATCGAACTCCGTTTGGTGATTTTAGGGTGTCAACACCTCGAATTCAAATTTCTTAAAGAAATAGTTTGCCTAGAGTTAAACCAGGCTCTAACTCCCAAACCGGGAATCCGATTGGAGCCCCGTCTTCTGTCACAAGTCTCTTGTGTTTAGGCGGTCATGTGTTCCAAGTTTTACGCTAAACCGACGACGTTTGGTATTTTGGGAGTCAACACCTCGAATCTAAATTTCTTAAGCAACTACTCTTGCCTAGACCGAAATCAGGCTCTAACTCCCAGACCAGGAACCCTATTCGAGCCCCTTCTTTTTCCACAAGTCTCTCGTGCCCAGTCGGTCGTGTGTGCCAAATTTTGTGCTAATCCGACCCGGTTTGGTGATTTTGTGGGGTGAACAACTCGAATTCAATTTTCTTCAGAAACTAGTTTGCCTAGAATGAAACCAGCTCTAACTTCCAAACCGGGAACCCGATTGGAGTCCCGTCGTCTCCCACAAGTTTCTCGTGCCTAGGCGGTCGTGTGTGCCAAGTTTTGTGCTAATCCAACCCCGTTTGGTGATTTTAGGGCGTCAACACCTCGTATTTGAGTTTCTTAACGAACTAGTTTGTCTAGAGTGAAATCTAGCTCTAACTCCCAAACTAGGAACCCGATTGCAGTCCCGTATTCTCCCACAAGTTTCTCGTGCCTAGGCGGTCCTGTGTGCCATGTTTCGTTCCAAACTCACGCCGTTTTGTGATTTTGGAGCATCAGTACCTCAAATTTAAATTTCTCAAGTAACTAGTTTGCCTAGTGTGAAATTCGGCTCTAACTGCCAAACCGGGAACCGACTTGGAGTCCTGTCTTCTCCCGCAAGTTTCTCGTGCCTAGCCGGTCGTGCGTGCCAAGTTACGTGCAAAACAGACACCGTTTGGTGATTTTGGGCGTCAACACCTCGAATTCAAGTTTCTTAAGGAATTTGTTTTCCCTAGGGTGAAATCCGACTATAACTCCAAAACCGAGAACCCGATTTGAGTCCCGTATTATCCCACAAGTTTCTCGTGCCTAGGCGGTCCTGTGTGCCATGTTTCGTTCCAAACTCACGCCGTTTTGTGATTTTGGAGCATCAACACCTCGAATTCAAATTTCTCAAGTAACTAGTTTGCCCAGTGTGAAATCCGGCTCTAATTGCCAAACCGGGAACCGACTTGGAGTCCTGTCTTCTCCCGCAAGTTTCTCGTGCCTAGCCGGTCGTGCGTTCCAAGTTACGTGCAAAACAGGCACCGTTTGGTGATTTTGCGGCGTCAACACCTCGAATTCAAGTTTCTTAAGGAACTTGTTTTGCCTAGACACCGTTTGGTGATTTTGGTGCGTCAACATCTCGAATTCAAGTTTCTTAAGGAACTTGTTTTGCCTAGAGTGAAATCCGACTATAACTCCAAAACCGAGAACCCGATGTGAGTCCGGTCGTCTCCCACAAGTCTCTCATGCCTAGGCAGTCGTGTGTGCCAAGTTTCGTGCCAAACCGACGCTGTTTGGTAAATTTGGGGCGTCAACACCTCGAATTCAAATTTCGTGAAGGAATTAGTTTGCCTAAATCGAAGTCCGGCTCTAACTCCCAAACCATGAACCCGATTCTATCCTCGTCTTCTCCCACAAGTCTCTCGTGCCTAGGCGGTCGTGTGTGCCAAGTTTCGTGCCAAACCGACGCCGTTTGGCGATTTTGCGTCGTCAGTACCTCGAATTCAAATTTCTTAAGGAATTAGTTTGCCTAGACCGAAATCCGGCTCTAACTCCCTAACCGGGAACCCGATTCCAGCCCTGTCTTCTCCCAAAAGCCTCTCGTGCCTAGGCGGTCGTGTGTGCCAACTTTCGTGCTAATCCAACCCCGTTTGGTGATTTTGGGGCATCAGCACCTCGAATTCGAGTTTCCTAACGAACAAGGTTGGTTGCCTAGAGTGAAATCTGGCTCCTTCTCCCAAACTGGGAACCCGATTGCAGTCCCGTCTTCTCCCACAAGTTTCTCGTGCGTTGGCGGTCAAGTGTGCCAAGTTTCGTGCAAAACAGACGCCGTTTCTTAAGAAACTTGAATTCGAAGTGTTGACGCCCCAAAATCAACAAACGGCGTATGTTTTGCACGAAACTTGGCACACTTGACCGCCAACGCACGAGAAACTTGTGAGAGAAGACGGGACTGCAATCGGGTTCCCAGTTTGGGAGTATGAGCCAGATTTCACTCTAGGCAACCAACCTAGTTCGTTAAGAAACTCAAATTCGAGGTGCTGACGTCCCAAAATCACCAAACGGAGTTCGATTAGCACGAAAGTTGAAACTAGTTTGGCTGGAGTAAAATCCGACTGTAACTCCCAAACCGAGAACCCAATTGGAGACCCGCCATCTCCCACAAGTTTCTCGTGCCTAGGCAGTCGTGGGTGCCAAGTTTTGCGCCAAACTGACTGCGTTTGGTATTCTGGGTCGTCGACACCTCGAATTCAAATTTCTTAAGGAACTAGTTTGCCTAGACCGAAATCCGGCTCTGACTCCCAACCGGGCAACCCGATTAGAGCCTCGTCTTCTCCCACAAGTCTTTCCTGCCTTGGCGGTCGTGTGTGCCAAGTTTCATGCCAACCGACGCCGTTTGGCGATTTTGGGCCGTCAATACCTCGAATTCAAATTTCTTAAGGAACTACTTTTGCCTAGACCGAAATCCGGCTCTAACTCCCAAACCAGTAACCCTATTCGAGCCCCGTCTTCTCCCAGAAGTCTCTCGTGCCTAGGCGGTCGTGTGTGCCAAGTTTCGTGCCAAACCAACGTCGTTTGGTGATTTTGGTGCGTCAACACCTCGTATTCAAATTTCTTAAGGGTCCAAATTGTCTAGACCGAAATCCGGCTCTAACTCCAAAACCGGGAACCCGATTCGAGCCCCGTCTTCTCCCACAAGTCTCTCGTGCCTAGGCGGTCGTGTGTGCCAGGTTTCGTGCCAATCGAAGTCCGTTTGGTGATTTTAGGGTGTCAACACTTCGAATTCAAATTTCTTAAAGAACTAGTTTGCCTAGGGTGAAACCTGGCTCTAACTCCCAAACCGGGAACCCGATTGGAGCCCCGTCTTCTGCCACAAGTCTCTTGTATTTAGGCGGTCCTGTGTGCCAAGTTTTACGCTAAACCGACGACGTTTGTTATTTTGGGGCGTCAACACCTCGAATTCAAATTTCTTAAGAAAGTACTCTTGCCTAGACCGGAATCAGGCTCTAACTCCCAACCCAGGAACCCTATTCGAGCCCCGTCTACTCACACAAGTTTCTCGTGCCCAGTCGGTCGTGTGTGCCAAATTTTGTGCTAATCCGACCCGGTTTGGTGATTTTGTGGGGTCAACAACTCGAATTCAAGTTTCTTAAGAAACTAGTTTGCCTAGAGTGAAACCGGCTCTAACTCCCAAACCGGGAACCCGATTGGAGTCCCGTCGTCTCCCACAAGTTTCTCGTGCCTAGGCGGTCGTGTGTGCCAAGTTTCGTGCTAATCCAACCCGGTTTGGTGATTTTAGGGCGTCAACACCTCGTATTTGAGTTTCTTAACCAACTAGTTTGTCTAGAGTGAAATCTGGCTCTAACTCCCAAACTGGGAACCCGATTGCAGTCCCGTCTTCTCTCACAAGTTTCTCGTGCCTGGGCGGTCCTGTGTGCCATGTTTCGTTCCAAACTCACGCCGTTTTGTGATTTTGGGGCATCAACACCTCGAATTCAAATTTCTCATGTAACTAGTTTGCCTAGTGTGAAATCCGGTTCTAACTGCCAAACCGGGAACCGACTTGGAGTCCTGTCTTCTCCCGCAAGTTTCTCGGGCCTAGCCGGTCATGTGTGCCAAATTACGTGCAAAACAGACACTATTTGGTAATTTTGGGGCCTTAACACCTCGAATTCAAATTTCTTAAGGAACTAGTTTGCCTAGAGTGAAATCCGACTATAACTCCAAAACCGAGAACCCGATTTGAGCCCCATCTTCTCCCACAAGTCTCTCATGCCTAGGCAGTCGTTTGTGCCAAGTTTCGTGCCAAACCGACGCTGTTTGGTAAATTTGGGGGGACAAAACCTCGAATTCAAATTTCTTGAAGGAACTAGTTTGCCTATACCGAAATCCGGCTCTAACTCCCTAACCGGAAAACCGATTCTATTCCCGTCTTCTCCCACAAGTCTCTCGTGCCTAGGCGGTCGTGTGTGCCTTGTTTCGTGCCAAACTGATGTCGTTTGGCGATTTTGCGGCGTCAGTACCTCAAATTCAAATTTCTTAAGGAACTAGTTTGCCTAGACCGAAATCCGGCTCTAACTCCGAAACCGGGAACCCGATTCCAGCCCTGTCTTCTCCCAAAAGCCTCTCGTGCCTAGGCGGTCGTGTGTGCCAACTTTCGTGCTAATCCAACCCCGTTTGGTGATTTTAGGGCGTCAGCACCTCGAATTTGAGTTTCTTAACGAACGAGGTTGGTTGCCTAGAGTGAAATCTGGCTCCTACTCCCAAACTGGGAACCCGATTGCAGTCCCGTCTTCTGCCACAAGTTTCTCGTGCTTTGGCGGTCAAGTGTGCCAAGTTTCGTGCAAAACAGACGCCGTTTCTTAAGAAACTTGAATTCGAAGTGTTGACGCCCCAAAATCAATAAACGGCGTCTGTTTTGCACGAAACTTGGCACACTTGACCGCCAACGCACGAGAAACTTGTGGGAGAAGACGGGACTGCAATCGGGTTCCCAGTTTGGGAGTAAGAGCCACGTTTCACTCTGGGCAACCAACCTAATTCGTTAAGAAACTCGAATTCGAAGTGCTGACGCCCCAAAATCACCAAACGGGGTTGGATTAGCACGAAAGTTGAAACTAGTTTGCCTGGAGTGAAATCTGGCTGTAACTCCCAAACCGGCAACCCGATTGGAGTCCTGTCTTCTCCCACACGTTTCTCGTGCCTAGGCAGTCGTGGGTGCCAAGTTTTGCGCCAAACTGACTGCGTTTTGTATTCTGGGGCGTTGACACCTCGAATTCAAATTCCTTAAGGAACTAGTTTGCCTAGACCGAAATTCGGCTCTGACTCCCAACCGGGCAACCCGATTCGAGCCGCGTCTTCTCCCACAAGTCTCTCGTGCCTAGGCGGTCGTGTGTGCCAAGTTTCATGCCAAACCGACGCCGTTTGGCGATTTTGGGCCGTCAATACCTTGAATTCAAATTTCTTAAGGAACTACTTTTACCTAGACCGAAATCCGGCTCTAACTCCCAAACCAGTAACCCTATTCGAGCCCCGTCTTCTCCTAGAAGTCTCTCGTGCCTCGGCGGTCGTGTGTGCCAAGTTTCGTTCCAAACCAACATCGTTTGGTGATTTTGGGGCGTCAACACCTCGAATTCAAATTTCGTAAGGGACCAAATTGTCTAGACCGAAATATGGCTCTAACACCCAAACCGGGAACCCGATTCGAGCCCCGTCTTCTCCCACAAGTCTCTCGTGCCTAGGCGGTCGTGTGTACCAGGTTTCGTGCCAATCGAACTCCGTTTGGTGATTTTGGGGTGTCAACACCTCGAATTCAAATTTCTTAAAGAAATAGTTTGCCTAGAGTGAAACCAGGCTCTAACTCCCAAACCGGGATCCCGATTGGAGCCCCGTCTTCTGTCACAAGTCTTTTGTGTTTAGGCGGTCATGTGTGCCAAGTTTTACGCTAAACCGACGACGTTTGGTATTTTGGGGCGTCAACACCTCGAATCCAAATTTCTTAAGCAACTACTCTTGCCTAGACTGAAATCAGGCTCTAACTCCTGCATCCGGGAACCCTATTCGAGCCCCTTCTTCTTCCACAAGTCTCTCGTGCCCGGTCGTGGTGTGCCAAATTTTGTGCTAATCCGACCGGTTTGGTGATTTTGGGGTCAACAACTCGAATTCAATTTTCTTAAGAAATTAGTTTGCACGAGTGAAACTGCTCTAACTCCCAAACCGGGAACCCGATTGGAGTCCCGTCGTCTCCCACAAGTTCTCGTGCCTAGGCGGTCGTGTGTGCCAAGTTTTGTGCTAATCCAACCCCGTTTGGTGATTTTTGGGCGTCAAGAACTCGTATTTGAGTTTCTTAACGAACTAGTTTGTCTAGAGTGAAATCTGGCTCTAACTCCCAAACTGGGAACCCGATTGCAGTCCCGTCTTCTCCCACAAGTTTCTCGTGCCCAGGCGGTCTTGTGTGCCATGTTTCGTTCGAAACTCACGCCGTTTTGTGATTTTGGGGCATCAACACCTCGAATTCAAATTTCTCAAGTAACTAGTTTGCCTAGTGTGAAATCCGGCTCTAACTGCCAAACTGGGAACCGACTTGGAGTCCTGTCTTCTCCCGCAAGTTTCTCGTGCCTAGCCGGTCGTGCGTGCCAAGTTACGTGCAAAACAGATACCGTTTGGTGATTTGGTGCGACAACACCTCGAATTCGAGTTTCTTAAGGAACTTGTTTTCCCTAGAGTGAAATCCGACTATAACTCCAAAACCGAGAACCCGATTTGAGTCTCGTCTTCTCCCACAAGTCTCTCTTGCCTAGGCAGTCGTGTGTGCCAAGTTTCGCGCCAAACCGACGCTATTTGGTAAATTTGGGGCGTCAACACCTCGAATTCAAATTTCTTGAAGGAACTAGTTTGCCTATACCGAAATCCGACTCTAACTCCCAAACCGGAAACCCGATTCTATCCCCGTCTTCTCCCACAAGTCTCTCGTGCCTAGACAGTCGTGTGTGCCAAGTTTCGTGCCAAACCGATGCCGTTTGGCGATTTTATGGGCCAAGATTCTCGAATTCAAATTTCTTATGTAACTAGTTTGCCTAGACCGAAATCCGGCTCTAACTCCCAAACCGGGAACCTGATTCCAGCCCTGTCTTCTCCCAAAAGCCTCTCGTGCCTAGGCGGTCGTGTGTGCCAACTTTCGTGCAAATCCAACCCCGTTTGGTGATTTTAGGGCGTCAGCACCTCGAATTCGAGTTTATTAACGAATGAGGTTGGTTCCCTAGAGTGAAATCTGGCTCCTACTCCCAAACTGGGAACCCGATTGCAGTCCCGTCATCTCCAACAAGTTTCTCGTGGTTTGGCGGTCAAGTGTGCCAAGTTTTGTGCAAAACAGACGCCGTTTCTTAAGAAGCTTGAATTCGAAATGTTGACGCCCCAAAATCAACAAACGGCGTCTGTTTTGCACGAAACTTGGCACACTTGACCGCCAACGCACGAGAAACTTGTGGGAGAAGACGGGACTGCAATCGGGTTCCCAGTTTGGGAATAAGAGCCAGATTTCACTCTAGGCAACCAACCTAATTCGTTACGAAACTCGAATTCGAGGTGCTGACGCCCCAAAATCACCAAACGGAGTTGGATTAGCACGAAAGTTGAAACTAGTTTGCCTGGAGTGAAATTCGGCTGTAACTCCCAAACCGGGAACCCAATTGGAGTCCCGTCTTCTCCCACAAGTTTCTCGTGCCTAGGCAGTCGTGGGTGCCAAGTTTTGTGCCAAACTTACTGCGTTTGGTTATTCGGGGCGTCGACACCTCGAATTCAAATTTCTTAAGGAACTAGTTTGCCTAGACCGAAATCCGGCTCTGACTCCAAACCGGGCAACCCGATTAGAGCCTCGTCTTCTCCCACAAGTCTCTCGTGCCTAGGCGGTCGTGTGTGCCAAGTTTCATGTGAAACCGACGCCGTTTGGCGATTTTGGGCCGTCAATAACTCGAATTCAAATTTCTTAAGGAACTACTTTTGCCTACACCGAAATCCGGCTCTAACTCCCAAACCAGTAACCCTATTCGAGCCCCGTCTTCTCCTAGAAGTCTCTCGTTCCTAGGCGGTCGTGTGTGCCAGGTTTTGGGCCAAACCAACGTCGTTTGGTGATTTTGGGGCGTCAACACCTCGAATTCAAATTTCGTAAGGGACCAAATTGACTAGACCGAAATCCGGCTCTAACTCCCAAACCGGGAACCCGATTCGAGCCCCGTCTTCTCCCACAAGTCTCGCGTGCCTAGGCGGTCGTGTGTGCCAGGTTTCGTGCCAATCGAACTCCGTTTGGTGATTTTAGGGTGTCAACACCTCGAATTCAAATTTCTTAAAGAACTAGTTTGCCTAGAGTGAAACCTGGGTCTAACTCCCAAACCGGGAACCCGATTGGAGCCCCGTCTTCTGCCTCAAGTCTCTTGTGTTTAGGCGGTCATGTGTGCCAAGTTTTACGCTAAATCGACGACGTTTGGTATTTTAGGGCGTCAACACCTCGAATCGAAATTTCTTAAGGAACTACTCTTGCCTAGACCGAAATCAGGCTCTAACTCCCAGACCAGGAACCCTATTCGAGCCTCGTCTTCTCCCACAAGTCTCTCGTGCACAGTCGGTTGTGTGTGCCAAATTTTGTGCTAATCCGACCCGGTTTGGTGATTTTGTGGGGTCAACAACTCGAATTCAAGTTTCTTAAGAAACTAGTTTGCCTAGAGTGAAACCGGCTCTAACTCCCAAACCGGGAACCCGATTGGAGTCCCGTCGTCTCCCACAAGTTTCTCGTGCCTAGGCGGTTGTGTGTGCCAAGTTGCGTGGTAATCCAACCCCGTTTGGTGATTTTAGGGCGTCAACACCTCCTCGTATTTGAGTTTCTTAACGAACTAGTTTGTCTAGAGTGAAATCTGGCTCTAACTCCCAAACTGGGAACCCGATTGCAGTCCCGTCTTCTCCCACAAGTTTCTCGTTCCTAGGCGGTCCTGTGTGCCATGTTTCGTTCCAAACTCACGCCGTTTTGTGATTTTGGGGCATCAACACCTCGAATTCAAATTTCTCAAGTAACTAGTTTGCCTAGTGTGAAATCCGGCTCTAACTGCCAAACTGGGAACCGACTTGGAGTCCTGTCTTCTCCCGCAAGTTTCTCGTGCCTAGCCGGTCGTGCGTGCCAAGTTACGTGCAAAACAGATACCGTTTGGTGATTTTGGTGCGTCAACATCTCGAATTCAAGTTTCTTAAGGAACTTGTTTTGCCTAGAGTGAAATCCGACTATAACTCCAAAACCGAGAACCCGATTTGAGTCCCGTCTTCTCCCACAAGTCTCTCATGCCCAGGCAGTTGTGTGCGCCAAGTTTCATGCCGAACCGACGCTGTTTGGTAAATTTGGGACGTCAACACCTCGAATTCAAATTTCTTGAAGGAACTAGTTTGCCTATACCGAAATTCGGCTCTAACTCCCTAACCGGAAAACCGATTTTATCCCCGTCTTCTCCCACAAGTCTCTCGTGCCTAGGCGGTCGTGTGTGCCTTGTTTCGTGCCGAACCGATGCCGTTTGGCGATTTTGCGTCGTCAGTACCTCGAATTCAAATTTCTTAAGGAACTAGTTTGCCTAGACCGAAATCCGGCTCTAACTCCCAAACCGGGAACCCGATTCCAGCCCTGTCTTCTCCCAAAAGCCTCTCGTGCCTAGGCGGTCGTGTGTGCCAACTTTCGTGCTAATCCAACCCCGTTTGGTGATTTTAGGGCGTCAGCACCTCGAATTTGAGTTTCTTAACGAACGAGGTTGGTTGCCTAGAGTGAAATCTGGCTCCTACTCCCAAACTGGGAACCCGATTGCAGTCCCGTCTTCTGCCACAAGTTTCTCGTGCTTTGGCGGTCAAGTGTGCCAAGTTTCGTGCAAAACAGACGCCGTTTCTTAAGAAACTTGAATTCAAAGTGTTGACGCCCCAAAATCAATAAACGGCTGCTTTTGCCGAAACTTGGCACACTTGACCGCCAACGCACGAGAAACTTGTGGGAGAAGACGGGACTGCAATCGGGTTCCCAGTTTGGGAGTAAGAGCCAGGTTTCACTCTGGGCAACCAACCTAATTCGTTAAGTAACTCGAATTCGAGGTGCTGACGCCCCAAAATCACCAAACGGGGTTGGATTAGCACGAAAGTTGAAACTAGTTTGCACGAGGAAATCCGTCAGAATCGCCAAACCGGGAACCCGATTGGAGTCCCGTCTTCTTCCACAAGTTTCTCGTGCCTAGGCAGTCGTAGGTGCCAAGTTTTGCGCCAAACTGACTATGTTTTGTATTCTGGGGCGTTGACACCTCGAATTCAAATTTCTTAAGGAACTAGTTTGCCTAGACCGAAATTCGACTCTGACTCCCAACCGGGCAACCCGATTCGAGCCGCGTCTTCTCCCACAAGTCTCTCGTGCCTAGGCGGTCGTGTGTGCCAAGTTTCATGCCAAACCGACGCCGTTTGGCGATTTTGGGCCGTCAATACCTCGAATTCAAATTTCTTAAGGAACTACTTTTGCCTAGACCGAAATCCGGCTCTAACTCCCAAACCAGTAACCCTATTCGAGCCCCCGTCTTCTCCTAGAAGTCTCTCGTGCCTAGGCGGTCGTGTGTTCCAAGTTTCGTTCCAAACCAACGTCGTTTAGTGATTTTGGAGCGTCAACACCTCGAATTCAAATTTCGTAAGGGACCAAATTGTCTAGACCGAAATATAGCTCTAACACCCAAACCGGGAACCCGATTCGAGCCCCGTCTTCTCCCACAAGTCTCTCGTGCCTAGGCGGTCGTGTGTACTAGGTTTCGTGCCAATCGAACTCCGTTTGGTGATTTTAGGGTGTCAACACCTCGAATTCAAATTTCTTAAAGAAATAGTTTGCCTAGAGTGAAACCAGGCTCTAACTCCCAAACTGGGAACCCGATTGGAGCCCCGTCTTCTGTCACAAGTCTTTTGTGTTTAGGCGGTCATGTGTGCCAAGTTTTACGCTAAACCGACGACGTTTGGTATTTTGGGGCGTCAACACCTCGAATCCAAATTTCTTAAGCAACTACTCTTGCCTAGACCGAAATCAGGCTCTAACTCCCAGACCAGGAACCCTATTCGAGCCCCTTCTTCTTCCACAAGTCTCTCGTGCCCAGTCGGTCGTGTGTGCCAAATTTTGTGCTAATCCGACCCGGTTTGGTGATTTTGTGGGGTCAACAACTCGAATTCAATTTTCTTAAGAAATTAGTTTGCCTAGAGTGAAACCGGCTCTAACTCCCAAACCGGGAACCCGATTGGAGTCCCGTCGTCTCCCACAAGTTCTCGTGCCTAGGCGGTCGTGTGTGCCAAGTTTTGTGCTATTCCAACCCCGTTTGGTGATTTTTGGGCGTCAAGAACTCGTATTTGAGTTTCTTAACGAACTAGTTTGTCTAGAGTGAAATCTGGCTCTAACTCCTAAACTGGGAACCCGATTGCAGTCCCGTCTTCTCCCACAAGTTTCTCGTGCCCAGGCGGTCTTGTGTGCCATGTTTCGTTCCAAACTCACGCCGTTTTGTGATTTTGGGGCATCAACACCTCGAATTCAAATTTCTCAAGCAACTAGTTTGCCTAGTGTGAAATCCGGCTCTAACTGCCAGACTGGGAACGGACTTGGAGTCCTGTCTTCTCCCGCAAGTTTCTCGTGCCTAGCCGGTCGTGCGTGCCAAGTTACGTGCAAAACAGATACCGTTTGGAGATTTGGCGCGACAACACCTCGAATTCAAGTTTCTTAAGGAACTTGTTTTACCTAGAGTGAAATCCGACTATAACTCCAAAACCGAGAACCCGATTTGAGTCTCGTCTTCTCCCACAAGTCTCTCATGCCTAGGCAGTCGTGTGTGCCAAGTTTCGTGCCAAACCGATGCTATTTGGTAAATTTGGGGCGTCAACACCTCGAATTCAAATTTCTTGAAGGAACTAGTTTGCCTATACCGAAATCCGGCTCTAACTCCCAAACCGGAAACCCGATTCTATCCCCGTCTTCTCCCACAAGTCTCTCGTGCCTAGGCAGTCGTGTGTGCCAAGTTTCGTGCCAAACCGGTGCCGTTTGGCGATTTTGCGGCGTCATTACCTCGAATTAAAATTTCTTATGTAACTAGTTTGCCTAGACCGAAATCCGGCTCTAACTCCCAAACCGGGAACCTGATTCCAGCCCTGTCTTCTCCCAAAAGCCTCTCGTGCCTAGGCGGTCGTGTGTGCCAACTTTCGTGCTAATCCAACCCCGTTTGGTGATTTTAGGGCGTCAGCACCTCGAATTCGAGTTTATTAACGAATGAGGTTGGTTCCCTAGAGTGAAATCTGGCTCCTACTCCCAAACTGGGAACCCGATTGCAGTCCCGTCATCTCCAACAAGTTTCTCGTGGTTTGGCGGTCAAGTGTGCCAAGTTTTGTGCAAAACAGACGCCGTTTCTTAAGAAGCTTGAATTCGAAATGTTGACGCCCCAAAATCAACAAACGGCGTCTGCTTTGCACGAAACTTGGCACACTTGACCGCCAACGCACGAGAAACTTGTGGGAGAAGACGGGACTGCAGTCGGGTTCCCAGTTTGGGAATAAGAGCCAGATTTTACTCTAGGCAACCAACCTAATTCGTTACGAAACTCGAATTCGAGGTGCTGACGCCCCAAAATCACCAAACGGAGTTGGATTAGCACGAAAGTTGAAACTAGTTTGCCTGGAGTGAAATTCGGCTGTAACTCCCAAATCGGGAACCCAATTGGAGTCCCGTCTTCTCCCACAAGTTTCTCGTGCCTAGGCAGTGGTGGGTGCCAAGTTTTGCGCCAAACTTACTGCGTTTGGTTATTCGGGGCGTCGACACCTCGAATTCAAATTTCTTAAGGAACTAGTTTGCCTAGACCGAAATCCGGCTCTGACACCATACCGAGCAACCCGATTAGAGCCTCGTCTTCTCCCACAAGTCTCTAGTGCCTAGGCGGTCGTGTGTGCCAAGTTTCATGCCAAACCGACGCCGTTTGGCGATTTTGGGCCGTCAATAACTCGGATTCAAATTTCTTAAGGAACTACTTTTGCCTACACTGAAATCCGGCTCTAACTCCCAAACCAGTAACACTATTCGAGCCCCGTCTTCTCCTAGAAGTCTCTCGTTCCTAGGCGGTCGTGTGTGCCAAGTTTTGGGCCAAACCAACGTCGTTTGGTGATTTTGGGGCGTCAACACCTCGAATTCAAATTTCGTAAGGGACCAAATTGTCTAGACCGAAATTCGGCTCTAACTCCAAAACCGGGAACCCGATTCGAGCCCCGTCTTCTCCCACAAGTCTCTCGTGCCTAGGCGGTCGTGTGTGCCAGGTTTCGTGCCAATCGAAGTCCGTTTGGTGATTTTAGGGTGTCAACACTTCGAATTCAAATTTCTTAAATAACTAGTTTGCCTAGAGTGAAACCTGGCTCTAACTCCCAAACCGGGAACCCGATTGGAGCCCCGTCTTCTGCCACAAGTCTCTTGTATTTAGGCGGTCCTGTGTGCCAAGTTTTACGCTAAACCGACGACGTTTGGTATTTTGGGGCGTCAACACCTCGAATTCAAATTTCTTAAGGAACTACTCTTGCCTAGAGCGAAATCAGACTCTGACTCCCAAACCAGGAACCCTATTCGAGCCTCGTCTTCTCCCACAAGTCTCTCGTGCACAGTCGGTTGTGTGTGCCAAATTTTGTGCTAATCCGACCCGGTTTGGTGATTTTGTGGGGTGAACAACTCGAATTCAAGTTTCTTAAGAAACTAGTTTGCCTAGAGTGAAACCGGCTCTAACTCCCAAACCAGGAACCCGATTGGAGTCCCGTCGTCTCCCACAAGTTTCTCGTGCCTAGGCGGTTGTGTGTGCCAAGTTTCGTGCTAATCCAACCCCGTTTGGTGATTTTAGGCCGTCAACACCTCGTATTTGAATTTCTTAACGAACTAGTTTGTCTAGAGTGAAATCTGGCTCTAACTCCCAAACTGGGAACCCGATTGCAGTCCCGTCTTCTCCCACAAGTTTCTCGTTCCTAGGCGGTCCTGTGTGCCATGTTTCGTTCCAAACTCACGCCGTTTTGTGATTTTGGGGCATCAACACCTCGAATTCAAATTTCTCAAGTAACTAGTTTGCCTAGTGTGAAATTCGGCTCTAACTGTCAAACTGGGAACCGACTTGGAGTCCTGTCTTCTCCCGCAAGTTTCTCGTGCCTAGCCGGTCGTGCGTGCCAAGTTACGTGCAAAACAGATACCGTTTGGTGATTTTGGTGCGTCAACATCTCGAATTCAAGTTTCTTAAGGAACTTGTTTTGCCTAGAGTGAAATCCGACTATAACTCCAAAACCGAGAACCCGATTTGAGTCCCGTCTTCTCCCACAAGTCTCTCATGCCCAGGCAGTTGTGTGCGGCAAGTTTCGTGCCAAACCGACACTCTTTGGTAAATTTGGGGCGTCAACACCTCGAATTCAAATTTCTTGAAGGAACTAGTTTGCCTAGACCGAAATCCGGCTCTAACTCCCAAACCGGAAAACCGATTCTATCCCCGTCTTCTCCCACAAGTCTCTCGTGCCTAGGCGGTCGTGTGTGCCTTGTTTCGTGCCAAACTGATGCCATTTGGCGATTTTGCGGCGTCAGTACCTCGAATTCAAATTTCTTAAGGAACTAGTTTGCCTAGACCGAAATCCGGCTCTAACTCCCAAACCGGGAACCCTATTCCAGCCCTGTCTTCTCCCAAAAGCCTCTCGTGCCTAGGCGGTCGTGTGTGCCAACTTTCGTGCTAATCTAACCCCGTTTGGTGATTTTAGGGCGTCAGCACCTCGAATTTGAGTTTCTTAACGAACGAGGTTGGTTGCCTAGAGTGAAATCTGGCTCCTACTCCCAAACTGGGAACCAGATTGCAGTCCCGTCTTCTGCCACAAGTTTCTCGTGCTTTGGCGGTCAAGTGTGCCAAGTTTCGTGCAAAACAGACGCCGTTTCTTAAGAAACTTGAATTCGAAGTGTTGACGCCCCAAAATCAATAAACGGCGTCTGTTTTGCACGAAACTTGGCACACTTGACCGCCAACGCACGAGAAACTTGTGGGAGAAGACGGGACTGCAATCGGGTTCCCAGTTTGGGAGTAAGAGCCAGGTTTCACTCTAGGCAACCAACCTAATTCGTTAAGAAACTCGAATTCGAGGTGCTGACGCCCCAAAATCACCAAACGGGGTTGGATTAGCACGAAAGTTGAAACTAGTTTGCCTGGAGTGAAATCCGGCTGTAACTGCCAAACCGGGAACCCGATTGGAGTCCCGTCTTCTTCCACAAGTTTCTCGTGCCTAGGCAGTCGTGGGTGCCAAGTTTTGCGCCAAACTGACTGCGTTTTGTAATCTGGGGCGTCGACACCTCGAATTCAAATTTCTTAAGGAACTAGTTTTCCTAGACCGAAATTCGGCTCTGACTCCCGACCGGGCAGCCCGATTCGAGCCGCGTCTTCTCCCACAAGTCTCTCGTGCCTAGGCGGTCGTGTGTGCCAAGTTTCATGCCAAACCGACGCCGTTTGGCGATTTTGGGCCGTCAATACCTCGAATTCAAATTTCTTAAGGAACTACTTTTGCCTAGACCGAAATCCGGCTCTAACTCCCAAACCAGTAACCCTATTCGAGCCCCGTCTTCTCCTAGAAGTCTCTCGTGCCTAGGCGGTCGTGTGTGCCAAGTTTCGTGCCAAACCAACGTCGTTTGGTGATTTTGGGGCGTCAACACCTCGAATTCAAATTTCGTAAGGGACCAAATTGTCTAGACCGAAATCCGGCTCTAACTCCCAAACCGGGAACCCGATTCGAGCCCCGTCTTCTCCCACAAGTCTCGTGTGCTTAGGCGGTCGTGTGTGCCAGGTTTCGTGCCAATCGAACTCCGTTTGGTGATTTTAGGGTGTCAACACCTCGAATTCAAATTTCTTAAAGAACTAGTTTGTCTAGAGTGAAACCTGGCTCTAACTCCCAAACCGGGAACCCGATTGGAGCCCCGTCTTCTGCCACAAGTCTCTTGTGTTTAGGCGGTCATGTGTGCCAAGTTTTACGCTAAACCGACGACGTTTGGTATTTTGGGGCGTCAACACCTCGAATTCAAATTTCTTAAGGAACTACTCTTGCCTAGAGCGAAATCAGACTCTGACTCCCAAACCAGGAACCCTATTCGAGCCTCGTCTTCTCCCACAAGTCTCTCGTGCACAGTCGGTTGTGTGTGCCAAATTTTGTGCTAATCCGACCCGGTTTGGTGATTTTGTGGGGTCAACAACTCGAATTCAAGTTTCTTAAGAAACTAGTTTGCCTAGAGTGAAACCGGCTCTAATTCCCAAACCGGGAACCCGATTGGAGTCCTGTCGTCTCCCACAAGTTTCTCGTGCCTAGGCGGTTGTGTGTGCCAAGTTTCGTGCTAATCCAACCCCGTTTGGTGATTTTAGGGCGTCAACACCTCGTATTTGAGTTTCTTAACGAACTAGTTTGTCTAGAGTGAAATCTGGCTCTAACTCCCAAACTGGGAACCCGATTGCAGTCCCGTCTTCTCCCACAAGTTTCTCGTTCCTAGGCGGTCCTGTGTGCCATGTTTCGTTCCAAACTCACGCCGTTTTGTGATTTTCGGGAATCAACACCTCGAATTCAAATTTCTCAAGTAACTAGTTTGCCTAGTGTGAAATCCGGCTCTAACTGCCAAACCAGGAACCGACTTGGAGTCCTGTCTTCTCCTGCAAGTTTCCCGTGCCTAGCCGGTCGTGCGTGCCAAGTTACGTGCAAAACAGATACCGTTTGGTGATTTTGGTGTGTCAACATCTCGAATTCAAGTTTCTTAAGGAACTTGTTTTGCCTAGAGTGAAATCCGACTATAACTCCAAAACCGAGAACCCGATTTGAGTCCCGTCTTCTTCCACAAGTCTCTCATGCCTAGACAGTTGTGTGCGCCAAGTTTCGTGCCAAACCGACGCTGTTTGGTAAATTTGGGGCGTTAACACCTCGAATTCAAATTTCTTGAAGGAACTAGTTTGCCTATACCGAAATCCGGCTCTAACTCCCTAACCGGAAAACCAATTCTATCCCCGTCTTCTCCCACAAGTCTCTCGTGCCTAGGCGGTCGTGTGTGCCTTGTTTCGTGCCAAACCGATGCCGTTTGGCGATTTTGCGTCGTCAGTACCTCGAATTCAAATTTCTTAAGGAACTAGTTTGCCTAGACCAAAATCCGGCTCTAACTCTCAAACCGGGAACCCGATTCCAGCCCTGTCTTCTCCCAAAAGCCTCTCGTGCCTAGGCGGTCGTGTGTGCCAACTTTCGTGCTAATCCAACCCCGTTTGGTGATTTTAGGGCGTCAGCACCTCGAATTTGAGTTTCTTAACGAACGAGGTTGGTTGCCTAGAGTGAAATCTGGCTCCTACTCCCAAAGTGGGAACCCGATTGCAGTCCCGTCTTCTCCCACAAGTTTCCCGTGCTTTGGCGGTCAAGTGTGCCAAGTTTCGTGCAAAACAGACGCCGTTTCTTAAGAAACTTGAATTCGAAGTGTTGACGCCCCAAAATCAACAAACGGCGTCTGTTTTGCACGAAACTTGGCACACTTGACCGCCAACGCACGAGAAACATGTGGGAGAAGACGGGACTGCAATCGGGTTCCCAGTTTGGAAGTAAGAGCCAGGTTTCACTCTAGGCAACCAACCTAATTCGTTAAGAAACTCGAATTCGAGGTGCTGACGCCCCAAAATCACCAAACGGGGTTGGATTAGCACGAAAGTTGAAACTAGTTTGCACGAGGAAATCCGTCAGAATCGCCAAACCGAACCCGATTGGAGTCCCGTCTTCTCCCACAAGTTTCTCGTGCCTAGGCAGTCGTGGGTGCCAAGTTTTGCAAATCGATCAAGCTTTTGTATTCTGGGGCGTCGACACCTCGAATTCAAATTTCTTAAGGAACTAGTTTGCCTAGACCGAAATCCGGCTCTGACTCCCAACCGGGCAACCCGATTCGAGCCGCGTCTTCTCCCACAAGTCTCTCGTGCCTAGGCGGTCGTGTGTGCCAAGTTTCATGCCAAACCGACGCCGTTTGGCGATTTTGGGCCGTCAATACCTCGAATTCAAATTTCTTAAGGAACTACTTTTGCCTACACCGAAATCCGGCTCTAACTCCCAAACCAGTAACCCTATTCGAGCCCCGTCTTCTCCTAGAAGTCTCTCGTCCCTAGGCGGTCGTGTGTGCCATGTTTCGTGCCAAACCAACGTCGTTTGGTGATTTTGGGGCGTCAACACCTCGAATTCAAATTTCGTAAGGGACCAAATTGTCTAGACCGAAATCCGGCTCTAACTCCCAAACCGGGAACCCGATTCGAGCCCCGTCTTCTCCCACAAGTCTCGCGTGCCTAGGCGGTCGTGTGTGCCAGGTTTCGTGCCAATCGAACTCCGGTTGGTGATTTTAGGGTGTCAACACCTCGAATTCAAATTTCTTAAAGAACTAGTTTGCCTAGAGTGAAACCTGGCTCTAACTCCCAAACCGGGAACCTGATTGGAGCCCCGTCTTCTGCCACAAGTCTCTTGTGTTTAGGCGGTCATGTGTGCCAAGTTTTACGCAAAAGCGACGACGTTTGGTATTTTGGGGCATCAACACCTCGAATCGAAATTTCTTAAGGAACTATTCTTGCCTAGACCGAAATCAGGCTCTAACTCCCAGACCAGGAACCCTATTCGAGCCTCGTCTTCTCCCACAAGTCTCTCGTGCCCAGTCGGTCGTGTGTGCCAAATTTTGTGCTAATCCGACTCGGTTTGGTGATTTTGTGGGGTCAACAACTCGAATTCAATTTTCTTAAGAAATTAGTTTGCCTAGAGTGAAACCGGCTCTAACTCCCAAACCGGGAACCCGATTGGAGTCCCGTCGTCTCCCACAAGTTCTCGTGCCTAGGCGGTCGTGTGTGCCAAGTTTTGTGTTAATCCAACCCCGTTTGGTGATTTTTGGGCGTCAAGAACTCGTATTTGAGTTTCTTAACGAACTAGTTTGTCTAGAGTGAAATCTGGCTCTAACTCCCAAACTGGGAACCCGATTGCAGTCCCGTCTTCTCCCACAAGTTTCTCGTGCCCAGGCGGTCTTGTGTGCCATGTTTCGTTCCAAACTCACGCCGTTTTGTGATTTTGGGGCATCAACACCTCGAATTCAAATTTCTCAAGTAACTAGTTTGCCTAGTGTGAAATCCGGCTCTAACTGCCAAACTGGGAACCGACTTGGAGTCCTGTCTTCTCCCGCAAGTTTCTCGTGCCTAGCCGGTCGTGCGTGCCAAGTTACGTGCAAAACAGATACCGTTTGGTGATTTGGTGCGACAACACCTCGAATTCAAGTTTCTTAAGGAACTTGTTTTGCCTAGAGTGAAATCCGACTATAACTCCAAAACCGAGAACCCGATTTGAGTCTCGTCTTCTCCCACAAGTCTCTCATGCCTAGGCAGTCGTGTGTGCCAAGTTTCGTGCCAAACCGACGCTATTTGGTAAATTTGGGGCGTCAACACCTCGAATTCAAATTTCTTGAAGGAACTAGTTTGCCTATACCGAAATCCGGTTCTAACTCCCAAACCGGAAACCCGATTCTATCCCCGTCTTCTCCCACAAGTCTCTCGTGCCTAGGCAGTCGTGCGTGCCAAGTTTCGTGCCAAACCGATGCCGTTTGGCGATTTTGCGGCGTCAGTACCTCGAATTCAAATTTCTTATGTAACTAGTTTGCCTAGACCGAAATCCGGCTCTAACTCCCAAACCGGGAACCTGATTCCAGCCCTGTCTTCTCCCAAAAGCCTCTCGTTTCTAGGCGGTCGTGTGTGCCAACTTTCGTGCTAATCCAACCCCGTTTGGTGATTTTAGAGCGTCAGCATCTCGAATTCGAGTTTATTAACGAATGAGGTTGGTTCCCTAGAGTGAAATCTGGCTCCTACTCCCAAACTGGGAACCCGATTGCAGTCCCGTCATCTCCCACAAGTTTCTCGTGGTTTGGCGGTCAAGTGTGTCAAGTTTCGTGCAAAACAGACGCCGTTTCTTAAGAAACTTGAATTCGAAGTGTTGACGCCCCAAAATCAACAAACGGCGTCTGTTTTGCACGAAACTTGGCACACTTGACCGCCAACGCACGAGAAACTTGTGGGAGAAGACGGGACTGCAATCGGGTTCCCAGTTTGGGAGTAAGAGCCAGATTTCACTCTAGGCAACCAACCTAATTCGTTACGAAACTCGAATTCGAGGTGCTGACGCCCCAAAATCACCAAACGGAGTTGGATTAGCACGAAAGTTGAAACTAGTTTGCCTGGAGTGAAATTCGGCTGTAACTCCCAAACCGGGAACCCAATTGGAGTCCCATCTTCTCCCACAAGTTTCTCGTGCCTAGGCAGTCGTGGGTGCCAAGTTTTGCGCCAAACTTACTGCGTTTGGTTATTCGGGGCGTCGACACCTCGAATTCAAATTTCTTAAGGAACTAGTTTGCCTAGAATGAAATCCGGCTCTGACTCCAAACCGGGCAACCCGATTAGAGCCTCGTCTTCTCCCACAAGTCTCTCGTGCCTAGGCGGTCGTGTGTGCCAAGTTTCATGCGAAACCGACGCCGTTTGGCGATTTTGGGCCGTCAATAACTCGAATTCAAATTTCTTAAGGAACTACTTTTGCCTACACCGAAATCCGGCTCTAACTCCCAAACCAGTAACCCTATTCGAGCCCCGTCTTCTCCTAGAAGTCTCTCGTTCCTAGGCGGTCGTGTGTGCCATGTTTCGTGCCAAACCAACGTCGTTTGGTGATTTTGGAGCGTCAACACCTCGAATTCAAATTTCGTAAGGGACCAAATTGTCTAGACCGAAATCCGGCTCTAACTCCCAAACCGGGAACCCGATTCGAGCCCCGTCTTCTCCCACAAGTCTCGCGTGCCTAGGCGGTCGTGTGTGCCAGGTTTCGTGCCAATCGAACTCCGTTTGGTGATTTTAGGGTGTCAACACCTCGAATTCAAATTTCTTAAAGAACTAGTTTGCCTAGAGTGAAACCTGGCTCTAACTCCCAAACCGGGAACCCGATTGGAGCCCCGTCTTCTGCCACAAGTCTCTTTTGTTTAGGCGGTCATGTGTGCCAAGTTTTACGCTAAATCGACGACGTTTGGTATTTTGGGGCGTCAACACCTCGAATCGAAATTTCTTAAGGAACTACTCTTGCCTAGACCGAAATCAGGCTCTAACTCCCAGACCAGGAACCCTATTCGAGCCTCGTCTTCTCCCACAAGTCTCTCGTGCACAGTCGGTTGTGTGTGCCAAATTTTGTGCTAATCCGACCCGGTTTGGTGATTTTGTGGGGTCAACAACTCGAATTCAAGTTTCTTAAGAAACTAGTTTGCCTAGAGTGAAACCGGCTCTAACTCCCAAACCGGGAACCCGATTGGAGTCCCGTCGTCTCCCACAAGTTTCTCGTGCCTAGGCGGTTGTGTGTGCCAAGTTTCGTGCTAATCCAACCCCGTTTGGTGATTTTAGGGCGTCAACACCTCGTATTTGAGTTTCTTAACGAACTAGTTTGTCTAGAGTGAAATCTGGCTCTAACTCCCAAACTGGGAACCCGATTGCAGTCCCGTCTTCTCCCACAAATTTCTCGTTCCTAGGCGGTCCTGTGTGCCATGTTTCGTTCCAAACTCACGCCGTTTTGTGATTTTGGGGCATCAACACCTCGAATTCAAATTTCTCAAGTAACTAGTTTGCCTAGTGTGAAATCCGGCTCTAACTGCCAAACTCGGAACCGACTTGGAGTCCTGTCTTCTCCCGCAAGTTTCTCGTGCCTAGCCGGTCGTGCGTGCCAAGTTACGTGCAAAACAGATACCGTTTGGTGATTTTGGTGCGTCAACATCTCGAATTCAAGTTTCTTAAGGAACTTGTTTTGCCTAGAGGAAAATCCGACTATAACTCCAAAACCGAGAACCCGATTTGAGTCCCGTCTTCTCCCACAAGTGGGTGGATCGAAGAAGCCCTAGAACTGTTGGAGAGGAGAAAGAGAGAGAGCCAGAGACAGAGACACAGACAGATCGAGGGGAGAGAGAGAGAGGGAGATAGATCGAGGGAAGAGAGAGACAGATTGAGGACAGAGAAGAAACCCTAACCTGTTCGTCTTCCTCGTCTCCCTCTCTATGCCTCGATTGACCATCGATCGCCCTCATTTGACCATTGATTGACCATCGATGACCATCGATCGCCATCTCTGCTCTCTCTCTCTGTCTCTCTCTCTCTCTCGCTAAAATTTTCGATGTGATAGCTATATACGTTATATACTAACAATATATAATAATAAATAATATAAATATATATATATATATTTATATACTAATAATAAATAATATAAATAAATACAAATAATATATTTATTTTTTAATTTTACATAAAATAAATAAATAAAATTAGTATATATTTTTTAATTTTACATATAATATATAAATAAAATTATATATATTAAACGTGTCCCCAGCGTGTCGTGTCCCTCATTTTTTGAAAAATTGCGTGTCCGCGCGTCTGTGTCGTGTCCCGTGTCCGTGTTCGTGCTACTTAGATCATTACTTTTCAAAACTCATAACCAAACACATAATTCAAAATTCTTTTCAAAACTCAATTCAAATCAATATTTTTTTAAATATTTTAAATATTTTAATATTTAAATATGCTACTATTTTTTTAATTTTTTTGAATATTTTTAAATATTTTAATTTCAAAATATTACGATTTTAATTTTTTAAATTTTAAAATATTTTATAAAAATAAATTCAAACTCTATTTTATAAAAATATTTTTAAATATTTTAATTTTTTTGTTATGTATTTGGTTACGATTTGAGTGTAGAGTTGTGAAAGTAGTATGGAGTTTTGAGTTATGTGTTTGGTTATGAGTTTTTAAAATAATTTCTTAATTAAGTTTTTTTTTTTTTTATGTATTTGGTTACGATTTGAGTGTAGAGTTGTTTTTAAATTTAAAATATTAACATTTTAAATTATTTAAATTTTTTGAATATTTAAATTATTTAAATTTTTACGATTTAAATTTTTTGAATATTTATTTTAATTTTTTACTTATTAAATTTTTTAGATTATTTAATTATTTAAATATTTATGATTTAAATTTTTTGAATATTTATTTTGAAAAAAAAATTATTTCCTTTGTAGTATTTTCAATTAAAAAATTGATTAATGTTATTTTCTGTTAATAATAAAATTTTTTAATTGAATTTTAAAAAAAGTTTGGTTATGAGTGTTGATTAGAATTTTTAATAGTGTGAAAGTAGTGTGTTTTGTTATGAGTTATAACAATTTGAATTAAGTTTTGAAAACTTTTTCGAAAACTCATAACTAAACAAAGTTTCTTACTTTACATGTCAAATCAAACTTTCAAAACTTAATTCCACACTCAATTCAAAACTCAATTCAACACTCTCTTCAAAAACCATAACCAAACAAATTTTCTATACTCAAATCATAATTTCACAACTTACAAACTCAAAATACAACTCATACTCTCAAATCATATTTACAAAACTCTACTAAACGCAACCTAAAACTTGTATGCTTATTTTTAGGTTTGCCAGTGAACTACATTGGCATTGTAAATGCACCACCCGCCTTTTCAAGCCAAGAAGACTTGGATTGACTTACAAAACCAAATGAAATGCAATCTAAAACTTATTTTTAATTCATGTTTGTTAATTGCTCATGTAAAAAATATTGTTTCTAATAAATTTTAGTTTAGACTTGTCAATGGGTTGTGTTCATCTTAGACAAAGCATGTCATGTTTGTTAATTGCTCATGTACAAAATATTGTTTCTAATAAATTTTAGTTTAGACTTGTCAATGGGTTGTGTTCATCTTAGACAAAGCATGGCCCACTAGATTTTCATATGAATTTTATTCCATTGTTCGCTTTATGCCTAACTGGTGTAAGTTACCAAATTGACATTTAGTTAATGAAGTGATTTTTCTTGTTCCGTAGCATAAAGAAGGAAAGTTTGTGTAATTTGGAAACTATGTCCGTCTGGTCTTTGCGATGTACACTTGTTGCATTATTTATTTCTGAGCATAAAGCACTTGGCATCTTTTTCATTTTTCTAAGATAGTGCTCAAATGGAATGCCATGACTAAATATACAAAAAAGAATTGTTCATGTAATTGGTGGGTTTAGAGCTATGAATTGTACTCATTTTTAGTGCTTTGTGTGTGTGGTGTAGGGGCAGTTGACCTGTAGGAGTGGAATTAACGAGTCATTTAGACTTAAGATGGGATAGCATCAATTTTTCATGTATGGCTGGCTTCAACTCTGTTTTGTTTCTCCTTGAGTGACATGGACTTCTTTGTTTCATAAATAGTAGAAAACAAAATGAATAGTTATTAAATTAGATGCCATTATCTGAATCACTCATAATTTTGAAATGGAAAAATGAAAACATTATTAAAAAAATCTGAATGGTTGTACACAACACAACTGATTGTAGATTTGTAGGAATGACTTATGTTACATAATAATGTTTCTGCCTTCATTTTCTATAGTGAGAATCCTATGGATCTTGTTATGTGAAGCCCCCAATTTGGTTATGTGAGCCGCTCCAAGCCAATGACCATTTTTTGGTTAATTGTGAATTGTATGTAGATAAAATCCTTTGTCATTGCTTAGCCATGTAAATTTAGTTTTCTCAATTTATTTGTTTTTTTGTTTTTGGTAAATATATTTTTTATTGCTTGATTTTGTTTGCCAAGAGATCTTGAGAAAAGATTCATATTTTGGATCTCAATGCTTGAGATTAGAAAAAAGGGTTTCTCTTCTCCTAGTCTCTATTGAGACTAACTTTCTCTCTCAGATTTTATTGCAATCAAATTATAGTCTTTGTTTCTAGTTAACTTTCTTATATATTTTTTTGTTTTCCCATATTTTATTTGTTTAAATTAATATTATTTAAATTTACATAATTGCCTTTCTCCCAATTGCTGATTTTCCTTAATTATATTACTTGAACTGTCGCAAATTTATCAGTGACGGTTTTCTAACTTGATTACTTGATAATTATGTATATATTATGTGATTTTGTAGTTCTTTTCTTGTCTCTCAATTTTTTGTTTTATAGTTTCTTTATTAATTGATAAATTTTTTCAAGTTGTTTGGTTTTCTTTTGATAAATATATTATTTATCGCTTGGTTTTCTTTTAGTTTTTGGTTTGTTTGTTTGCCTAGGAATCTTGAGAGAAGAATTCATAACTTTTGAATTTCAATTCTTTGAGATTAGAAAAAATGGATATCTCTTTCTTGCAGTCTTCATTAAGACTAAGTATCTGTCCCAAATTTCTTTGCTGTCAAAATTCGAGTCTTAGTTTCCAATTAACTTTCTCATACTTTTTCATTTTAATTGATTGTATTGAAATTTGTATAGGTGCTTTTCTACAAATTTCTCTTTTTCGTTAATTATATTACATATAAACTCTTGTAATTTATCAATAATAGTTTCTTATTTGATTACTTGGTAATTTTCTATATATTGCTTGATTTTTTTAGTTCATATTCTAATCTCACAATTTTTTGTTCAATATTTTCCGTATTATTTGATAATTTTTCTAAATTTTTACTTTGGTTATCTTTTGATAAATATATTATCTATTGCTTGATTTTCTTTTGTCTTTTGGTTTGTTTGTTTGCCTAGGAATCCTAAGAAAGAATTCACAATCTTTAAATCTCAATGCTTGAGATTAGAAAAAAGGGACATATCTTTCTCGCAATCTCCATTGAGACTAAGTTTCTCTCTTAGTTTTCTTTGCAATTAAAATTATGTTAGTTTCTAATTATTTTTTTCCATATTTTGTTCGTTTTCTCATATTTTTGCATTTGAGTTGATAGTATTGATGTATACATAGGCGTGTTTCTCCCAATTTTTCCGTTTTATTTATTTATAAGACATATAAACTATTGTGAATTTATCAGTGATGTTCATGACTCACATTTCTTTGTTCAATATTTTATTTCTTATTTCATTTTTTTTTTTTTTTTTTAAATTGTTTGGTTTTCATTTGATATATATTATTCATTGCTTTATTTTCCTTTGCCTTTTGGTTTGTTTGTTTGCGAAGAAATACTGATAAAAGAATTCATAACTTTTGGATATTATTGCTTGAGATTAGAAAAAACGGACATCTCTTGCGGTTTGCATTGAGACTAAGTTTCTCTCTCAGATTTCTTTGTAGTCAAAATTATTGTTTTAGTTTCTAATTAACTTTCTCATATTTTGTTTTGTTTTCTCATATTTTTTCATTTAAACTGATAGTATTGAAGTATATATAGGCGTGTTTCTCCCAATTTCTCCTTTTTCTTATTTACATGACATATGAATGGTTGCAAATTTGTCAGGATGGGTTTTCTAATTTGATTACTTAGTAATTTTGTGTGCACTTTTTGGATTTTCGTAGTTTTTATTCCTATCTCGCAATTTCATTTTCAATATTTTATTTATTACTGTGTTATTTTCTTTTGATAAATATATTACTTATTGTTTGATTTTCCTTTGTCTTTTGGCTTGCTTGAGGTTAGAATAAAGCACAAGCATCACAAGCGTTTTGTTTTTTATTTATTTATTATTATTTCTGTTATGTTCGTCGTTTGTGGAAGCCTTCAATTTTGTAAGATTTGTTTTTCTGGCTTCTGTTTTTGTGTTTCTCCTTTGAAGGGTTGTTTGCTTGTTCTGCATTGTCCCTGTGTGTTTGATCATCAAGCATTATAGGGACTGTTTTGTTCTTTGTTAGTGCACTCTGTTAATTTAGCTCATTTGTTTCTTTAGTTCACATCATAACTAAAAAGATCCATCCGCTTTTAATTTGGGTATCTCCATTTGAATTAAACTACAGTTGTTATATCTCAGCATAATGAGAACTATAGGAACTACAAGCCTTAACAAATTATGGCTTGGCGTTTTTGTACTTGTCTACTAGCTACATGTCAAACTCAGTAGAATGTATTAAAAAATGATATGAAACACTTTTGGTGTAAGGTAATAACAAAATGTTTGTCTGAATTATGTCATTGTGATACTTGACCTAAAATTTTACTTAATTTTATTTGGTGGTGGAATCAGTTCTGGATATTTTTCGCCAATACAAACCACAATTTCATTTTGTTTCCCTTCAATAAAGAAGTTTGTTTGTGATTTTTTTGGGGGGCTAAGTGTGTATCCATGTGGAATCGACACATGTTTTACTATACTATTTAATTGATTGTTTTTTTTTGGGATTTTTACCATAGAGATTAATTTGGTTGGCTTTTTATAGCCTCTTTACTAATCAATGTTTTCAAACTAGCTTTATTTATGTTGTATCCGTAATTTTTTTTAATGATTTCTTCATCACGAAATGAGTGCAAGTATGTGTATGATTGCATATCTGTTTAAACTCCTCATTTTGCATTATTGTTTGGAATTTATGCATAATGTGGTTTAACAATTTGATTTTGTAAGAGGCACATATCTATTTGGAGGCAAATTGTTTTTTTTCTTCACGGACACCTCTGCCAAAGCTGCTGCCCATGTCAGTAACACATTTTATAAAATAGGTGTATATCTAATTTATTTTATGCTAGATGGGATTTACTTTAGGCATTTCAATAATAGTGTGATTGTGGCATTCCACTCGCCGCTAATGCAGAAGTATACCCGTTGAAGTTTTAACCTTGATTAGAAGTTTTCTTATCTTATTTAACAAATTGTTGTATATTCTCTTCATGCTTCGTGAAGTACTACTTTTTAATGTTGATGAATTGCTAAATACTTGATGAATGCTGATGGTGGATTGCTAGCTTTGTTGGCCACCGTACCTTTCCTAAGGGCTTAGTCCCTAGGGGAGGTCATGTTCAACTCTCCCTAGTGGGAGTCGAATTAACGGGGCAAGCACTTGGTGCTTTGCAAAGGATGGGGAGACTAACTCCCGTAGGTGCTAATCTAACAACTAATAACTGACTTTCGGCGATAAAAAAGAAAATAAAAATTTGGAGAGACAACTTGAATTAATGTTATTGTAGTTCAGGGTAGGTATGTGGACAAAATTTCCTTGAATTTTGAACTACGAGTTTTTTATGTTGTTCTGCTCCCTAATTTTTTTTCCTATTTTGGTACAAGCCTTGTCATACTATTTGATTTTATGGTTGAAGTTAAAAGGTTGATTCTATAAACTGTGTTACACCCACGAACAGGTCAAGATTTCTAATCTAATCTATGTATAGGAACTCGTTCGGCCCTAGACATGTTTGTATGGCTACTTTGAATTGGGGATGTGTGGATTTCAATTGGGTGGGTTTGAATGATTTTTGGTAAGGGGTTTTGGTAAAGGGTTTGATGACATTTGTTGCTCAAAGCTAGGAAGTAGAAAGAGTGTGCAACTTCAAGACTAGCTGTGTTACATGGGATTTTTCAGAAAATATGAACTTGTAGTTTTTGTCCGAAAATTAGTGTGTTGCATATTTTTCCTCTCTTAGAATAAGAAACTTTATACTTATTATGGAGTGCTATAACAAAATCATGAAAGGTTTAGACAGTGGTAACTGTGGTCAATTAATTTTTTTGGTCTTAATGGTTCTCTGCCTGCCTTAAAAAAAGTAAGCAAAGAGGGAATTGTGTAATCTATTTTTTGTTCCTTGCAAGCAGGAGTAACCGTGGGTGGGCATATTTTTTTTTTTAATGTAATCTAGAGATAATTTGTTGTGGCACGCTGCTTTAAACTTTACCCCCTTGGTTCAAATTATGGGTCAATGCAAATCTTATTTAATCTAGAGAATTACCGTGTACTTCGTGGTAATAAGAAATGACTATCATATAAATGCCAAGGCTTTTAGAACTATAGAATATCTATTACTTTGTTTTTAGATTGTACCAAAATGGGCATTTGTTTACTCTTTTGTGGCAAAGAATTTGAAATTGTGGATTTCTACAAAAAGAGAAGAAAAAGAATTTAAGGTATTGTTTGGTTTTGAGGAACAAAAAAAAAAGAACCGGAAAACAAAAATAAGGAACAATATATTAAAAAAAATGAGAAGTCGAATCACTGAAAGAAGTCAAATCATTTGAATCATTAGTTCATTTAATTTCTATTGTTACTTAACTTTTAGTAGAATCAATGGCAAGATTATGTTATAAAAAAAGTTTAAAATGAAAACAAAAGTATTTTCTCATTTGGTCTTACAGTGTTGCTTGTTCTGTCTTAGCATTCTAGTGATGTAGGATGTAACTCACCACCAGCCATAAGCTAAGTTGTTGCCACCAACCACTTCTCAGGTTAAGCTCTGCCTTACGCAGTATTTGTTGCTTTAGTTCATTGGAGTTAATTTTCTCTTTTCATTGTTTCTTATTTACCTACATTCCGCTGTTTTTTTAGCAATCCAGTTTTTGTCATCAACCCCATTTGACTGCTGCTATAGCAATTACCAACTATCATGGAGGCAGGTAAAATACTTTTATTTGATTTCGAATATCTGCTCTATCGTAGCTGCTGGTTAGTATTTTTGGACTAAAAGATGTTTGTTTTTAAATCGAAAGACTTGCTGATAGTTCTTTGTAAGCCTAATGCCCTTAATTGATGATGTTGTTATTAAATGGCTTCGTTTAGTTTATTAGTTGATTAGGTGCATAATTGAGTTTTTTCTTTTGAAAAAGTTTACTGTGTATTGAAAATGGATTTATTTGCTTTTTTTTATAACCAAGAAAAAGCTATGTTCAGCATGTGATTGGCTTATGTGATATTAAAATCAAATTAATGACTAACAACTATGTTTTTTATGTAGTCATATATTGCCATGCACATAAATATTTTTATGTAGTCTCATTTGAATTATTAGACCTATGTTTACAATTTTAGGTCATGCTATATGTCACCTTTTTTTAGCTCTTTCTCCATTCGCAATATTTGAAATAGAATACATATTGGATTATTGATGCTTTTTCCTTTTGTTTGACCTATTCAAATTGAGCCTGTAACAAATGTTGAAATAGAATACGCAGTTTGATTATTGATACCTTTTCCTTTTTTTAACCCAGTCAAATTGGGGCTTTTCCCTAATTAAGCTAAAATACTAAGTTATTTTTCAAATTAGGCCTAATTTTGACGAATTTCTCAAAATAAGTTGAAACCTTTCACCATTTTTGTAACCCAACTGCAAAAAATTTGTAAAATTGTAAAAGTATGGTTACAAACCACGCTTTTAATTAAGAAAGCGTGGTTACAAACTACGTTTTTAAGGAAATTTGATTTATAAATAAAGCGTTGTTCTTAACCCGCTTTGAAATATATTTTTTTTTTCCTCAGAAAATGTGATTTCTAACTATGCTTTCTTAATTAAGCTGTGTTGTAAAGAAAGTATGGTTTGAAACCACGCTTTCAATAATAGACCAAACAACATCACACACTCACAAACACACACACTCTCTCTCTCACACACACAAACACTCACACACATCAAACATATATATAATTTTTAATATGTATAAATTTTATTTTATAAAATAGAATCCAATATTAAATATATATAATAATAATTTATAATAGCAAATAATAATCAACTATATAAAATGATTACTTTTTTATTTTAATTCTTAAATTTTTTTTATTTTTATTTTAAGGTTTAAGATTTAGGGTTTAATTCTTAATTTTTTTATTATTTCCTGTTTGGTAACTATTTTGTTTTCAGTTTATATTTATAAAAATTTTAAAAACTGTCATAAAAACTTATTTGATAATTTTTTTTAGTTTATAAATGGTTGTCTTAGTTTATAAATTTGAGGAAAAAATGTAAACTCAAAAATGAGTTTACGTTTTTAGTTTTCAATTTTTTTTGTTCAAATAATTTTTTTTTCAAATAATTTTTTTTTCAATTAATTTTTTAATTAATTTTTTTTTCATTTTTTTTCAATTAATTTTTTTCAAATATTTTTTTTAATTAATTTTTTTGCAATTATAATATGTGTGATCCCATTGTTATAAATAATAAATATAAATATAAATATTTTATGCTTGAACAAACATATTTTTTAGTTTATGTTTTAAATTTTTTTTAAACATTTTGTTCAAACCAAATGCATTTGTAATTTATGTTTTTTTAAAAATAAACAAAAATCAATTTATAAAATTTTTGTAAACATAAACTAAAAATGTAAACGTTACCAAACGCTACCTTAGTGTTTAGGAATAAATTTTTTATTTTTTTATTTTAGGGTTTAATTCTTAAAATTTATTTATTTTTATTTTAGGGTTTATAATTTAGGGTTTAGAATTTAGAGTTTAATTCTTAAAGTTTTTTTTTTTTATAAATCCTAAACCCTAAAATAAATTTTACGAATTAAACCTTAAACCCTAAAATAAAAAAAAATAAAATTTTTTACTAAACACTAAAATAAAATAAAAAATTTAAGAATTAAAATAAAAAAGTAATCATTTTATATAATTAATTATTATTTGCTATTATAAATTATTATTACATATATTTAATATTAGTTTCAATTTTATAAAATAAAATTTATATATATTAAAAATTATATATGTTTGATGTGAATGTGAGTGTGTATGTGAGTGATGTGTGTTTGTGTGTGTGTGTCAGAGAGAGAGAGAGAGAGAGAGAGTGAGTGAGTTTGTGATTGCGTGATGCTGTTTGGTCTACATAAATAATTTGATTTTACACAATTATATATACGATTATTAGATCAATTTGATATTTACATAAATAATTTATATATTAAATTTTTAAAAAATAAACATAATGCATTGTCTAAAGAGTAGTGAATTGTGTAAAAAATATAAATTAAATATTTGCTTAATTTACCTGATATTTTTTAAATTGTTATTTAACTATAAAATTTTAAATAAATTTTTATTTTGTTATGTAATACAAATATAATTTAAAAAAGATCGATGATGGACAAAAATAAAAACAACAAATAAAAAATTTAAAATTAAAAATTAAAAAAGAAGAAGAAAATAATGGCCTCGAGACACGCACCCTCCCAAAGAACATGTTGCGCAGTTTCGGAGAGATTTTGTTGGGACTTTTCCCAAACTAAGCCTACTTTTGTATAATTTTCGAAACTAAATATTTGTTGTTCCCTTAAATTTTAGTTGTCACGAAATATTTAAATAAAACTTCACACAGCATATATAAATTATATAATTTGCTAGTTACTACTACGAACAGGAAAACAAAATAAAGATATGACTATAACACTTATAATACTTATAACACTTTAGAACGCCGCAGTTAGTTCAAACATAAGTATCTCACAAAAATAATTTGTGGAAACATTCAACATAACACAGAATATAAAATAAAGCGACGAGTACAATACTTAACAGTTCCATAGACAAATATTAGATAAACCTTTCACAAACTCATTGTCGAAAGAGTTATTTTAACACACACAACATATAATTATGGATAACCTAATATAATTTTGTAGACAGATAGACGCCTAATCCTCGCTCAAATCGGCAATCTCAGAGTCCGAACAATCAGAGAGCTCAGATAGACGCCTAATTCTCGCTCAAATCGGCAATCTTAGAGTCCAAACAATCAGAGAGCTCAGTGTCAGAGAGAAGTGCAGGGTCGTCCTTGATAGCCTTGATAGCCGCAACATTTGGTGCTATTCCGTTCTTGGCATCTGACTTAAGTATAAATAGTTCTATATTGCGGGCTAACCTACGACGAATTTGAGAAATCTTGCGTCGAAGTCTTTCACATAGTCGATCAATATTATCTGGATCTTCTTTTGGATCTAAACTGAACGTGCTTTGGGCACCTTCAGTCGATTTTCCCGACATAATCTTTCCATTTGCATTCGCTCTATAAATAGTACGGGCCACTTCAGAAGTCTAGCGTTTGCTAAACCATATCCTGTTTGATTATCAAATGGATCCTCCACGAAACCAGATGGATCTTGATAGTACTTGGGCATGACAAAATGTCGCTTCCCAAACCTATCATGATAAGCACAAGAGGCATCTAACAAAGTAAATGGTGTTTCATCTTCAACATCGCCAGTTCCCCTTCTCGTTCCTCGGCATGAACTCTCACCTCTTTCGAAGTTCCTCCCCCTTACGAGTCCCCTTCCCGTTCCTCTTCCTCGTCGTGAACTCTCACCTCTGCGATTCCTACCCCCTGCCGTGAATCTATACTCTATTTGATTTTTTCTCAATAGATAAACGATAGTTTCCTAGGGTGAATTGAGTGGAAAGTCACTCATTCAGTCCTTTATAAAGTTGTTTGTCAACATTATTGCCATGTGGTCGTATTAATGTGACTTAGATGAATTCTGAAATGTGAGGAAAAAACAAAGCATCTAAGTCGTGCTACACAAAGTCACATGCATCACTGCATGTGAGGAAAAAAGTCACAAAGTATATAACTGACAAAGTCAGAAAGTCACATGCATCACTGCATGAAGTCACATGCATCACTACACGAAGTCACATGCATCACTATACAAAGTCACATGCATCACATGCTGTGTAACGCTACACAAAGTCACATAGCATCTGAGGAAAAAACAAAGCATACAATTTTTTACGTCTGTTAAAGTCATTACATCATTGAGAAATGTTGGACGTATCACTGCGCTGAGCTACAATTTATTATCGTACCATATCTATTGTGCCTATGTGAATTTCTGCAATTCATAATGTGAATTTCTGAATTTCTGCAATTCATAATGGGTGTCAGAACAAAACAACAAAACAATTAGACCCTTTGTGTTTAAAAAGTCACCCTATGCAGCTCCAAATAGATTCATAAACCTTGAAGATAAAATATTATAGAGTTAAAATATATTGAAGATTAATTTGTAGTAGAGTTAGAATAAATGAGTTTTTCGATGTATAGAACTTGAAAGTGCTACAGATAAAAGTTAGCCTAGTATGCAGACAAGAACAACACCGACTTAAATCAATATAAATTGGTTAAATTTCTCCAATTAATTTAAATGAAATATGTGAGGTGAAAAGTGAAATTAAATATATTGTCAAGGCAAAATAAATTAAATTCTATTTGTAAGCGGAAAAGTGAAATTCAATTTCTATGCGAATTTGAACTTTACTTAAAACCTTCAGATATGCACTGAGTAGTAAATAAAAGTCGAAGTGACAACTCTTATAAAGTTGATGCATAGTTGTTCAGGTCATAAAAATTGATGTGACAATTCTGATGCAGAGTTGTTTACAATAATTTCAAACATACAGCTACCATATGTAATGGCTTTGTAATGTTTATACATGAGTTATCAATAGGAAGAGAAATTCGTAACGAATCTTGACATGTGTATTTATAAATGTAGTGATTTTATAAACTTTAGGTTCATATAACAAATAGTTGAAATACATCCGTAAGTTAGATGAATAACAACATTGTCTTACACTCCAGTAACGAAGATATGACACAACATACAAACATATATGAAAGATAAAAGTGTTTGATTTCTCATTCCTCATCTGATATGTAGTAGTCAGAGAGATATTTTTCATTGTTTAAGACATTATTTCGCTCAATCACTGTCAAAACTCTGTTGCTTGCTTCTGCCATTTCGGTGGCTAGTTGAAGCATGAAATGTCGACATCTCCGCATCAACATTCTGTTGTTCTCCTTCTTAATTCTGCTAACTGCTTTTTCATAGTCACTCATTTCGCCTAGCTATGGTCAATGAACGACGATGAGGTACCGGTGCCCCAAAGTTACATAGATCATTAAACAATTTTTCTTGCTCCGTTACCCTGAACGCCTATTCTACTCGAATACCAGCATAATAATCCTTCAGACTCGAGTACTTTTCGCTCTTAGACATAAATAAATGGAGGTAGTAGCCACACTTTTGGATTTCTTTGACGGTGTGAAATTCCTACACCTCTTGAAGACATTGTTCATAAAATAAAAAAATAAATAATAATAGTAATTGTAGATATATTACTATTGTTATGACTTGAACAAACATCATACTAGGGGTAGCGCTATTTATAGACATCATACTAGGGGTTAACTAGAGATGACCTGGTGACGATAATTAAGATGTTGGGGTACTGTGGAAGAAGTGATACTCATGATATTATTTTATCTTATTCATTTCATGCAATCCTGAGTACCCGTGACTTTGTGTACTTGTAATGTAGTCACGGACGTGATTGTCAGATAAAATCATAATTGTAGGTCGTCTTTTTCACAATGCAATCCCTTCATATTCGAGCAGTGAGTTGTCACATCGCCACATTAAACTATTTTTTCATGCTTACTTTTTTAATACAGTAAGTAGTCACTCCGAACTGACGATTTCAGTACAAATTAGTGTTTTCAAAAAATTATAAATTAAATCATAAAATGAAACAGCGGCTTTAATTTTCTTTGTTTTAAAGTAATAGTGTTCAGAAACAATTATGAAACAGAATACAAGTAAACACACAACCTTCCAACTCACTTCGACCTACAAAACTATTGTTTATTTTTTCATCAAAACAATGTTCAAAACAAAACAAAATAATAAAATGGCCACCTGATATGTAAAGAAGATTGGCACTGCCGCCTATATTTTATCTTATTTTCACTTAACGAAACTTCACAATCATCCCCTTTTCTCCTCTTTGCATTTTTTGCTTCCTTTTGTATTCAGTAAATTACACTTCACTCCTTCAGTCCTTTATATAGTTGTTTGTCAACACTATTGACATGTGGTCGTATTAATGTGACTTGGATGAATTCTGAAACGTAAGGAAAAAACAAAGCATCTAAGTCGTGCTGCACAAAGTCACATGCATCACTACATGTGAGGAAAAAAGTCATAAAGTATATAATTTACAAAGTCAGAAAGTCACATGCATCATTGCATCACTGCACAAAGTTAGATGCATCACTAAGAAATGTTGGACATATCACTGCGTCGAGCTACAATTTATTATCGTACCATAACTATTGTGCCCATGTGAATTTCTGCAATTCATAATGGGATAAGGGGGTGTCAGAACAAAACAACAAAACAATTAAACCCTTTGTGTTTAAAAAGCCACCCTATGCAGCTCCAAATAGATTCATAAATCTTGAAGATAAAATATTATAGAGTTAGAATGTATTGAATATTAATTTGTAGTAGAGTTAGAATGAATGAGTTTTTCGATGTACAGAACTTGAAAGTATTACAGATAAAAGCTAGCCTAGTTTGCAGACAAGAACAACACCGACTTAAATCAACACATAGTTAACTTGAAATTAAATTGGTCAAATTTCTCCAATTAAATTAAATGAAATATGTGAGGTGAAAAGTGAAATTAAATATATTGTCAAGGCAAAATAAAGTGAATTATATTTGTAAGCGGAAAAATGAAATTAAATTTCTAAGCGGATTTGAAAGTCGCTTAAAACCTTCAGATATGCACTGAGTAGTAAATAAAAGTCGAAGTGACAACTCCTATAAAGTTGATGCATAGTTGTTCAAGTCATAAAAGTTGACGTGACAACTCTGATGCATAGTTGTTTACAATAATTTCAAACATACAGCTACCATGTGTATATGTGGTATAAATGTCGTATCATATCACAACAAAAGTTTTATAGCTATTTCGAGCGATATCATAATGAGATATATGGTGGTTGATCTATATTCAGCAATGGGTCGCTATTGGGTTGTAGATGGAGATGAATTTTAATACCTATTAAATCCAAATTTGCATTACTCACATGCCGCCGTCAATACCATGAAAGCTGAGTGGGAATTTCGCATAACTCGAGCAAACGTTCTCGTTGAGTTATGTCGTGAAGTTAATATTAAATTTCCTCACCGGTTAGTCATGCGTATGCCAACTGACACTCCACAGTTGTTGCAAAGGGCATTGCATCGTATCCGCGACGAAGTTAATCGCATGACCTAACGTTTGCAAAGGTCCGAACTAATGAAGACCGCAAATGAGCGTGCCGAAGACGGGTTAATGGATGATGCACACCAGTACTTCGCTTGGAGCATGGATGTTATGTATGAATCTGATATTGAGATATCAGATGATGATGATAATGAATGAAATTGTTTGGATGAATGACTAAATCATTTATCTTGTAATGGATTTGTAATGTTTATCCACGACTTATCAATGAAGGGAGAAATTTCAATAGTTTTTCAATAGTGCTTGTAATTCTACAAATAACAAATACATTTGCTTTTTTTTCGTTATTGTTATTTTGAAGAACGCTAATTGAACTAGGTTTTCATGATTTCATGCATTATTGATGTGGAATGTAATGATGATACTGAATGAACTTGGTTGCATGTATGACCAAACGTTTTCATTTATTGTAATGGCTTTGCAATGCTTATACATGACTTATCAATAGGAAGAGAAATTCATAACGAATCTTGACATGTGTACTTATAAATGTAGTGATTTCATAAACTTCAGGTTCATATAACAAATAGTTGAAATACATCCGTAAGCTAGATGAACAACAACATTGTTTTACACTCCAGTAACAAAGATATGACACAACATACAACATTGTTTAAGACATTATTTCGCTCAATCACTGTCAATTCTTTGTTGCTTGCTTCTGCCATTTTAATGCAGTAAGTTGTCACATTGCCACAGTAAACTGTTTTTTGATGCTTGTTTTTTTAATACAGTAAGAAGTCACTTCGAACTGACGATTTCAGTACAAATTGGTGTTTGCAAAAAATTATAAATTAAATCATAAAATGAAATAAAGGCTTTAATTTTCTTTGTTTTAAAGCAATACTGTTTATAAACAACTATGAAACGGAGTGTAAGTAAATACCCCCAAGTGTCTTGAAATGCCCATGAGTTAAGTTACATGAGATAAAATCGAAATTATTTTCTCAGTTGCAGACAGCACTGTGAAACACACCCACAGTGAAGTACCTACATGTAGAACATGTACCTGAGGGGAGTAAAGTTGAAATACAATCTCAAACCGGGCATGAGAATGAGTCGTCCACAGTCAAGCAAGAAGATGTTGAGCATGTACCTTAGTCAAAAACTTCTGCTGCTTGGGGTTCTTCGAATACTGAGGGGAGTAAAGTTGAAATACAATCTCAAACCGGGCATGAGAATGAGTCATCCATAGTCAAGTAAGAAGATGTTGAGCATGTACCTCAGTCAAAAACTTCTGTTGCTTAGGGTTTCTTCGAATACTGAGGAGAGTAAAGTTGAAATAAAATATGAAACTGGGCATGAGAACTAGTCACCCACTAATACATAGAGTTGTAATAAAAATAGCCAATCCAATGGTGGCAACGAGTCGGCTGTTGACTAAAATTAGATTTTGGGGAACGACACAACGTCAAAGGCAAATGGTTGAGGGTCCAGTAGAGGGAGTTGGGGTTCTTCGAGTGAAGAAGGCCATAGTGATGATAGGAATAAAGGAATGTGGGGTTGGCAAATTAAAAAATTTGGGTGCTGAAGAAACTATTTATTATTACAGAATTTGGATCCAGTTGGAGGGTTAATCTATTTTATTATTGAAGGGGAACACCAATTTTGGTGTCATGAATCTGAAGCCTGTTTTACAAATTTTTTTTCTATTTTTCCTAACATGATCATAACTTGTTAAATAATCTATTATTTTAAAACTTATATCAAATTGTAATTATGGGTAAAATCGTAAATTAGAAACTGCTGTGCAGTTCCACGTTTCACCATCTTGTCTCTTTTTTTATTGTTTATTTTTTTTTTATATTTTAAATTTATAACAAATTGCTGTGTAAGTTCTACAGTTCATCATCTTCACTCTATTGAAAAACTAAAATTTGTTTATTTATTTATTTATTTATTTTTGAGAACGACTATTCAAGTATTCAAGAACTTTTTTTTTTCTTTCTTTCTTTCTGTTTTTTTGGGGGGAAAAAGCAGAGTATATAAAATTTGTGTTTTTGTTTTCTTAATGTTGTATGTGTGTGTGTGCACACGTTGTTTAAAAAAATCAATGTTCTTAAAGTTTTTATTATATTATTAAGTTCTGTACCTTTTTTTTTTTGCATACTCTTATGCAAAATGAATAAAATTTGTGTGCATGTGTCTAAAAAAAAAAGTGTTCTTAAATTTTTCATTATGTTATCAAATTCTTTGGGAAAAAAGTACAGAATAATAAATAAAATTTATGTAATTATTTATTTTGTGTTTTTTGTAAAGAAATAATTATATACTTACAAAAAATCTATTTAAAAAAAAAACTGTATAAAAAATTATATAGTTTGTTATTGTAAAATGAAAATCCACATGGTACCAAATGCAGCACAATTTCAATCTCTTATGTATATAATCACCCTGTTTAAACTCATTGTGACATCATAATTTGAATATTTGAAGTATTTACGAAATCATCAAAATAAGTAAGAATAAAAAATTGTAAAATTCTATTTTCGAATAAATAAATATGGCACATTTACATCATCTGTACAAATTTGATTTACAAAAACTATAAATAAAAAAAACTATACACTCCATATCACACCCGCTAATGCCCTAACCTGCCCCCAGTCCCACAACCCCGACCGTGGACCTCCCTTCTCAGTCTCTTGCCGTAGACTCTCTGAATATGTGGCTTTCCCAATCGTAAATGCGTATCTTGTGGCACTCCCTCCCCTGCATGTGGTCCCTGCCTGTGGAGCCTGTGAGTGTGACCCTCCCTCGCCAGCCTGTGCTGTCCCTAATCCTATCTCTGGCCCAAGATCGGATATTGCTATGAGCTGTGAAACTCCCTCAATGCAACTGTATCACGATTTGCAGCTAGACCTCGACCTCTGCCTCTGCCGCACCCCGACCTCGGCTGTGACGTCCGCCACGACCATAACCTTGGCCTTTTCCTCGCGCTCTGGGGGGGCCTCAATATGGGCCTCATTCTCAACGTGGGAGATGTCAGTCATAACTGCATCATGTGTACTCATGGTCGCGGTCAAAGTAGTCCCCACAAAAGTAGGTGTATGTAGTATGGGACTATGTGTTGTACATGTATCAACCCCAACACTACAAACACCTGAACTGTCTGGTGGTGGTAACTGGGTGGGTGGGGTAACAACGTCATGTATGTATCGGGGCGGTGTCTAATCAGGGTCAGCTACATAAGGTATGCCAGTATGCTGGGTAGGATGTACGTGGAGGGAATCTGGAGATATGGATGGGGTACCATGTGGTGGGGTGACTGATGTCCAAGGACCTGACGTGGTCGGCGCTGATGTGTTTGGAGCAGCTGCTGCACTGTGTACACCGTAGTGGCCAAAATGCAAACGAGCTCCTCGATAGGCATGGTGGATCGCCTCACGTCTGAAAAGGGCGTCCTCAGCCAAGTGATATGACCTCCCAGCTCCAACCACCTGAACAAAAATTCGGATGTATTAGGCTACAGTTGACTGAAAGTAAGCCAATTATGATATTAATAATTATCTAACACATACTATGATACTCACCAATGTCTCAAGATAAGGCCCAACTCTCTAATATCTGGACTCAGGCACGTGGCTCGGATTACCGACTAGTAGGCGTGTATGTCGCTGATACCACAACATGTAAGGGTCGGAAGAGGGGAGCACCTCATCGCTCAAGTCAGCTTGTACAATATTGTCCCGACGGGTATCCTACAACTGTATATATCGCATATAATACAGACTCCAGTCAGTGCCAGCTCAACCACGCTTATCAGTCACATGCAACCGCCACTCGGTGTCGAACCGATCCAGCACAGACTGGAGCCGACCAAACTGTCGGAGGACACGATGGAGGAGATGCCACTTAACCACGTCAAAATAAATAAGTGGCACTCTCGCCATCCATATCTCCTGACCTAGTCGGCAGTAGTCGGTGAGTGTACTGAGGACCCCAACATAAGGCTGCCAGATAAACTACAATAACGACAAGTATATTAAAATTTGCTCGTGAACTCAAACATATACAATGAACAGGACAACTAAAATTGAGAGCAAAATTTCATACATCGCCATCGATCATCCAGTCAAGCTGGTCTCTATAAACTACGACTATGTGGGTTGAGACGACCTTGTGGCCAAAGTCAACCCTCCACCGGCTACCTCGAGGTCCGGGTGGCAACTGCATGTCTCCCTGACCCATGGGAAGCTCACCAGCAGCAACCACTTGCCGCCTAAACGGGGCAATGCGAATCAATCTCTTCCACGCCCAAATATACAATAGTTTGAACGCAATTACAATACTGATATATGTCATACAATATGAATTGACATGTAATAAAATTCTTACTAACCTGTAGCAAGACAAGTGGTCCTTCGATCTCCTTCGCACCCACCTGAGCTGCTCGACATAGCATCCTATACAAGCATGCCAAAGCCGCGCCACCCTAGCTATACTGGTCGATCTCGTCAATGTCTCTCGTCAGTGGCAAGTACATCAGCTTGAGCAGGTTCTGTGACTTATCAGGGAGAAGTATCTCCCCAATAAGCCATAGAATATATGCTCGGGCATGCTGCTGTACCAATTCATCTGGAGCTTGATCTGGAAGATGACCAAATTGCTTGGCCAACCACCTCACCCTCAGTCTACCTGCCTGTAAGTCTGTAGGTGTAGGTGCTACTCCCAATAGCTCAGCACATAGGGCTATCCACTGCTCCGTCATTAATAATGGGTCAACTCCAGTAATTGTTTGCCTATTAATCCGTAGACCATATAGGACAGATACGTCCTGTAATGTGACGGTGGCCTCCCTGATCGGGAAATGAAATGTATGAGTCTCTGTGCACCACCTCTCGACGAGAGCAGTGATGAGTGGGTGGTCCAGTCTAATATGCCCGACACGGTATACACCATAGAATCCTGCGTGTAGTATATACTGCAAGACTTTATGGTCTAACAGATGCTCCCACAAGCCAGAATCTGCCCGGTGGCAGGTCAACACGGTGCGTGCCTTGTCTTGCATAACAGAATGATTAGTTTAAATAATAGCATTATCATGTAATATAAAACAAAATGCGTAAAGTCCAACAAACGTTATTGCATACTGGACGCTCCCATATACTGTCAGCCCGATGTGGATGATTGAAAAGTGGGACCTCCTCAGGTAGATGTGCCATGAAGCCTGTACAAGTGAAATACTAGATCATAACAATAAAAATCTCATTTAATCATAACAGAAAAACTGTAATTATTCCATAAATTACGATTTGTAAAAGAAAAGTATACTCAGCTATTTCAAAATTTAAATTTGTGTGATACAATATATGGATAAAATGTAATTAATTTTTATTTCAAAAACCTCTATTGGTTAACTGTAATTTAACTATAACAATTAAACTCTAATGAATTCCATGCATGATGACTTGAAAAAAAAATGTGCTCGGTTATTTTAAAATTATAAATTTGTGTGCCACTAACATAGAAGCAATTCACTAAAATCTAAGTATAATCATAAATAAATTAAAAAAAAAACTCTAATTATTCTATAATTTATGATTTTTAAATATATATATATATATATATATATATTTGTACTTTAAGATTTAAAATTATGTGTCATTAAATATGATAAAAATTCAACAGAACTTACCGTTATGTATGGTATAACTAATATAGAAATCTTTTTCAAAATAATTTTAGGGTCTCAGTTACATAAGTTTAATAATGACCATGAATATAGTGCAGTAACATGTGAATAGTTTTCCTACATAAATATTTGCCCAAAAATTGAATGAGAAATTTTTTTTTTCCAATAATAGGTTGATGATTACATTTATGGCATATTTGACAAAACTTAATTATTGATTTTGTAATGCTAAAAGTTTGAATAAATTATAACATTTTTAAATTACATAAATTTATTCATAAATTGTAAATGTGAACAATAGTTGCAGCATTCGAAAATATTAATTTTATTCATAAATATTAATTTTTGAAATGGTAGAAGAACTATTTGATTAAGTATATAATTTTGTAATACACATTTTCAATAAAGTACACAATAAAAAACTTAGGCCTATGTACTACAGTTAAATGTTTTTGCATACATTTTTAATTTAATTAATTTGCTTAGTATGTTAGTTGTTAATTTTTTTATTTTAATATAAAACAATTACAACATATAAAGAATTAAGAATTAAAAATTATCTATTACAAATAAAAAATGATGTATTTAAAGAATTAACAATTACAATATAGTTTAACATGTGATCATTTGCATTACAAGCTAAAAATTCACATAGGCTGTCCAATTACAATCTCAAAATTAAAAATCGCAACCATTTTAGAATTTCATAATTCACGAAATTCATGTAAGCATTACATAGTCTTCATCAACCAAGCCGCGCCGGACATGTTCGTCTATCATGACCTGTCTGCTGGCACTCACTGCAACGAGCGGTCAAACGTCTATCTGATATATCTATCTCATTCGGAATACGGGACATAGATTTAGGACCCCGTTTTACTTCTCGTAGATGAAGTACATTAGGCATTAAGGTCCATTTCGGATCATCCCAATAATCTTGATGCGATATTGGATTGAATTTAGTTTCCCAAACCCTCATGTATATAGGAAGCCTATATACTGAATCAATGTACTCGAATGGATTGTCACCGCATTCAGGCATAATAGCGAACATATGAGAACATGGATAGTGTCTTATCTCGTATTTGCCACAACTACACGTGGGTTGATTCATGCGCACAATCTGTATATTGCAATCTCGTCCATAGCGAAAAGATGTTCGCACCTCAAATACGCGGTGGGGCCTAAAAGACAATATTGATACAAACTAATGAAGTTCATGTTTTTAGGTATAATTAACTTCACAACATAATAATAAAAATTTAGTTTACATTACAAACTAACATGTTATACGATATTAACTGGAAAGTATTCCCCCTTGCGATACCCTCCTCGATAATTTTTTGCATGTCTCTAGGGTATTGGAACTCATTCCGTACATCTATTTTTGCTTGGGCTCCCATCTCGTTGAAATATTTTACCAGTCATTGAAATGTAAACTCAACCATAGCTGTGATAGGTAAGTTCCTTGCACCTTTCAAGACACTGTTGAAGCATTCTGCATCATTGCTAGTCAATACCCCCCACCGATATCCACCGTCATACGCAAGGGCCCACTCCACAGGATTCATCTTGCGGACCCAATCGATAGCATCTTGCTCAGTAGCCTGTATTTGTTCTAAGTAAGCATTACACTTTCGTCGTTGATGAGCACTCCCTGTTTTCCATAGAAGTTGTTTCAGCTCCTTATTTTTAAACTTTGTATTAAAATTACTACAAACATGTCGAAGGCAGTGCCGATGATATCTAACAAATTGGAGTGACGGATTCAGCCAATGCCATCTCACAGCAGCTAAAATACTCTCAGCTCGATCAAATATCAAAGTCACTCCATGTCGATCCATAACAATATGTTCCTTGATATTTGAAATGAAGAACGACCAAGACTCCAAACTCTTATTGTCAACAACAACAAATGTAAGTGGTAATACTTTTCCATTGGCAGTGACGATGGTTGTTACAAGTAACACACCAGTGTATTTGCCGTATAAGAATGTATTATCAATGGTAATAATAGGCCTACAATATCTGAATCCATTGACGGGTTTGAAAGACCAGAAAACAAAGTGGAAGACGGGCATAATGGTTGTACCTCCGGTATATCTATGCTTCCATTGAATGATGGTGCCAGGATTAGATGTCTATAATGCATGCATGAATTTAGGCAACTGCCTATATGATTCATCCCAATCCCTGAATTCCATTCTAATTGCCTTTGCCTTAGCATGCCACGCCTTCTTGTATGATATACTATAGTTCATGGTCTTTTTGATATCTTCGATAACATTCTTAATTGGCATATCAGGTTCATTCTACATATTACAATCAAATATGAGTTAGATTATTTGGGTGTGAACACTATAAACAAACAAATATGTATATATATGTAAACATTTATTTTTTATACTCACCGCAACTTGTCCCAAAAGATAAGAAGCAATGTAACTGGAGCTAATATTAGTGTGATCCCTGTTCATTCGTAGGTATAAACAATGGTGAGGACCCTTGTACTGCTTTATTTCAAAAAGACCATGTTTCCTACTAACAGATGCACGTAACCACCAACTGCAATCGTGCTTGCAAGCAAACACCCAAAGGTCTCGCTTAGAGGTTACGACCTTATACTCTCGATTATTTGTTGCATGGTACAATTTCACAGCATGTACAAGTTGCTTCTTATCAACGAAAACCATCCCTTTGTCCAACTCTGGATTTTCAGTGTCCCAGATTCGGTTACGGGAAACGACATCACGGCTACTCATGTCAAAATCACCACCCATGTGAATATTCTCATCGAAAGGGATTTCAGCTCTAGGTGGAATGGGGGCATTTTCAGGGTCAACGGAAGCGACGACATCATCTTCATCATTATCATCATCTGATCTGCGCAATAAATTTTCTTTATCACACATTTCATTCTCATTATCCTGTAGGGCGGCATCAGGATCGTATATGTCATTGTCAGCAAACTCCACAGAGTTCACCGTTTCTGCCATATTACCATCAACTTCAACTGGAGTGATATGATGGCTGTAGGTGGGCACATCTTCTGTGTTATTTTGAAATTCATAATCATATCCACCACGTGAACTTGATTCAACACCATGGCCCTCAAATGTCTGTTGTGTGTAGCCCATTGCATAACATTGATCTGATGCATACATAGGAGATTGAAACGCTGTCGTGTCAATCCCATGTGTCAGCAATGTAGTGAACGGATGAGATTCCATCTGTGTCATATTCGGGACATTCTGTACAACCTCCTTATCAATGTATACTTCCAAACAATTTGGTGGTTGGAAACTTGCACTGATACTTAATACGGTATTCAACGCCTCATCGTCATTGATCGGTAATATCTTGTATTTGCTAATTGCTTGCCACTGGCGATAATAATATCTACATTTGAAGTTCAATCAGACACTTTTCCCGTAATTTGCCACCTTAGACATGAACATCGCCTCCAAATTGCTAAGCGTGGTGTCAAGTTGCACCGCATATATCCCTTTCGGCTCAGCATCATATGACACACCTTCATCAAGATCCCGAATTATGTTTTCCCCTCAGTAGAGGATAATTGGAACAGTCTCCATATACTTGCTTCAATGAAACATAAAACATTAAAATATCAATAATATACTTATATCGGATTTTACTTCTAAAAGAATTATATGAATTTTCACTCATTCAATTACAATTACTTGTGAGGCAATAACTTTATTTAAGTAATCAGCAATTGTAATCTAACAATCATTATTGATTTTTTAATTAAAATATGAGTTAAAATAATTAATATCTCTTGGGTTTTTTAGCTTTTTAAGAAAAAAGCTTACAACACAAAGAATGTTGGTTTGTTTTGACATAACTGTATATGGAACTTCTGTGTTATGCTTTTTTCATTATTTATTACGATTAACATCATGCTCTTGTGCACGGTAAATGTAAATTTTTCTTTTTCCATGTTTCTTCTTCTTTGGTTTGGTAATATTTCAGTGTTGATTTGATTTTTTGTAATTAACCTGCTTTTATTTTTGTGTTGGTTATTTGAATTTGTTTAGGCGGATATTTGGTGGAAGGAAGTTGTGGGAGTCAAAAGACAATTTATATTTTCCTATAAGTGACATTTTTATATAAAAATCAGCTTTCTCATTTTTGTCAATTTATATTTTCCAGTGTAGAAGGAAGTCTAGAGGTGACACATTACTTGAATACCACTAAACATTACTTCAATTTATATTTTCTCCCATTTTTTTTTTCTCTATTTGTTTTTTATAACTATTTATTTTCTCATTTTTGTTTACTTATTTTTATTCATACAAAACAATGGCTGAGGTTTCATCTGTACGTGGAGTTTTTTTTACTCTCTATGTGGAGACTCACTTCTTTTCTGCATGAAAGTTCTTTTTTTACTTCCTATGTGAAGGATGTCACATTTAAAAATAAAAGCAAAAAAAAAAAAAAAAAAAACGCTCGCTGCATACAATCACTATCACATTTAATATTTGCTTAAGGATTTATCAAAAACTATCCGCAAATTTAAATATAAAATTATAAATTCATAAAATTACAAATTATAAATTTATTTAAAAAAGGGTATACCATTTAGTATGAAATTATTTGGTTATTAAAAATACATTTATTAGTGGCATGAAATTTTTACATTATAGTGTATACTAAATATATTTTTATTTTCATTTTGCCAACAAATGAACATAAACATGTTTAAAATATTGGACAAATTACAAAAAAAACTCCAGTCCATCTCAATTTAAACTCAAAAATTTTAATTTCATCAATTTAAATTTTGAATTTCATTCTGTGTCACAACCTACACTCATGTCCATCTCAATTTAAATTTTTATTTCTCACCTCTCTATCTCTCTTACATTAAATAAAATATTTGTTTTGATCTTATTACTAATCATTTACCATAAAAAAAAATTGTTAATATAATTTAATTTTGACAAATTAATCAACTTTAAAAATAAAAAAATAAAAACTCAAGTTGATGAGTAGTTTAAGTTTAACTCGGGTCAAACTTGCATAAACAACCTCAAGTTACAATTCAGCCTTGGGTGGACCTAAACCACTCTCAACACAACTCAGGCTGAGTTTAGATAACCTCTTAACTTGCCTTGACCCACTTATAAGGACCAATCCAATTTTAATATTACATTTGAGACCCTTTTCTAGATTTTGGAACTTAAAGTGGTGTTAAGGTAAGATTGAACCAAAAGCTCCAAATTTGATTTTTTGTTATTATTATTTTTTTACTAGTATTCACTCTTTTGCTCTTTTCTCTCTCTCTGCACTTTAAATTTTTCTCTTTCTATACTTTGAATCTTGATATGAGGCCAAAACTTGTTTAAAAGCTTACTTTCGGAGATTTAATTTAGATATAAATTTAACCAATAATTACCACTATTTAATTACCATTTACTTTCGGGGATTTCATTTCCACTATTTAATTACCAATAATTACCTATAATTCAAACCCTAATTGTCTCTACTATTTAAGGATGACATTAGACATTTGGTAATGAATTACTATCCTGTGAAGATCAAAATTTTATTTTAAAAAAAGTATACCATTTAGCATGAAATTATTTGGTTCTTAAAAATACATTTATTACTAGCATAAAATTTTTACATTACAGTGTATACTGAATATATTTTTATTTTCATTTTTGCTAACAAATGAACATAAATATGTTTAAAATATTAGACAAATTACAAACAAAAACTCCGGTCCATCTCAATTTAAACTCCAAAATTTTAATTTCATCAATTTAAATTTTGAACTTCATTCTGTGTCACAACCTACACTCATGTCCATCTCAATTACTTTGTTTAACAATTTTTTTTTTGTTTTTTTTTAAATACATGTGGCAATATATTATTTACTCTTTTTAATTTCTTGTAAAACCACTTTTAAATTTGATCATACTAGATCACAAACTATCCTAACCATCCATTTAAATATGACCATGCACCTCACACAGTGAATAAACTCTCTCTCCTTCCCCATTTTGTCCGCCATTGCAACCCACCTGTTTCCTGTTATAGCCTAACGCCGTCAAAACCCACGCTGCCTCTACAATCATCCTCCCCTCCCCCTGGTCCCACAATCCATCGCCACTCTCTAAATGCACTGTTATAGTTTGAAAACCTGGTTCCATTTCTTTTGGTAAAAATACTTTACTCAAAAAAAAACTTTTGAAAATTTTCTTTCATTTAAAACTACTCATTTAGATGGTCTATTTCGCTTCACATGGAAACTTGGGAATAATCATCAATTATCTTTAATAAGATTTGGAAAGATACATCTCATGTTGCATATTTATTTTTGTTGTCTTGGAAGAAATTGTTTCCCAACAAAACATATAAAACATACAGAGAAGCACATTCAAGTAAAAAGTTTTCAGCTGAGTAGAAAATTAAACTCTCCATAAACAGAGAATTTTTAAAAAAATGTATTTTTTACCATTCATAAATTTTGAGTATGTACGTGGATCAACTAAAGTTTACTATACAAGCTTAAATTGATAAAATTAAAATTCAGGTTGAAATGTTAAAGTTTTAGTTCGCCGGACAAACATTACATAAGACATAACCAAACATGTAAAATAATGTCATAATTAAAAAAAATGATAATTAAATTTAAAAAATAATGATAATAATAACTAAAGTTGTATAATAAAACGTGTGTATCATAAAATTTTCCTAATATATTAATGTTACACCAATAGGCACCAATGGTCCCACATGGTCTCTCTACTCTCAAAGCTGTTTTTTTTTTTTTTTTTTTCTTTTTTCTTTTTTTACATGAGGTGATATGCAATGTTACACCAATAGGCACCAATTGTCCCATATGGCTTTCTATTCACAGAGCTCAATTTTTTATTTTTTTTAATTTCTTTTTTTGTTAACATGAGATGATATACTGAACGGTATAAGAAATAGTAAATGTAGCATTTCTTATAATTTTGCTGCGATGTTACACCAATAGGCCCTAATTTTTTTTCAAAGCTCAAGTCAATTACGAGCAATTGGTCTAGTAGTTTCTTCAAACATCTTGTATTGAACTCAATTTTTTATGAAAATTGAATATTTTACTTTTTAGTAATTTTTAAAATATTTTAATTAAGATTTTTACTTTTTAGATGCAATTAATCTATTTATACGTAAAAAGTAAATTATTTGTAAGAAAATATTTTAAAAAATCAATAAATATACAAAAATATAAAAATGTAATGAATTTTTGTATTTTTATATTTAGTGAATTTTTTCATAAATATTATTCTTTTGAAGTGTATTTATATAAGGTATATCTAAAAATTAAAAAAAATTATTTAAAATATTAAAAAACTTCATTCAAAATAATATATATATATATGAAAAATAAAAATAAAAACTCATTTTTTATAAAAGATATTCAAACCAAACACAGGTATTTAGATTATTTTTACATATTTTACCCAATTTTAATAGACATTATCAAAGTCCAAGATAAGCAATACGGTAGATATTTTGCCTTATCTTCTCTTAACTAAACTATATTTAGAACATCTCAACCCTAGCCCTAATTTCACAATTTTAACAATACGTTCTGATTTCACAATTCAAAACCCTAACTCTAATTTCTAATTTCACATTCAATTGAAAACCCTAGAACATTTTCACAATTCAAAACCACAAAATTTTACTAATTCAAAACCACAATTTCAATTCACAAAACCTATTCTATCCACATTGACATCAATTTCAATTCACAACATTTTCACATTCCCAAACCCTATTCTACCAACATTTTCATCAATTCACAACCATTTTCACATTAACAAACCCTATTCTACCTACATTCACATTTTCACAAACACAATAAACACATATAAAATTCAAATTGAGAGAGAGAGAGAGAGAGAGAGAGACAGATAGGCATACCAGAGAGAGAGAGCAGAGAGCGCGAGAAAGAGAGAGCAGATAACCCACGAACGGAGAGAGAGTGTGAGACCAGAGAGAGAGCAGAGCGAGAGCAGAGAGAGCGACAAAGCAGATCAGATAAAAAGCTAAGTGTAAAAAGCGTGGTTGCAAATGAGGGAGGTGGGGTATTTTATATAAGTTCTAAAAGCGTGGTTACGAACCACGCTTTCATTTAAAACTCAATTTTGGTTAAAAGCGTGGTTATCATTCACGCTTTATATAGTAAACAGTAAACTCGTGGTTCGGAACCACGTTTTCTTTAAAAGCGTGGTTAGGAAGAATGCTTTCTATATAAATTAAATTTCCTAAAAAGCGTGATTTGTAACCACGCTTTTACGATTTTACAAAATTTTCGCACGAGGGCTTTAACAACGGTGAAAGCATGGTTCACAACCACGTTTTAATTTAGTTTGGGAAATACGTCCAAACTAGGCATAATTTGAAAAATAAGTTGTTATTTTGCATTAGTTTGGGAAAAGCCCTGTCAAATTGAACCTAAAATAGCGAGAGTAAAATGGAGAGAGGAGGGTGGAAACCAGTTTTTCGCAGAAGAAAAGGAGGCTTGCAAGGAAATCGAACAGTAAATGCAGGTTTGTTTACACTGTTTGTGGATGATTTACCAAACTATATGGATCCTAAGAGCCTGTACTCACTGTTTGGTAAGTTCGGAGTTGTTAAGGATGTGTTCATCCCGTCAAAGCAAAGGAAAAGCTCGGGAACACGTTTTGGTTTTGTGAGGTATGAATGCAAGGTCGCCGCCGATATGGCGATTCAGAAGGCGAATGGCTTATGGTGTGATAATAAGGCATTAAGGGTGAAGCTAGCAGATGTCCACAAATCAGAAGGCATAGGGGGGAAGGCCCACCTTACGGAGGCAAAGAGAATAATGAGTGGGGTGCAGAAGGTACTCCCTCAAGTTCAATGCAGAGCCATCATCGACGATCCTATGCAGAGGCTGTGAAACACAGTACTGACTTTCGGAATGATAGGTTGGTAGTTCAAGCAAAAGAGGCTGGGAGTGACTGGTTGTCTGCTAGCCTGGTGGTCAGCCTTAAAGCAGCTCTGTCTTTCCACGATTTTGAAGCTGAGGTTAAGAAGCGCATGAAAGAAGTTAGAGTCAGAAGTGGAGGCTGCAATTTAGCTATCTTAACCTTCTTTTCAAAGCAACTTATGTACGAGGAAAAAGAGCGTATGGATGCGTGGATATTGCGGTGAAGTGACTCTATAATTGAGTGGGGGAAAGGTAAATCCATCTCAACTGAACGTTGTGTTTGGATCTCTTGCATGGGTGTCCCTTTCCATTTATGGAACAACAATACGTTTCGTGATATTGGTAGCATTTGGGGCGAAGTGGTGCAGCTACAAGAAGATATTATTAATCCTTGCTCCTTTCAGTTTGGTAGGGTGAGGATTATTACATCTTCTTTGGAGGTTATTAATACAGTGGTGTTTTTGGAGTGCAATGCATGCAAGTTTCCTGTTCGAGTTTGCGAAGACCACCCATTGATTGATTGGGCCATTAATTACAGGAGGGAGGTGAATTCAAAGGTACTAGCTTCCTGTTCCCTGAGTGTAGAATGCAAACAGAAGTCAATTCAAGGTCATGGTAGTGAAGCAGAGGAGAACGATGCGTCTGCTAGTTCGAAGGAGGTGGCAAAGGTTCTCGCGGTTATGGCAGACAATGAGGTGGTGACAAACTCTGCAGAAGGCACGGTGGACACAGTGAAAGTGCAAACGGACGGAGCTTTTGAGGCGTTGGCTGAGCAAGTGGTCAGTGGCACAGAGCATGTTCTGGGAAATGCACAATGTAATAATAATGGTAATAAGGAATGTCTGGAGATGGTGACGAGCCCAAGGATTGAGGTGCCAGATCAGTCCCAACAAGAGGTGGGCCGGGTTTGTTTAACCGAAGCTGTAAGAAGTGTTGGTGATTCAGATCGTGCAAGGCCCAACATAAATCTTCAAGTTGTTTTAAGTGGACTTCAGGCTGCGGCAGTAACTACAGGGCCCACTGGGGTAGACTCCAACTTAAGTGAAAGTGACGCCCATGGTCATAATGGGCCACCTCCTGCTCTACAACCAGTCCGAGCTTGCAGAAAGACTCAGGACGTTATGGCCAGGAGTGGGACGGCTGATAAGGAGGGGAATAAGCAAGGCTCCAAATTGAAAAGAAGACTCAAGCATCTTCAAAGTCCTGCGATGCAAAAAGGGATGCTGCTCAGTCTTAGTCTCAGAAATGGTGCTATCCTTAGAGCTGCTATAGCCGCACTTTCAGCTTCTATTTCAAGAAGTGATGCTTCAAGAAGGAGGGCGGTGTTACGGGAGGAGGCTCTTGCTACATTGCAAGTAGGGAAGGTCCTTGGGATGGATTGTAAAGACAAGGAGCAGGAGGTAGTCAGCCGAATAGTGCAGATGGAACTGAAGGATAGGGAGAGAGTGGAGGAGGCTCAAGGGGCTGTTTAGGCTCTCGGCTTGCTTAGGGGGTCAGTAGAGTGTTTGTTTGGTTATAGATGAAGATAGTAACTTGAAATGTGAGGGGTTTGGGGAAACCAGAGAAGCGAAGGAGCATCAAGAAGTTAGTTAATGATCGGAAGATAGAGGTGTTGCTCCTTTAGGAAACTAAGAAGAGCAGTGTCGATGCTAGGCTCATCAAGTCATTGTGGCCAGCAGAGGATGTGGGTTTCTTGGAGGTGGGTGCTGACGGCAGTGCGGGTGGTCTCCTTTGCCTATGGAATCCTGAGGTATTTGAACTTAAAGAATGCTGTTGCAACAAAAGTTTTATTTTGATGGCTGGTATTCTTAATCACTCCTTTACTTGTGCAATTGTCAATGTGTATGCTCCAAATGATGTTGTTGGCCGGAGGACTTTATGGGAGTCCCTATCCAAATTGAGAGCTCATTTTTCTAGTCCCTGGTGTATTGGGGGTGACTTCAATGAGATTAGGTTTATGAGTGAGAGAAAGGGGTGTTTAAGAAGAGATAGGGAGATGAAGGACTTCAATGACTTTATTGATACCATGGAGTTGGTGGATTTGCCAATGGCTGGTAGATCATTTACCTGGTGCAATGATGTGGAGGGTCAGAGGTGGAGCAGGTTAGATAGGTTTCTCTTGGATGTGGACTGGCTTGAGAAATTCTCCTTCAAGCAGTGGGGATTAAATAGAAGTATTTCTGATCATTGCCCAGTTATCATTATGACTGATGAGAGGGACTGGGGCCCAAAACCATTCAGGTGTATTAATGCGTGGAGCTTACATCCTAACTTTGTGATTACAGTTAAGACTGCTTGGGATAGCTTCCAGGTTCGTGGGTGGGCTAGCTACAGGATTATGAAAAAGCTGGGGCACTTGCGCGGTCAATTACGTAGGTGGAATAAAGATGTGTTTGGTAATGTGGATGAAAATCTAAAAAAAGCTGAGGATGAATTGCACGAATGGGACCTAAAGGCTGAGTCTACAGAATTGCAGGAGTTTGAGAGAAGTCGCAGAAGAGAGGTGCAAAGTTTAGTTTGGGACTTGACGAAAAAGAAAGAGATCATGTGGCAGCAAAAATCCAGGTTGCTTTGGGCTGAAAATGGTGATAAGAATACAAAGTTCTTTCATATGATGGCTAGCAGAAGACAGAGGAAAAATATGCTTGATTCAGTGGTTGTGAATGGATCCTTGGTGGTTAGGCCAGATTTGGTCAAGCAGGCAGTATTGAATTTTTTCAAAAAGTTGTTTTCAGAGGAGTGGGAGTGTAGGCCTTCTCTAGTTGGTGCAAGCTCTAAAATAAGTGATCAAGCAGCAATAATGTTGGAAGCTGAATTTACTGAGGAAGAAATTTGGGTTGCGGTGAAGGAGTGTGATGGGAATAAGGCTCCCGGGCCTGACGGGTTTAACCTAGCTTGTTTCCAAAGGTGTTGGTCCATTATGAAGGATGAGGTGATTCAGGTGTTGAAGGAGTTTCACTTGAATGGGAAGCTGGCTAAAGGGGTAAACAGTTCATTTATTTCATTCATTCCAAAGAAAGACTGCCCTGCTGGGTTGACTGATTTCAGGCCTATAAGTTTGGTAAATTCAGTGTATAAAATTCTTGCGAAGGTTCTAGCCAGACGTTTGAGACAGGTTCTTCCCCAGATTATTAGTGAAGCGCAGTCCGGTTTTTTAAGTGGTCGGTGCATTTTCGATGGCATCCTAATTGCTAATGAGGTGGTGCATTGGTGGAAAAAATACAAGAAGAGAGGAATTATCCTTAAATTAGATTTCGAGAAGGCATATGACTCAGTGAATTGGGGGTTCTTGTATTCCATGATGTCCAATTTTGGTTTTGGTGAAAAATGGGCGGGTTGGATTAACTCCTGCATATCATCACCGAGAATGTCTGTGTTAGTCAATGGGTCTCCAACTACAGAATTTTCGCCTCGCAAAGGCCTTAGGCAAGGTGATCCTCTTTCGCCCTTTCTTTTCAACTTAGTAGCGGAAGGTCTTAATATCTTATTGGAGAGAGCAAAAGAGTTTGGTCTGATCAAAGAAGCCATAGTGGGTCATAGCCAACTTAAGGTGTCTCATCTTCAGTTTGCGGACGATACAATTATTTTTTGTGAGGCCAGCTGGGAGGAAATCATAATGATGAAGAGAATTTTGAGATGCTTTGAAGTAATGTCTGGGCTTAAGATTAATTTCCATAAGAGTAAAGTATGTGGTGTCGGGGTTGAAGATGATTTGGTTCAGGCTTATTCCAAAAAGCTGAATTGTCTAACTCAAAAGTTGCCCTTGAATTACCTAGGTCTGCCTTTAGGTGCAAATCCAAGGAGTAAGAGAATGTGGCAGCCGGTAGTGGACAAATTCAAGAAGAAGCTTGCTCTATGGAAAAGGAGATGCCTTTCATTTGCAGGTAGATTGACCTTGATCAAGTCTCAGATTGTCTGGATCGCTCAGATATTTCCTGTCTTTATTTAAAATGCTTGTGGTCATTGCTAACAAGTTGGACAGAATACAGTCTAATTTTCTGTGGGGTGGTGATGAGGTGAAGAGAAAAGTCCATCTCGTTAAGTGGGAGGAGGTGTGTAAACGTAAGTGTCAAGGCAGGCTTGGCGTGAGGAAGCTGAGTGAATTTAATGTGTGCCTGTTGATCAAATGGTGGTGGAAATTTGGACTGGAAGATAAGGCCTTATGGAAAAGAGTGTTGTGTGGCAAATATGGTCAGCATGGAGGAAGGTGGAGTCCGGTGGTAGAAGAGTTAGGGGGGGTATCTATTCTGTGGAAGGATATCCTGGCTATAGCCGTTCGAAATCCTACCTTGAAGGAGTTCTATGTCTCTAATTTTAAGATTGTGATTGGAAATGGCAGTAGGGCTAAATTTTGGGTGGATGTGTGGTGTAATAATCTGAATCTTTCTCTTGCCTTCCCTAGACTCTTTTCCTTATCAGTGCATAAAGATGGTTTAGTGTCGGATTTTGCTCAAAGGAGAAGTGAGGGTGTAGATTGGAATCTTATGTTTAGAAGACAACTTTTTGCGTGGAAAGAGGAGGACCTGGCTGCCTTGCATGAGTATCTTCTACCGCGCCCGTTTAAGGAATGATGTGGAGGATCGGTGCTCATGGCCGCAAATCCTTCCGTGTTTTCTCTGTAGCCTCTGTGTGGGATTGGATGGCTTCGCAGAAAGGATGCAATATTAGGTTCGTGTTGAACATCTGGAAGAATATTGCACCCCCTAAGGTTCAATTCTTGACTTGGTTAGCTTGGAAAGGTAGGATGAAGTCTGCTGCTTTTATGCAAAGGGTGGGGGTGCTTAAGTCTAATGCAAACACTCTCTGTATCTTTTGCAAGACAGAGGTGGAGACTCAGAGTCATGGATTGCTTCACCGCAGCTTGTACTTGGAGAGTGTGGTCGTGATTATGGATGGTGGGGTGTGTCTTGGGCCATTCTGAATCATCCGATTGTTGCTTAGTTGGTGGGCTGGTCATAAGGTGAAGAAGAAGGTAAAGAGGTTGTGGAGAATTGTTCCTATGGCTGTTTTATGGTCAGTATGGGATCTAAGGAATAATTGTTTGTTTAATAATTCTCAATCTAATGTTGCGAATCTGGAGGAATTGGTAAAGGTTCGAGTGGCTCTATGGGCTAAGTATAGTCAAGGATATGCCGTGATTGCATGATATTATCACAAACTTGCAGCAGTGTGTTATACTGATGTAATGGGGGTGTCTGTAATTTGTCGTTGGTTGTGATAAGGGTGTCTCGAACTGCTGGCCATCCTTAGTGTGGCAATCCCTTGTGGTCTGCCCTGCCTTGGATAAATTTAAGCACTCTGCAAGCATAGCTGGTGCAATCTGGTTTTGTAATCTGTTTAAGGGAGGAATTTTCTGTTAGTGATCCTATATGTTCTGCTGTCTGCTAAGCTGGTAGCTCACCTGTGGATTAGAGGTGTGCTTCTGCTCATTTGCTCATCTGTTATGCTGCTCATCTGCTAATCTGGTTGCTTTTCTGGCTTGGTGATGTTATTAGGTCTTCAGTGTGCTTCTGCTCAGTTGGGTAAGCTTCTTGGTAAAGGGTCATGGTGTATGGGTGGCCTCTGGTGTGCCTGCACAGTTGGGTAAGTTTCTACTCAGTCAAGCTTTCAGCTGTATGCTTCAGATGTTAGTGCTGGTAGTGAGGGTGGTTTGTATATGGAAAATGGATTGAATTGGCTAGAGGCCTGCTGGGTTTTTTGCTGCTGGGTGGAAGATGGATCTGTTTTGTTCTGGAATGGATCTGTTCTGTTAGGCTTGGTGTAGCAGGGCAGCTGGGTTTGTATCAGTCATGGATTGCTGCTATACTGATGCATCAGTCATGGAATGCTGCTATTGTCTTGGTTTTGTGGGGGGAGATGCTGTCCTAGTGCTGTATTACCTCATGGTGTACTCAGCCAAGCTTTCAGCTGTATGCTTCAGATGTTAGTGCTGGTAGTGAGGGTGGGTTTTTGCTGCTGGGTGGAAGTTGGATCTGTTCTGTTCTGGAATGGATTTGTTCTGTTAGGCTTGGTGTAGCAGGGCAGCTGGGTTTGTATGACAAAGAAGTGCTCTATATAGGGTTCCCTCTACAGAGTGGCTGATATGGTGTACCAGTTTGGTTGCTGATCTGCTATGATCTTCTGTGTTTGCTTGCAGTGATATCTTGGTCGTTCTCGTTGGTCTCTCACCAACTCTGGGGGTGCTAGCAAATGATAGGATGTGCTAAATGGTGCCAACCTCGTTGGGATGATTTAGCCCATTGTGATGCCTTTGCACCTTTTCTTTTTTCTCTTTATTGATGTAATTTCGCTATGTTCCTTTGTTCTTGTGTTATTCCATCAATAAAGTTCTTTTTTGCCGATCAAAAAAAAAATTGAACCTAAAACAAATATTGAGTGCAACTATTATATTATTTTATGTGGTGTTAGATGTCAATAAAATATTGTAAATGAGATTAGGTGGACAGCATTTGTCTCCCACTAATCCAACCAACTAGTCCCTGCTATCGTAATATAAAATTTCTGTTCAACTAGTAATAGACATGTTATATTTAATATTTACTCTGCACACATTCTCACTCCACTACAAAATGCAAGTATGAATGAAGTAATCTATAGTTTTATTCTATCTCAAAACTTCGATTAAATAAATAATGCATACATCAATCAATCTATTAATCATATATATTTTTATTAGTATCTCTTCTTAGAAGCTAACAATTCTAACAAAAATATTCAAGAAGTTTTAGGTTGGGTTTGGTAGAGTTTTCTAAATATAATTTGAGAGTAGGAGTTGTATTTTGAATTTGTGAGTTTTGAAATTATGATTTGAGTGTGAAAAATTTGTTTGGTAAAAGAGTTTTAAATTTTTTTTTGAATTGAGTGGATAATTTTTGATGTGACATATGATAGTTGATATAAAAACTTATAACTTATAACTAAACATACAATTGCTGATCAAAAAAAAAAAAAAAATTAAACATACAATTCAAAATTCTATTAAAGCACATAAAAAAATTTTAAAAATTCGGAAAATATTTTTTTCGAATATATAAAAATTAACATATGTCAATTGAAAAAAAATAAAAATAAAACAAATAAATAAATTTGCGTTGTTCCGGTCAACCGGCCGGATGATCGGTGGGGCGTCTGGTAAGACATTCGGTGAGATGACCAATTAGGCCAAATTTGAAAAAAAAAAATTGAAAATCACGCCCCACACAAAGTTTTCTGTAGAATTTTCAAATGTTGTGGAAATGTGATTTGAGAATACTATCCAAACATCATATTGGAATATAGGAGTAGAATCATAGTTTAGAAATTATTCCAAACATAGCCTAATTTTTCACAATTTTTTTATTTTATCCTACTATCACCATATATTGTTAATTTAATCTATTATATAAAACACATTATACGTTTGATATGAATACTGCCACAGTTTTGATTCTTAAAAAGTCCCAACAATATTATATATATTTTTTTCTTATTTAGCATTGTAAGGGCCAAAATGTAAAATTGATCAACTAAAAGTTGTTGCACAATACTGAGTCTCTGTCTCAGTCACGATCACAACAACAATTCCAACTGAATAAAACTTTTGTGAAAAAAAGTACAATTTATTGAAATTTCCCAAAGCTCTATGATTTCCTAACAAGCTGCACCAATTTCTCCATCACCAAATCAAACTCTTCTCCACTTTTCTCTCTCATCCTCTCACTCACTTCTTTAACTTTCGTTCTCACCTCCTTCCCATCTTCTTGATCCATCACTTGTTTGATCACTCTTGCCACTTCCTCACTCTTATACCTTTCATTCACATTCTCTCTCTTGACCTCCTTGCCCACACCAATCTCCACCACCAACTTGGCATTGAAGGGCTGGTCAACGTTCATAGGCATGGCTATGATTGGGACACTAAACATCACACCCTCTAAGGTTGAACCCCAACCACAGTGACTCATAAATCCACCAATGCTTGGGTGCCCTAAAATCTTTGCCTGTGGGGCCCACCCCTCTACTACCATACCCATATCTCCAATCCTCTCCAAAAATCCTTCTGGTAAGACTTCATGAAGAACCCTAGTTTTCTCTCCTCCATGAAACCTAACAACCCATATGAAACTCACTGTGCTGAGCTCTAACCCATGAGCTATCTCTTCAATCTGTTGTTTGGAAAGAAAACACTCACTCCCAAAGGAAACAAACACAGCTGAACTAACCTCTTTCTTGTCCAACCACTCCATAATCACTTCATCATCATCATTTCTTGTAGGGTTCTGAACGAGAGGCCCAACTGGAACAATCTCTTTCCCTACTAAACCACAGAAATGATCAACATACTTGGCCTCGATTATGTTCGATGTCTTGATCAATACAAAGCTTGAAGACCTTTCAATGCATCCTAGGAACCTTTCCTTGTTTGTGACACCATTCGAAGTGTAATCTAGAAACCAAATGATTTTATCGCGCTGATCTTTCGAGAGATTGAGTTCTTGAAAAGGGGAATCCTTGTTTGGATCATTGATGCAGTGAGTTAAAACAGAATAACTGGCGGCACTACATGTCAGGAAAAGAACAGCCTTTATGTTTTCTTCATGAGCCACTATTGGGACCCATGGTTGTAGGAAATCGTAGATGACGAGGTTGGGTTTAAGGGTCTTGAGGATGGTGAAGAAAGCAGGTTTGGCGTCGTCAAAGGCAGTTATGAGGGCGGATAGGAGGTGGGAAGGGAGGTTTTTGGTGGTGTGGTAGTGAGGAGGAAGGTCTAGTGAGGAAAGAAGGTGGATGTCTATGAGTTGTATTGAGGATGATAATAGGTTGAGAGAAAGGGTTTCTCTGAAGTGTTTTAGATTGATTGGTGTAGAACATAAGTATACATTAAAGTTACTCTGTGAGAGTTTCTTGGCTAGCTCCAAGAAGGGTGATAAATGGCCATGAGCTAACCATGGCAACATTAAGATACTGTGTTGCTTGCTATCCATGACACACTCTCTCTCTCTCTCTCTAAACTTGCTAGCTTGCAAGAAACTTTGTAGAAATAATTAGCAATCAGTTCTGCTATATATTACTCTTTTATTTTATTTTATTTATTATTTCTTTTTTTCTCTTTTATATCACCGGGTATGTGGAGTGGTATTAATTTTTTTTAAATAATTATCTTCAAACAAAAAAACTATTCATAAGTATTTATGCACATGGTGATATAAAATAGTGATAGAAAATTAGGGTGTGCCGGCCATAAATTCAATTTTCAAACTTATTTTTCAATCACTTCAGGCACTAAATTCTTGATAGTCCGTTTATTTTTAGGTTTAAATTGGGTGGAATTGTTAGTATAGTGAGAAAATTATTAGTGTAGTAGGATTAAAAGTTGTTAGTTTGATGACCATCGAACTAGTAAAAATTATTGTTTGTTTTGTCATTCTATGATAGGATTAACTATATGATATGAAATTTTATACATACCCTTGGTGTTTTGATATATTTTAATATTAAAAATTATGTTTTATAAATATATTACTTTTTTTGGTGTTATATTATTACAGTAATTTTTTTGGTATAAATATCTGTTATATTATTTATAAATATTATTATTTTTATATTAAATTATTTTTGTATAAAGAATGGTAGGAGAGAAGGAATGGTGGAGGGAAAAAAAATGGTGGAAGAATTAAAAAAGAAACAAAAAAGGTGGAAGAATTTAAAAAAAAAAAATGGTGAGTGGAGTAAATAAAATAAATTAGGTAGGAGCAACAAGAAGCTTTTCAAGTTAATCTCAGTGGATTAAATCTTAATATCTTATCTCAAATACCTTCCTTAATCCCCTCCATATCTCAGGCGTGTTTGAAATCACTTCGGTAAACACGCTCTGTAAATCTCTTCGATTTCTATCTATTGTTGTGGTGTGTGTTCACGCTTTATTGGTACCCTAGTTGTGAGTCTCTTACTTAGTAGGGGTTAATTCTTGACTGACTACTGATTATCTCGGAGTCAAGACCTAACAGGACCATGATAATACCACAAAACCCTTTCTCCTTTCTCCTTAGTTCAAAAAATAAAAAAAAATAAAAAAAATCCCCTCCATATCTCAATACTTTTCTGATTCCCTCCGTTGGGATTCACAGTCCATTGGAACTAGTAGCAAACAAACAAAATAGTAGTGGGTCCTACTCACAATGCGTTATGAAAATAAACATGGCCTTAAGGTCATAACGACATGCATTTTGTGTTAGACAAATTTACCTTTCTGTTTAGTTTGTGCTGAAAACAACCCAACTTGAGTTTTACAAATTCGTTTTTAATAAAATTGATATTTGTGGAGTTATTTTTCAAGATATTTCAAACAAAATCAATATTGAATATGATATTTAAAAAACAAATTAAATAGAATGATTTTTTGATCAATCAAAATAATAAAATAATATATATGTATATATATATTTTTGCATAAGCGCTAGACATTTTTGATTGGATAGATTTTGAAAAAATTATTAGAATAAAAAAAATGATTCAAAACAGGCTATTAAGTGTAAAGTTATAATATGTTGAAATTTTAGGTAGCGTTTGGTAGAATTTTGTAAATGTGATTTGAGAGTATGAGTTGTATTTTGAATTTGTGTGTTGTGGAATTATGATTTGAGTGTAGAAAATTTGTTTGGTAAAGAGTTTTGAAAATAGTTTTGGAAAAGAGGTTTGATTTGAGTGGGGAATTGTTGATGTGACATTTGATATGTGATACAAAAATTTACAACTCATAACTAAACATACAACTCAAAATTATTTTAAAGCACAAAAAAAATTTAAAAAATTTCATAAAATATTTTTCCCGATTAGGTAAATCAATTGCAAAAAAAAAAAAAAAAAAAAAAAAATTGTAAGCGCATCCGACATCCGGTTGGACATCCGGATGGTCTACCGGGTGGTCATCCGTGTGGTCTACCGGGTGGTCATCCGGTAGACAGAAAATATAGAGAACTCTGCAGACAACTCTGCAGAGAGTGTAGAAAACTGATTTGAAACCGGAACCAAATATCATGCTTCAACGCGTGTGTTGAAAACTAATTCTAGAGCACAACCAAACAGAGCCTTAACCTTTTTTTTTGTATTCTCCTACCATGTTGGGTTTTTATTATTAGAGTGTTTTTTTGGGTCTGGCTTCCCTTAGGGCCTACTACGAGTCCCATTTCGATATTACAAATCGTTCAATGTATAAAACTCGTCGAGTATTATATGACTATAAAAAATCATGTTGATTAAATATTGATAGTTATCTCATTGGATCAGTTTTCTGTCAATCATTTATTTTTTCACTGTCAAATTTTTTTTTAATACAAAATTGATCTGATCAGGTAGCTATCGATATCCGATTAACGTGATTTTTTACAAATATATAGTACTTGACGAGTTTTACATATTCAACGGTTTGGATTATTGAAACGAGATCTGTAGTGGGCTCCTACGGACCCAATTCATTTTTTCTTTTGTTGTTGAAATGTTTGTAGTGTAAATTAGTCCTCGAAAAAAAAAAAAGGAAAAAAAAGATGTAAGTGTATTAAAAATGTGTAAATTATTAAGGGTAGTCATAAATCTTATGTGAAATGTTGGACGCTGTACTTATGAATCAATACATTGTTAACCAACAAAATGATCGAGTAAGCAATTTGGAGTTTAGGTTTAAGTTTGCTTTATACTATAAAAGCCGAACAACTAACATGGATTGGCATGTTCTGCGTTTGGCATGGACAGAAATAAATCACATTTTTACTTTGATGAAAAGACAAATTTACCCTCAATTCATTTGGAGTTTATGTTTAAGTTTGCTTTATACTATAAAAGCCGAACAACTAACATGGATTGGCATGTTCTGCGTTTGGCATGGACAGAAATAAATCACTTTTTTATTTTGATGAAAAGACAAATTTACCCTCAATTCACCCAATGAGCTTCGGCCATTAATGTGACACGTGTTCCTTGATAGCAAGGGTGATGCATTTGATGTGACAACATATATTATATAACAAAATAGCAATGCTAGAAATTGTTCTATCGAAAGACATCATGACAATCACAATCGGCACTATGATAGCCGTAGCCAATAAGTTCTGGCCGATCGTCTAGTTGGACGACTGGATGCATAGTTTCTATGTTCAGTCGTCTATGCATCTAGACTTTTTGATAACCAAAACCATAAAAGCAAGAATGCTGCTATTATTATCCCATTTATTATTTTAGATCTCTATTTTTTTGACCTTTTTTTTTATTACAATAATAATTTAAATAAAATTATTAAAGAGGACATCAATCATTTTGGGACACTCATCTTATAATTAAGCCTACACTCACTAAATCATGGGATCGGATTTATAAGAGTATCCTCCTCCACCATCATCCATCCATCTTCTTTAAATCTCACTCTCAAAACCTTGAGAACCCTCCGGTGACGACAGTGGTAATCATTCGATTATACACATTTCTCCGGCAATGGCAATGAGTGAGTTTTTCTAGTAACCACAATTTTATGAGACGAGAAGAGATCAACAATGTAAGTTTATAGGAGATTTATAACTTTGATGGTATTCTTAGCTCGGAGGAGGTTGGTTTTATGAGGGTAAGTTTCTTGAAAAACATATCTGCACATTAGTTATTTGTCTAGGAACACAGGTCCGAATATAGCTTATTTGTTTGGAAATACAGGTACGAACATTCTCAGTGAAAGAGAAAGGAGAGAGACTTTGGGGAATGAGAGAGGAGTGAGATTAAGACTGAGCAAAATGCAAATTTGCTCCATTGAACTATAGATATCCATAAATATATATTTATATTCGTTGTTTTTAGGATTTAGGGTTGATCAAAGAGATTGATGGAATTGAAAGAAGATAAACGCATCTAATGCGAAGAAAAAAAGGTAAATATCACAGAGAACATGTTCCTTACACCGGTCGATTCATTTTAGAAATATTTTTCTTCTGTCGTCGTGAGAGAGAGAGAGAATGAACTTTGTGGAGTTCGTTTTTGTTAGGATTTTGGGGGTGCGGGAGTGTGCATTTGAGCGGGATTGAAATTTTCATAAAGATAATTTTAATATTATTTGGGAGAGAAAATAAATTTTAAGGATTTTAAAATTTAGGAACATTTGCATACAAGTCCTAATTTATGAACTTATACTCTATTAAGTCTTAATTAAGATTTTTGGATTTTCAAGTCCCATTAAATTTTTAATAGTCGGAATTATTTTTCAAACAATGATTGTTCACATTTATGATTATCTATTAAGGAACATAATGATTTGACATTTATTTTGATTTTTAAAATTTTAAAATATCAACTTTCAAATTGAAAAAAACTATATATAAAAAAAAAAAAAAAAACTAGTGTTTTTTTACCCTTCTAGTGTTTTTTTTTTTTTTTGAAATATTAAAAAAATTGAATTATTTTTTTGTGCAAAATTAAAAATTTTGTGTCTATAAAGGAGTATGATGATGGAATATTGATGTATAAAATTGAAAAAAAAAACTTTAAAAATGAAAAAATTGATGATGTTTTCAGTTTTAAAACTGAAAAAAATTGTTAATATAGTTGAATCAAACTAATAAGTAAAAGGATAAAAATATTTAATCTAATGCTTTTTTTTTCATCAGTTAGTAAAATAATTATTTAGAACATTACTATGTAAAATTAGTAATGTTCTTAATTTTAAAAGTTAGAAAAAAATTAATAATATTCTTAGTTTTATTAAATAAGGCTTATTGGTTCAAAAATTTTAAATACGATCTACGTTACCGTAACATTTGTAAATAGGACTTTTAGGTAATTAATTTTAAAATTTATAAGTGGGGTTCTAAATAAATGGAATGTCCAAAATAATAGATGGAGTGTTAATAGCAACATTCAAAAGCAAACAAAAATGCACATTTCCAAGTAACCATCTAAGAAAAGCCCCACACCAAAAAAAAAAAAAAAAACTCATATAAGTCAGACAGTCTTTGCTGCCATTGCTGCCGTTTGGCAACATGGTTGGAAGTAGGGTTGCAAACGAGTCAAATTTTAGCATGTTTGGGCTTCTTTATTAAGATTTTAACGAAATCGAGTTCAAATTCGAATTCAATAAAAATTTAATGAACTGAGCTCGAGCTAAGTTGGCTTAAGCTTGACTCGAGCTTGAACTTGTTTGCGAGCCTTAACGAGCTAAAAAATTTATAAATTCATACTTGCATATGAGACTAAAGTTACAATTAAAACTTTGATTATACAATTATATGTACAATATATATAAACATACTAAAAAAATTCAATAATTTACTAAAACAATAATATCTACTATCACTATTTTGTAAATGCACTATCTATAATTAACTATTATTTATATTTATATTTTTAAATATTTAAATAACATATTTATCTTATTATATATATATACATTATTTAATATATAAATAATAAATATTAAACGAGTCAGATAACGAGTCGAACTTACGAGCCGAGTTTTAGAATGTTTGGGCTTATTTATTAAAAATTTAACAAGTTCGAGCTCAAACGCAAAAAAATTTAACGAACCGAGTTTGAACAGGCTCTTACTGAGCTGAGTTTGAGCTTGTTCACAAACGGCTCTATTCATTTGCAGCCTTAGTTGGAAGTGAATTGGGATTAAAAAAGTACAAAAAGACAATATGGGCGAAATAAGTCAACAAGACAAAATGTCATATCCAAACCATAATCATTTCACTTTTTCTCTAAAAAAAAAGTCAAAAAGTTCTTCTCAAATAGAACTAATATAGCCAGGCTAAATTAGCCAAAAAGTCAAGCTAAAAAAGTTTTTCCAAACGAATAATTCTATGTATTCCACCTTAACTATCCCGAATTGATCTCGAAAGAGGTTATTGTTGGAAAAATTGGTTTATTAGGCTTATTTTTGGCCGATTTTGAGCCCAAAATAGAGTGGGCCCCGAACGTCTTTTGGAGTGGGTCCAAAAAGGTGACGTGTTCCTTGCCGCGTGGCAAGTCACACGATGAAGACGGAACGTCAAAACCATTTATGAGTGAATGGGAAATTGATGTCGGTTTCAAGTTTAACATTAATTTTTTAGACAAAGTTCATTTGAATTTTTTCAATAAAAATTTTTGTGGGAATTTAATTTAAATATAAATTTATTTTTGGTTTCCAAACAATTGGAATACTTATATTAAACTATTTGAATAGTTTAATCATTTTTTAGCCCAAAATAGAGTGGGCCCCAAACGTCTTTTGGGGTGGGTCCGAAGAGGTGACGTGTTCCTTGCCGCGTGGCAAGTCACACGGTAAAGACGGAACGTCAAAACCATTTATGAGTGAATGGGAAATTGACGTCGGTTTCAGGTTTAACATTAATTTTTTAGACAAAGTTCATTTGAATTTTTTCAATAAAAATTATTGTGGGAATTGTGGTTGTCCTTTCTCTTGCTGTCCAGATTTTCCTATTTACATTATTTCTTCATTTTAGTTTTAGAATTAAATTCAAAGAGTAAGAACACAAGGTTTGGTTCGCCGTACAATTTTGTTTGGTGTGCTACAACAATATTGTGAAGATCATTGTATCTTGGGAGATAGACGCCACATAACCGTAAGCACCGTAGCGGGGCGAATCTGTCTTAAGGACAGAGTGCCACACACTCGACTTGAGAAAGATTGATGTCATCTACACCATTGGAAATCTTGTCCACTTCGGTCATATGGGCTTGAGCATGCTTCTTGCTTGTTATTCTTTTGCTTTTGCCTTTGCTACGGCAATCTTTGGCCCGATGTCCCTCTTTGTTATAGATGTAACATTTGCCATTAAACTTGTATTTTTTATTTCCCCCCTCCCCCTCTTTAGAGCCTTGTGATAAACTTTCTCCGGAAGACTTTCGTTTCTTGATTTTTGAAGCATGTTCCACTGCATTTGCCTTAGACTCCATAGGATGCTTACCAACCCGCTTTTCAGAATTGCGGTTGTCCTCCTCAATCCTCAAACGCACAACTAATTCTTCCATAGAAATTTCTTTGCGCTTGTGTTTGAGGTAGTTTTTGAATTCCTTCCAGCCTTTTGGTAATTTTTCAATTAAGGCTGCAACTTGGAAGGATTCACTGAGAGACATGCCTTCTGCGTGAATGTCATGCAGAATGAGTTGGAAATCTTGAACTTGACTAATCACAGTTTTTGAATCAACAATTACAAAATTTAGGAATCTGCCAACCACAAATTTCTTTGAGCCGGCATCTTTCGTTTTGTATTTTTTTTCCAAAGACTCCCAAAGTTCCTTTGCTGTCTTGATAGGACTATAAACGTTGTATAATGTGTTGTCAAGTCCGTTCAAGATGTAGTTCCGGCAAAGGAAATCGACATGTTTCCAAGCATCAATCGCAGCAACCACTTGCCGATTGGTTTCATCATCTTTCAAGATAGGAGCATCTTCACGGAGGAAACGAGCCAGGTTTAGAGTTGTAAGATAGAACAACATTTTCTGTTGCCATCTTTTAAAGTCAGTTCCTGAGAACTTCTCTGGCTTTTCACCGTGATTTATCGGTACTGTTACAACAGGAAAGGGGGTTGGCGTCATTGCAGCCACCACAGTAGTACTTGTTTGGGCATTAGTTTCAGTAGCCATCAATTCTAATTTATAAAACAAAATTATAATTAAAATTTACACTACACAGAAAATTAAATCAAATTCACAGAATTAAATTCTGTAAAAAATAAAAGAAACACGAATGTAACTTTTATTTTCCAATTAATTTGGAAATAAAATAAAATTTTATTCAACCAAATTAATTCCACACAGGAAATTAAATCCTGCAAAATAAAAGAAATAAGAAAATAACTTTTATTTTTCAACTAATTTGCAAATAAAATAAAATTTTATTCAACCAAATTAATTCCACACAGAAAATTAAATTCTGTAAAATAAAAGAAATAAGAATATAACTTTTATACTTTTATTTTTCAATTAATTTGAAAATAAAATAAAATTTTATTCAACTAAATTAATTCTACACAGAGAATTAATTTATGTAACACTTCAACAAGTAAAATACTAAAACAGAATTTTAAGTAATGACTTAAAATATCTTCAATAACTCAAAATGTTACATGTCTGATGGCCTTTTCAAGTTAAATGTAATGACCGTTGTACCCTCAGTTATTAATAATAATGCATCTTCTTCTTACTTGCTTGAGTCTTCAAATTTATGCCATGGTAGACTAGGCTATGTTAATTATGGATCTTTGCATAGATTAATTAAAATGGAATGTTTACCTAAATTTGACATTGATTCAAATCATAAATGTGAAATTTGTGTTGAGGCAAAATTATCTAAAACTCCTTTTCATTCAATTGAAAGAAGTACGGAGCCGCTTGAATTAATTCATAATGACATTTGTGATTTTAAATCAATTCAAACTAGAGATGGGAAAAAATATTTTATCACTTTTATAGATGACTATACTAGATATAATTATGTTTATTTAATTCGAACCAAGAATGAAGCTTTGGAAACTTTCATTCAATATAAGAATGAAGTTGAAAATCAACTTGGTAAGAAAATCATAAAAATTAGAAGTGATAGAGGTGGTGAATATGAATCACCTTTTGGTGACTTTTGTAAAGAACATAGAATAATTCATCAAACTACTGCTCCTTACTCACCTCAGCAAAATGGAATTGCTGAAAGGATAAATAGGACTTTAAAAGAAATTATGAATGTCATGTTAATCAGTTCTGGATTACCTCAGAACTTGTGGGGAGAAGCAATACTTTCTACTAATTATTTACTTAATAAAGTACCCTGAAAGAAAGTGAATCAAACACCTTATGAATTGTGGCATAGAAGAGTACCATCCTATAAATACTTAAATATAAATTTGTTTTTTAAAATTGGTTAAATCATTATATGGTTTAAAACAAGCGCCAAAGCAATGGCATGAGAAATTTGACAGGGCAATGATGTCAAATAGATTAAAAATTAATGAGTATGACAAATGTGTTTATATTAAAAACACAGACAAAGATTATGTCATTGTATGTCTTTATATGGTTGATATGCTCATCATAGGTAGTAATAATGATATGATTACAACTACCAAGAAAATGTTGAATAAACATTTTGACGTGAAGGATATGGGCATTGCTGATGTAATTCTTGGTATGAAAATTACCAAAACATTAGAAGGTTATGCTTTGTCATAATCTCATTACATTGAGAAAATACTTGACAAATTCAGCAAAGATGATGATCATCTTGTTAGAAAACCTGTAGATGTTAATTTGTATCTTTCTAAGAATGTATAGGAAAATATTTCTCAATTAGAGTATGCCCAAATTATTGGAAGCTTAATGTACTTGATGAACTGAACTCACCCAGATATAGCTTATGCAGTAAGTAAATTAAGTAGATATACGAGTAACCCGGGAGTAGAACACTGGAAAGTAATTATAAGGGTTCTAAGATATATCCGATTTACTCGTAACATTGGGCTTAATTATACTAGATATCTAGCAGTACTTGAAGGATACTGTGATGCAAATTGGATATCGGATACTAGAGACTCGAAGTCCACCAGTGAGTATGTCTTTACTCTTGGTGGGGCAGCTGTATCTTGGAAATCCTCCAAACAGACTTGCATTGCTAGGTCTACTATAGAATCAGAATTCATAGCATTAGACAAAGCTGGGGAAGAAGCAGAATGGCTTCACCACTTCCTTGAAGATATTCTAATATGGCCTAAACCGGTGCCTGCTATATGCATACATTGTGATAGTCAATCAGCTATAGGTAGAGCACAGAGTCAAATATATAACGGTAAGTCACGACACATTCGTCGTTGACATAACACTGTGAGACAACTACTCTCTAATGGAATTATTTCCATAGAATATGTTAAGTCTAAAGACAACATAGCGGATCCACTAACCAAAGGGTTAGCAAGAGAGTTAGTTGAGAATTCATCGAGGGGAATAGGACTTAAGCCTATTAAATAAGAGTTACCACAACGGCAACCCAACCTAGTTGACTGGAGATCCCAAGATCTAGGTTCAAAGGGACAACCAAGTTGTGAATGACTCAAAAGGATCACTGGAAAGTCCAACTCCTACCCATTTCTATGATGAAATAGTGATGTCTGCAGCGTTTTAGGTTAAGTAATACTTTTAATGATTCTTATATCTAGGTAAACCTAGTGGAGTATGGCAGGATACTCCTCATAAGAATCACTTATGTGAGTGTGAACTAGGCCGGTTCTATGAGATTTGTGAAGGGCTACAATTCTCTAGAGCACTCATGAAAGACCAGGTTGTTCATGGCCAAAATGAACACAATAGTGAGAATTAAACTGTGTTTGGGGATATATTGTGTGAGTTCTATTGACTTGGTTTACACAAACGGTTGAACAGTTCAAGACATCATGTTCACTGGTTAGCTAGTAAATCCGATAGTGTCTCACAAGGGAAGGTTCAAAGCCAAAAGCTACCTATCCTTTGCAGAATATTTCCAATTTCTGTACTCTCTGTAATTAGATCATGTTGTTGCATTTTCTCTCCGTCAAATTCCATTCATGTGGGGGATTGTTGGAAAAATTGGTTTATTAGACTTATTTTGGGCCGACTTTGAGCCCAAAATAGAGTGGGCCCCGAACGTCTTTTGGGGTGGGTCCGAAGAGGTGACGTGTTCCTTGCTGCGTAGCGAGTCATGCGGTGAAGACGAAACGTCAAAACCATTTATAAGTGAATGGGAAATTGACGTCGGTTTCAGGTTTAACATTAATTTTTTAGACAAAGTTTATTTGAATTTTTTCAATAAAAATTATTGTGGGAATTTAATTTAAATATAAATTTATTTTTGGTTTCCTAAAGTGGTTTCCTAAAAATGATTAAACTATTCAAATAGTTTAATATAAGTATTTCAATTGTTTGGGGAAAAAAAAAACTGTTCCACTAAACGGTTTGTTTTTTATTAAACTATATAAGTTTATTCCAACAGTTTTATAACTGTTACGCCTTCGGAACCTTTTTCAATTTGTTTGAAAATGTGGTCTTAGCAACGGTCAAACCAACTATTCAAACAGATAAGTTTGAATAGTGGTTGCACCTGTTCAACTTAATGGTGCACCTTTTCACTTCAACTTTGGAATTTGTTCGGGTCTAATGTTTGTCTAAAAATACAATCTATTTTCAACAGTCCAATAGATCCAAAAATCAGTCTGAAAATCCTTTCTCTTGCTGTCCAGATTTTCCTATTTACATTATTTCTTCATTTTAGTTTTAGAATTAAATTCAGAAAGTAAGAACACAAGGTTTGGTTCGCTGTACAATTTTGTTTGGTGTGCTACAATAATATTGTGAAGATTATTATATCCTGGGAGATAGACGCCACATAATCGTAAGCACCGTAACGGGGCGAATCTGTCTTAAGGACAGAGTGTCACACACTCGACTTGGTCTTTTGATTTTTAAATTCGGTTCAACAAAATAAATTCTGTAAGTTTTATTTTATTTTGTTTGGCTTTGTTTCTATTTATTTTATTTACACTGAAGATTGTTCCAAGAGTTATGTGGTTTGGATTGAATTTGTATAGTGTGGGGTCTATGTATAAAATAAATTTAATGTAATGCTCTGATAATATAGAGAATTTGGACATTCCATAACTAGACATTTATCCATACAATAAGCGAAACCAAACCATGTTCATTTATATGTTTGAGATCTCCAAATACTTTACAACGTCATAATATTATAAACCAGTTCACATACATAATACATTCATTGATAGTATATCTTGAATCTATAGCAAGTGATTGTTAAGTACTAATATCTAAACTATTACAAATTCATGTTTTAGTGGCTACATGTTACCAAGGTTATATTTGGTTACAACAAAAGTGAGACTGAAGTCTAGTGCATAAAAGCCCTAGGCTTTACACAAAAATGAAATATAAAAGATGGGCGTTTAGCTCCAACTTCCTCTCAAGCTATCCTCTTAGCGAAGGCAAATTATCAGTACCTAAAAGTTAATTTTCACATAGGGTGAGCTAAAGCACAATAGAGATCATTTTAACATACTGTACGAAGCTTAACCAATTCATATGGTGAATGCACGTGAATGTCATTTACCAAAACGATGCACCTTTCTCTTTCAAACAATGCAATGCTATGCTTATAGTTAAATTCACAAACCATTAACAGAAAAGAGGGCAGTAGATACACACTGAGAATCTTTAGGTATGTATCTGCTAGTAGGCTATACAAGCACTATCAAAGTCATTTTATGGGTATGAACTGGAAGGATCGTCACCTAACTACGCGGATTTTTGGACGTTAACCAAGAACACACATGCCAATATAAATAACAACCACAGTCACACCCCCTAACCAGATTCACCACGGTATTCACCAATTTTTTTCAAAACGATATATTTTCAATACATAAATACGAAACCAAAGTTAAAATGAAAAATGCATGAGTGAATGGTTTTAGTTAATCTAGTTCTCATGCGATTTCTACAACAATCAAAACTAAACAAAGATCTCTATACACGAAACAAATTGAAGATGTCACGACCTAAACCCGCCCTTAAAGGTTTAGCGTCGTAACTGGCTAGTAATTCTTGATTACCAAAGGCCTGCTTAACAGTAATAATAATAAATGGGGCTAGCTAATCATTAATAAAATATGTCATCCAATGAGCTGCGAGGACTTAAATGAACAAACAACCCTTTATATACATATATCTACACATTCATTTAAGTCCATAACGTAACTTGTGCAACAGAAAAAGTGTCCATAGCTTAGGGATTAAATTCCAGCAACAAAATAGTCAAAAACGAAAGTTCTATGACATTAGATCACAATATAGGTGGCCGAACTCTGAATCACCCTAAAGCCTTGACTCGTAATGATTTGGAACCTTGCGGTAAGGTACAGTAGTTGACTTGACAAAACAGGGGTTCGGGTCGACGCCGCTACAATTGATCCAATGCTTGATCACCTACATACATATAATAAATAGTGAGCTAAAGCCCAATGAATAACAAATGTGTAAAGGGGTTTATGAATGGTGTCCGTATAACAATTCAAAACAGTCAGATTTAGTAGTGAACAAATTCACAAAGCAGCATTTCAAACATTTCATATTCATATGGAATCATAGCAGTCATACGTGGTACATCCAATAACAGAACAGATCAATACAGTACGTAGGTCTTCAAGATCGAACAGTCATTTGATGGCCATCAATATAGTAATAGTAGTTCTAAAGATTGGAACTGACAAAAATCTTTGTAACATTAACAGTAAATAGTAGCAGTATGTTATGGATGCCACGAATACAGTTCATAAAATAAGACAATCATTCATTCAGTAAATAATATCATTTCAGAAATAGAACTTAGCAATATCATTCAAAAAATAATTAACACTTGAACATAGCTTTAAAACATTGTTACTCACAGTGGGCTCCCTGACTAACGTGTTTAAACTTGTGACGTTCGACTTGAACAAACAAATTCAAGCACAACTCAATTACAATCATATCATTCAGTCGATTCGATTCAGTTCGTTGTTTACTTGATCGGTTTCCATTCAATGTTCACTCATTCGGTTCGTATTTTGTTCCATATTTCATTCATGTTCATGAGATGCAAATGCATATGAAAAACACTTTAAAACCATGAAAAACAAAGGCCCGAAAGGTAGAAAAGTGGAACGAAAATAAAATCGGGACGTTCTTTGAAACCGCATGTGCAGAACCCATGTCGCACTCTGAACGTGCAATTAACACAAAAGGTGCGAGTTTTCTGTTCTGTTTTTCGCACGAGCGAGGCCCCAAGCTACACGTGTGGTGCTGGGTGTTGTTGAGTCCCAAAAACTATTGCAAGTTTGAAGCTCAAAGTTTACAATTTCAACCCCATTTACATGCAATTCAAGTCCCAAAACTTGTCAAAAACACCTTGAATTTAACATATCTAGCTTCAAACAAAATTCATAACTTCAAATGGAAGCTTCAAAACCATGTAAAGAGTTCAAACTTTTGAAATTAAATACAAAATCATAATTTATACAAATTGAGCTACAATCCTTTGAATTGTATGGAGTTTTCCTACTAACTTTTGACAAAGTCAAGCAAGAAGTAAGGAATCAATTAAATGATCATGGATTCCATGGCAATTATGCCATGCATGTTGCTAATTTAAGTTAATTTCTACAATTTCTTTTTTATATGATCATATGAGCTCTTAACAACAATTTACACCACTACACTCACAATTATGCAAGATCTCTTCTTGCTTTAACTTAATTTCTATGATTTCATTTGTATTAAATTAAGGATGAATTCTTACCTTAATTGTTCAAATTGTTGAAAATCTCCAAGTACTCTTCTTTGGGCAACATGTGAAGTGTATACGGACCACAAGAGCCTAAAGTATTTATTTACCCAGAAAGAACTGAATATACGACAACGGAGATGGTTGGAATTGATAAAAGATTATGAATTGCAAATCTTGTACCATCCGGGGAAAGCTAACACCGTTGCTGATGTACTTAGTCGGAAATCAATTGAAAATTTAGCTTGTTTACTTACCAGGCAAAGAACATTACTACGTGATCTAGAGAAATTTGAAGTTGAAATTGTTTTGCGAGAACAAGGCGGGACATTGGCTGCTATTTTTGCTCAACCGACGATTCTTGAGGAAATGAAAGAAAAACAATAATAAGATGAATTTTTGAAGAAGATTATTGATGAATAGGGATCCAAACCGAGGCCGAATTTTATTTTGACAATGGTGTGCTGAAATTTCAAGGTAGATTGTATGTACCAAATGGTGTTGAGTTAAAGAAGAGTTTTGCACAAAACCCACAATTTGAAATTTTCTATCCACTCAAGGAATACAAAAATGTATCAAGACTTGAAGCTTAATTTCTGGTGGCCAAGAATGAAGATAGAAATTGCCGAATTTGTGTCTAAATGTTTACAATTCCAACAAGTCAAAGTCGAGCATCAACGACTTGCATGGATTGCTCAAACACTGCCAATACCGAAGTGGAAATGTGAGCATATTGTTGAAGATCTCCAAGTACTCTTCCATTTTTTTCCTTATTGAGCTTCTCTATCCTCTCTACTCTAATGTTGACTCCAACATTTCCCAGTAAGCCTCTCTCTTTCTCCTCTTTTGTTTTAAATTAATGAGTAGATTTGAGGGACATCATTAATCTTTAATTAATCTTAAGTCTTGACAAATTATAAGTTTAACTAACTAAATCAAATTCACTCAAATTAAAGTAACTCTCATCATTTTATGACTTAAATCAAGCTAAATGTAATTATACTAATGTGAATTACGCTCTAATTGCCTATCCAAATATTTAATTCTAACTTGTTAAAATTACTGAATCAAACAGATTTATTTCATCTCTATACACATCTGTTCTCAATAACAATACAATATAAATCCATACAATGCATATAACACATGACACATAATTCACAATTAACACATAATCACATGGTCAACATTAATCACATAATTAGCTTAATTAATTAAGGAGGTGGTCGTCATAGAAGAGATGGCTATAAATATAAACTTTCAATACTTAGAGTAATAATACATGTTCATCTCCACTTTCCAACCCAACAGATGTTATCAAAATATTACTTCAAATCCCAACAATTCCCTTATCATTTATTCATGTCATGGATACCCAAAGATTTCTAAATACCCCAAACAGATATCTTTTTCAACATTTTACATTTTTAAAAGTGATTTCCCAAAATTCTCAATACCAAAATCATTCTACTATAATTTTCAAGAAAAACTCTCTTTTTTATAACTCAAGTTCAAACCTAAATCAAACCAAATCCGCTCAAATCAACCCAAAACCCAAATCATGCAGAAATATTAAAGAAATTCCTATCTCAAAACTCGAGAAGAGGAAGAACAACCCTTGAAAACCAATGATGCCGGAAACTTGAAATTTTCAGATTAAAATGTAACCCTCAAACTTATTCTACCTTAAAGCCTTAAGCACTAGGGGTAATAAATGTATATAATTACATGAAAACCAAGTGTTTATAGCTTAGAGGTTGAAAATGGCGGTCTGGAGAGAGAAAAGAAGACGATAAGCTCAAAGAGTAGATATTTGTAGCTTTTTTGGTGATATATATATAGAAAGACGTATTGCGGGCGCGAAAGACAGTCGCGACCGCGGACAACCACATCACTAGCGTGAATGCTCAAGTTGCAGCCAACACTTGTGACCCCTCGTGGGCCATGCACTTTTCAACTATAGAAAAACCTGAAGGACACATATGGTTGCAGCCATCACGAGTGCGAATGTGCTTGGTCACGGGCTCTACCTAACCATCGCAGTCACAGACATAACCCAGAGACAAAAGTACTGAAAGGTATTTTTCCTCGCTGCCTGGTTGTCGTCCATCGCAGGTGTGACAACTCCAACCTATGATTAACTTTAAATCCATGATTAAGAATGCCTAATAAGTAATTAAGATGAAATTCTGAATTAATTGCATGTATTTGGCATTATTTGTGTTTATATCTGTCGGCTGTAGACATATCTATTTATGTTTCTGTCTTGTTTTGCGAATTAAAGGCCTTATCAACATCCGATCATGAAATTGATTTGGTTTATGTGTTATTGGCGATTTTAAAAAAAATTATGGTAGGTTTAATTAAAATTCGATTCGAAACGAAATAATTAGAATTAATAATGTTCACTTAAGCCTAATTAATAAATTCCTTAACCAAGCCTATATAAGGCACAAGTGGACCCTTGACTACACTTTACACTCTCATTTCTTCCTTCTTGAGGCATCAAACATGAGAGAGAGAGAGAGAGAGAGTGTGTGTGTGTGTGTGTGTTAAGTTTGGAAAGCTAAGGAGAGGAAGCAAAAAATTGTAGAGAATTCAAGGTGTTGAACTAAGTGACTCAACCATTTGGACATCTAGGACACAATTAAGCTTCTAAGGTAAGAATTTCTACCTTCTAGTTTGTAATTTAGTTGGTTGCTACATGAGAATTGAGCTTAAATGGATGAATTCCATGCATGCATGCATATATCATAGCATTTTGAGTTTGAATTTCACATTAGTCTCACATGCATGTGTCTATCTTGACCTTGTTTTGAGAATTCATTACATTTCTTACCATTTGACCTTAATTGATCATGTTTTGGAAAGTTTAAGTTCATGACAATTCATGCATGTCATGTTCACGTCATATTCTTAAGCTTCAAGTTGAATTTTGAGCAATTGGCAAGCTTTTGGGCCTTGATTTGGCGAAATAGTTTTGAATTCATGATGTTTGACAAGTTTAGGCATGTTTTCTCAAGTTTTTGGCCCCAAAGAAACATGATTTGTGGCTTTGAATTTGAATTTTGTGCTTAGGAGAGAATCTGAAAATTCCAGAATTCTACTCCTCTGCTCGAGCGATAGAACCTACGCTCGAGTGACCACTCGTATTTTGTCACTTATGCTTGAGCATAAAATGCATGCTCCCAGAACTTTACAATTTTTGCAAACCGTTCGAGTGACCGAAATTGCGCTCAAGCGACCACTCACATTTTTTAGCCTCCGCTCGAGCGAAGGGCCTGTTTTCGGCAAATTTTGTTAAGTGTTTCAAAGTGTATTTTGGCATCCACATTGTATCCTAAGCATTCTTAGGCCATGGTTAAGACATAATAATGAAGATAAGCAGTAGAAATACACCAAGATAAGAAAGAACTAAATTAATGATTTCAGGTATATAATTCAGTAAGTATTCGTTCTGTAACTGTATAGGTCACTCGCCGCAAGTTATCTGATTTGTCTGCTCTGTTTGTTTGCTTTGGAGTCATCTATGAGTAATAACTTTGTAAAGTTATGTTTATGTTTAAGTAATTTCTTATATGATATGATATGATATGATATGACATGACAAGAAATGCTCTGTTTCTGACATGTTATGTTCTGAACTAATAAATGATTGTCCATGTATTGAAAGGTATTCGTGGCATCCTTAGCACATGGCCCTTGCCTGAGGATAACAATACTGTGGTCTCATGGCCTTTGCCCAAGGGTAATAATACCGTGGTTTCATGGCCCTCGCCCGAGAGTAATAATATCGTGGCTTATGTATGTTATTTATTTCCGGTACTGGAAGTTCCTTATTAGAACTGGCAAGCATAACCCTTTATGCTCTGTATTTTATCGATGTACCATGTATGATTAAGTATGAACTCTGACTTTTGTATAAGATTTGAATAAGAATATGATTATGAATCTATTTCTGATATGAAGTTTGTCTTCTGAATCTGATATGGGACATCATTCATTTAACTCATTTACTTTATTATTATTCACTGGGCTTCCGTTCACTATTTATATTATGTATGTAGGTGATCAAGCACATGACCAGGCCTTGAGTTGACGGCCTAGAGTTGAGTCTTGTAAGCCAGCCTTTGTGCCTCCCGAGGAGGTTCTCGTTGGAAGAAGTCAAGTTTTGTGGCTCATGTTAAAGGTGTTTTGATCTTTTATTTGTTTTTGAATATATGTACACAGGGTTAAGCCCCTTTTGTTAATATCTGTGTGATAATGCTTTACTTATGAAACCTTGACATCATATATATTTATATATTCAAGTTTTAAATTTATGTCCTATGTACGTCAGCACAGCTCTATGGACAATGTATTTTATATATTTACTTTCGTAGCCCCTTACATTTTATGATATTCCGATCAGAGGCCTTTGGTAATTCAAGGATTACTGACCGGTTACGATGCTAAACTTATAGGGGTGAGTTTAGGTCGTGACAGCGAGAGCGACCTAGCACCATTGTGGCCACTGACAAGATGGTCACGAGCATGACCTTAATAATAGAGAAGAAATTTGCCAATATGTTACGTACAAAACAGGGTTTCCAGAGACAACAAAACCCAAACATGCAATACTCATACCAAAGTGAACACCAACTCGTAAATAATAGTATAAAAGGATCGGGTCTCAACCCGAGCCACTATAATCCCCCTATAGGAAATTTCATCCCTAAAATTGGATTACGTCACAAAACAAGTGTTCCACCACTACAATATCAACATAAGCCCAAAGGCATAAAAGTACAATATTATAACCAAACACGTTACAACATTTCCTTACACAATTTTACATTAATTTATGTATTTTTTTCTTAATCCAATCACAACATATTTGTTTTTAATATTTTAAATATTTTTTTTTGTAATTTTATTTCTATATATTTCTTTTTCCAATAAATGTAAAAATAAAAATAAAATTAAATAATTAGAATCATTTTTAGTTTTATATTATTAATTATTTTTCTAATTTAAATATTATTTTTAATATCAAAATGAGTGTTAATAGTACTATCTTATAATTTAATATATATCATATAAAATCATTATATGATAATTATACTTTTATAACACAATAGAACTAAAATTATTGAAATAAACAAATAATTGAATTGAATTTATTATATGTAAGTATTTGAATAATATTTTTATAGAACGATAAGACTAAAATTATTAAAATAAATAATTTTATTTTAAAGTAAAATCAATATTAATCATTTGTAACACATTTGTAGCTCGACTTTTCGTGCCCTCTTTCGGAAGACAAATAAGCCCTACAGTATCAGACTCCCATGATTTTGAATCTAATCTCACAAGTACAATGTGAAATAGATAAACACCAAAGAGTCTCAATCCGACAAATCTTTTAGAAAATTGATTTTGAATCAAAATGCCAAAAATAGACTGCTTTGCCAGATATATAGTCTCCACCTAAATATTTTTGAAAAATTTAGGAAACCCATGACTCGTGCCAAAGGCCACGTGTCCGTCATCACCAAGATTGTCTCGGCTCGGGAACTTAGGTACGGGAGAAGAAGGTCATGAATTGAGCACCCCTGCTCGCTCGATCAAAGATCGGCCTCTACTAATCATTATATGAATCTTATTTACATTATATGCTCTTATTCTGATTATTAGGCTAGCATTATTATGTGATGCTCTCACACACAAGTATAAACTAATTTGCAAGAATTGAAACACTTGATTCATATTTGTTTTGAATATGTACCACTTGAAAAAGTGATCGCACATGAACATTACTCAAATTATTCTAATTCAAGCAATTAGCCTTCATCCACAGGCATCCAAGCAGTTTATCAATTAAGCACTTAGTCTCATGGCAAGCATGCTAGACATGGCAACAATCATACGCATGCGATATGCTAAAGCAAGTAAATACTCACCTAGTACTTCAAGCCAAAAGGATTAAATAGTTAGAACAATGCATGATCCTAACTTATGCGATATAACTAATGCAACACACGTGATATTCAATTACTAGGCTCAGCTACTAATATGGCATATGAATCAATTTGATAGCATGCGGTCTAAGCACGTTTTCAAAGAATGTTAAACTAACAATACAAGTTAGAATGATGAACCGAGTCTCGGTGCATGCAATACAAGTGGATGTAAACATGGAGAATGCTAAACAAAACATGATACCCTAATCTAACCATCATAAGTAGTTAAATAAAATAGAGAAAGACGTGGAGTTGAAAGACATACACATTATTACAACATTGCGCTCTCACGAAGGAGAATTCGAATGAATAAACTAGCTAAGCTAATTAATTAATTGTTACAAACCCAAATGAATAATATAGCTAAACTACTTAACTAATTATTACAAACTGAATTAATTAACTATTCTAGCTAACTAATTATTACATGACAAAATTAGCTAACTAATTAATTATAAAATGAAGTAACCTTCTAATTATTCCTCCTCTAAGAAATGAGGAATGTTCATGCATGCACGGACTTTCCATCTGAAAAAGCCACTGTTTCTACTGTCAAATGCCATTGTTGCACAGTAGAACACTTGTACTATTTTCCACCTCAGAACCAACTCTGTTCTTCTTCAAAAGTACACTATTGGATTTTGCACTAGAGGCCGGCAGATGGCCAGTCGGCCACTGGAGGTGGCCTGCCGGCCACTAATGACTGGATTGTCTTGCTGCAACAGAGAGCAAATAGAGCAGGGACAGGGTATGCTCAAGGGTTTGTTTGCATAATTTACCCCTTTTTATCATTTGAACAACTCAAAGGTGTAGTAAAACTTGATTCACAAACCATCAATCTATGCCAATTCATTGCATGATGGCCCATGAACCAAAGTGTGCAAGTTCAATAAATGCAACAAAATAAGACTCTCAAAACCACCTTCCTATCATGAAAGATCAAGGGAAATAGTTGCCAATGAATCTTGAACCGTTTTCATCACTAATGAGTATGAAACGACTCAAGACTCAAGGGTTCAATTAACGTCCGATTGAACCCAAACCAAATTATTATCTTGCACCTTTTCATTCACCAATTTTATTACTCCATTTTAGTTACCTTTCAATTCTTTAATCAATTAAGTCTAAAAGTGAGTTTAAGTCCTCTAATGGAAGGAGAGCTCAAACCAAGTGTTGCTTTGGGCATGAAAGAGACATCATACCGTTGGTAATGAACCCCCAAAGGGATTAAGCCATTAAGCATGACACCTTAATCTCATGCTTAAACAAACAAATAATTTAAAACCACTTTCAAAGCAAAGAAAAAAAAGCCAAGAAATGAGGGAGGTTGCAGAGGTGATTAAAGGTGAGAACAAGTAAGAAAAACACTAAATAAATGCAATCAACTCAAATAAGGTGGTGTCTAAGGCCTAAAACAACAAGCTTATGAAGACAATTACACTACAAGCATGCAATATAAGGCTTAAATGCAATGAACACTTAAAAATAGTTCTAAAACAGTGCTAAATAAGTCCTAAAACATGCTGGAATTAAGACAAAAATGGCTAAGACAATCAACTAAAACATAGATCATACTAGGCTAGTAAGCAAAACACAAGGAGGGGAGGTTAACCCCTCCAATTTTGGACTTCAAACCATGATTTTAGCCATTGAAATAACTCTGAAAATCAATGTTTAAAAGCTCAAAAAAAGATAGTGTAAAGGTTGGAAACACAAGGATAAAGGCCTTGAGAGCAATTGTCACGACCCAAACCCGGCCCTATGGGTTTAGCACCGTAACTGGCCAGTAATCCGAGATTACCGAAGGCCTGCTAAACAGTAAGACAGTTAAACAGAGTACAGGGCCTGGCGGAAGCCAATACAGTGAATAACTAGTGTCCATTGAGCTGTGAAAATCTGTATGTCAAAAACATTTTTATGCATTCATACAGTTCCAAACAATACAATCTATACCATCATTTACAATCAGTCAGTACGGGGATCGAATCCCTTGATAACAGTACAGTAAAAACAGTAGATAGTCTATACAAAAGTACAAACAGTGAGGAGACAGGTGGGGACAATAAAAACACCCCAAGCCATGGCATGGCAACTCGGAACCTCACAGTGAGGCACATAGGCTGGCTTGACAAAACGGGGGACCAACCCACGCTCCTAGCTCCGGTCTGGTTGCTGAGAACCTACATATATATATAAACAGTGAGCTAAAGCCCAGTGAATAACATAATGCGTAAAGAGGTTATGAATGAATGTCCTTACAGTAATGAAATCAGTTCATTTAACAGTATTTCAGTCAATCAGTCATATGTGGTACATCCATTAGCCTATAAACAATAGGTCCAAAGGACCGGGTCTTAGCAGACCCAAACAGTAATGATGGCCATCAATCAGTAAACAGTATGGTTCCACAAGGGAATCGACAGAGCTCTGTAACAGTAACAGTAATTGCTAAGGATGCCACAATACAGTTCAGAATACAAGACATACATCCATTCAGTAAACAATAGCAGTTCAATAAACAGTTTAGTTCAGTATTCAAAAGATAACCATTTTGAACATATCTTTACACAATTGTTACTCACAGAGATTGGGCTATAGCAGCTAGAGCGCGTCCCCGAGAGCCAGCCCTAAACAGTAAACCAAATAGAACACACACTAAGTTCACAGTCGAAAGGATGATAATTAAATCCCTAAATTTCCTCGGTGTGGTCCCACATCTATCCTCATTAAGATGCCTTAAACTAGGCCTAAGAATGCCTAGGATGGGATGAGGATGCAAAGATGTGCACAGAAATCAGTTTCAGAATTTTCAGTGAAACAAGGCCTCCGCTCAAGCGCAGGTTTCCCCGCTCGAGCGGACAAGCAAACAAAGGTCCCCGCTCGAGCGTCAACTTCCCCGCTCGAGCGTGACACACAATCCTCCGCTCGAACGCACATTCCTCCGCTCGAGCGGACTGATGAACAGTGCAAGAAGCTAGATGCTCGATTTCTCCGCTCGAGCGCACGTTTCTCCGCTCGAGCGGACTGTAAAACAAGTCGAAGAAAATGCTGGGAGCATGATTTCCCCGCTCGAGCGGCACTTCCCCCGCTCGAGCGGACTCCCAAAATCTGGAAAACCCAGAATTGTGTTATGAGTTCGAAACTCAAGTTTGGGATACCAAAATCGATCCTCTTGGGCCCCTTTTCTGGAAAACTCATAAAAACGCATAATAGATCATGTTTCAAACCTCCATTTAAGAAATCAAGGCCCAAGGGTGTTTAATTCAAACCCAATTCCAAACTATTTTTCAAGAACAACGCTCAAACATGACATGCATGGATTAAAACTCTTTCAAGGCTTTGATGCTAGCTCAAATGAGCTCAATCCTTTGAAAACAAGATAAAAACATGGATTACAACAATGATATGGGCATGCATGCATAATTTTACCATGAAAACACCTTAAAAATCAACAATACAAGCATGCATGCATGAACTATGCTCTAATTCAACATGTGTGAACTAATTCATTACTTGATTCTACAATGGAGCCTAGAACATGCAAGAGGAAGTTCAAATCAACAAGAAGGAGGTGGACTTCTTACCTAGAGTTTCAATGTCAAGGTGTGGAAGCTAAATTAGCCAACTTCCTACAAGTTCTTCAAGTCCACAAGCCAATTCTCAAGATGAATTCAATTCTCTCTCTCTCTCTCTCTCACTTCTTGGTCGGCTAAGAGGCAACAAAATGGCTGAGGAAGAGTTGTGTAGGAGTATAATGAAGGCTCAAGTATACTATAATAAAGGTCCACTACCAATGGCATAACCGTAAATAGGCCTAAGTCTTTAATTAGTTCGATTTAATCCAGTTTCATCATTCCTAATCAATTTTCAGATAAATATACCATTAAATCACAAATATCCTACTGATCCCAGAACACTAAACGGTTTCTAATTCGGCCGCCAATAAGGCCTTCAATTAGCAGTTAAAACATATAAATTCAAACAGATAATCAATCAATCAAATAGATGCAATATGCAATTCAATAGATAAACTTATTCAATCTCAGTTTCGATTTCAATCAGTCCACTCAATACTTCAATTGATTCAATTATCAGTCATTAGCGGCCTAGTTTAGCAATAATCAGTATATAATTCAGTGGTTACATCAGTGATCAATACGAGGGTTGTTACAGCAATGTGTAAAGAAGAGTGAACCACCCCTCAACCTTTATCGGCCTTAAAACTCAAGTTTCAGCCCAAAAATACAGAGTTTATACAGCCCAAAAAAAGTGGGAAAATAGTAAGAAAAAGAATAATTAAAGCAAGTAGAGAAGCAAAGCTTTACACCTCTTGAAGAGAAAAACAAATTATAGGCAACTAATCAAGGCAAACACACCCTCAAGAGCTCAAACAAGGCTCAAATGTACCTCAGCTCAAAGATGGAGAAGTTTGGTTAAGAGCGTATAGGCAAAAGCTTGCTAAAGGCTAAGAAATTTCAAGAGAGAGAGAATTGTAGAGAGAGAGAGAGAATTTTTGCTCTAAAAATTCCAACCTTAAAAATGGAAAGGGAGTCCTCCTATTTATAAAAAAACCATGCAACTCCCTTAGAAATATCAAGACATATACGTGTAGGAAGGTGCATACACACAGCCTTAGCAGTTAGCGAAAAATGTCTGCAAAAACACATTGGTGGGCTTCAAGAACTGTAACCAATGGCCGGCAGCCAATAGGAGGGGCTGGCAAGACACAAAAGGTTGCAGGCTTGAAAATCTCTGGTTTTGGTCCAAAAATAAAGCAACAGGGGTGCAAGGTTTGAAGGCTCAAAGCTGTGGCATTCCGTTGAGGACTTTAAGCACTCGACAAACATATTCATCATTGGGTGTGTAAGCGATGACGCCCAAGTCGTAAGGGCGGCCAAAAATGGAGTGTCTATAATATCATAATATAAAATATCATTACATTAATTAAAGTTAATTCCAATGTAATTTTATGTCAGATATCATATTTCTAGAAGTGATTTACATACGTGTAGTGTCCACTTTGATATTGATTGATTAAAATAATAAAACTCAGTACTTTTTTTTGTTAAGTTTTTAGAAAATAAATTGACAAATGATAAATAGCATGGAGTATTATTTTAAAGAATAATTATTCATCGAAAATAATTGTGCATATTTAAGGCACCTACGAATGTTTCTTGAGTAATTTTAAATAAAAAATTTCAATTTATATTATTACTGATAATGTACCTTTACGAGCTCTACTAAAAAAGATATGCAAAAATAATTTGGTTAGAATAAAAATTTTGCAGATATTATGATGTGTTACATAATTAATCAGAACCCTTTTGAGAACTAAAATTATTAATGTTATAGAGATTTTGTGCCGATTTCTTTTGAGGACACTATTTATTATTTGAATTTGTAATTTTTTATACATCAATGTGAATAACTCTTACGATTTTACTGATATAAGTATAAATCTTACTTTTGAGTCAATCACTCTAAGTACTTTTTCGTGTAATAAAATACTTAAATATTATCATATAAAAATATTATAATAGATCATAATCAAACACCACTTGAAGCATAATTGAAGATGCAATGCACCATTTTAGATATAATAAAAAATATAAGAAATTAACAAAGGCCTTTTTGATTAATAACTAAAATAATACACCATGAGTTATAATCAAGTCATAATTTGTATATTTTAGAATTTTTTGTTATTTTTATTATTTTTTTTAGAAAAAACTATTTTGATACAAGCGAATTCATAATTTTTGGTAAATTTGATTAATACAAATGAGAATTTGATTTCAGGTTGCAAATACATTTTTTATTTTTATTTTTTTTAATTTTGAAAGAAATTATTTTTATGAGCTTATTTTACATAGGATCACACAGTAACAAAAATTTTCATCAGTTGTTAGCAAATTTATTTATATTTAACTTTTAATTATTAAAATATTTTACACATAAAATATTAACATTCAAAATTAATTTTTTATTTTAAAAATAAATTCTCTTATATCTTACGAGTCACCTACTAATATAAAATATATTAAAAGATGTATGATGGATTTTAAAGCGAAGGAAGGAGCCCACATTTGGTACTTTTTCCTTTTGTTTGATTTATTCAAACTGAACCTAAAACAAAATATTGAGTGAACAATTATATTATCTCAAGTGGTGTTAACTATCAATAAAACATGGCAAATGATGTTAAGTGGACACTTTTACCTTCTACTAAGTCGATCAATTAGTCCCTCCTATCATAATATGAAATTTCTGTTTAATCAGTAATAGTCATGCAATATTATCATTATATCTAGAGTAAATTATAAACGCACTTCTGGAGATTTGTTTAATGTATAGATTGACTTTTGTGATTCTTGAAATTACATTTCATCCCTTCACGTTTTCAATCGCATTACAAATGATTCCATTTATTAACATATCATCAAGTTAATTAATAATTTTTAATGATATTAGAAAAATATTTCAATTAACAATTCATACAATTTTATTGTTGCATAAGAGAGTAGTTAAAATTTTTATTTTTTTCTATTAATTCTGATAAATTAAAAATTCTAATAAATGAATATTTATAATTTCTAAAACTATAAGAACAGTCTATATTTTAAACAAATTTGAGAAAATTTATTTGTAGTTTATCCTTCTATTCGAATAATATTCATTCTGCACACTCTTAGGACCGTTGGGGTTTTGCCCTAGAGCAGCAAATTCTTTCTCACTTCACTACAAAATGCATGTATAAATCAGGTTACCCTATCCTATTATTCTATTTCAAAATTTCGATTAAAGAAAAAAATGCATGCATCAATCAACTATCAATCATACATATTTTTATTAGTATCTTCCTAGAAACCAATAATTCAAAAAAAAATTAAAATTAAAATTAAAATTAAAATTATACAAGTCATTATTTTTCACAAAATTTCTATTTAGTCCTACTAAGGCATCATTTAACCCTACAAATAGAGTGTTAATAGGATTAAATGGAACATTTTCTGAAAAAATTATAATTTATTATTGAAAAAAAGAAATTAAAATTAAACGAGTCCTAATTTTTCACAAAATTTCTATTTAGTCCTACTAAGGCATCATTTAACCCTACAAATATAGTGTTAATAGGATTAAATGAAACTTTTTGTGAAAAAAGTATAATTTATTATTGAAAATTTTCTCAAAGCTCTATGATTTCCTAACAAGCTGCACCAATTTCTCCATCATCAAATCAAACTCTTCATCACTTTTCTCTCCCATCCTCTCACTCAATTCTTTAACTTTCCTTCTCACCTCCTTCCTATCTTCTTGATCCATCAATTGTTTGATCACTCTTGCTACTTCCTCTCTCTCAAACCTTTCATTCTCTCTCTTGACCTCCATTCCCACACCAATATCCACCACCACCTTGACATTCAAGGGCTGGTCAATTTGCATAGGCACGGCTATGATTGGGAGACCAAACATCACACCCTCTAGGGTTGAACTCCAACCACAGTAACTCACAAACCCACCAATGCTTGGGTGCCTTAATATCTTTGCCTGAGGGGCCCACCCCTCTATTACCAAACCCTTATCTCCAATCCTCTCCAAAAACCCTTCTGGTAAGACCTCATGAAGAACCATAGTTTTCTCCTCTCCATGAAACAAGGTTCTAAATATCGGCCGGTTCGTACCGAAAAATTGGAGTGCCGAGTCGGATACTCACTGGTATACTGGTGAGAATGAATTTTGCGTCTGTAATGGCCGATTCTCGACACATATCGGCCTGAATCTGATACATGAGCGATATAGTTCCGACACAGTCCGGTAAGGCTGAAAATGGAGCAAAGCACCTGCAAAAATAATTGAGCAAAGCAAAGCACCTGGAAAAGCATCGAATCGAATCGAACATCTTGTAAAGTGTTGCAAGGAAAAGCATCGAATCGAACCCAAACCCAAACCCATCACCGATTTCAAGCTTCTTCGTTGAAGGTTTGCTCTGTCATGCTCTGTTTGTATCTGTCATGCTCTGTTTTTTTTATTTTTTTGGCTGAATAATTAAGTCATGCCTTTTGCTTGTTACTCTGAATAAGTCATGCCTTTTCTTTTGGCTGAATAAGCAAAGCACCTGTATTTGTCATGCTCTGTTTGTTTATTTATTTATTTATTTATTTTTTCCTTGTTTGTATTGTGGTTATTTTTTATTTATATTATGGTATAGGATGGGAATGGGATATATTTTAATATATATTTATGATTGTTCAAATATTTATATATATATATTAGGAGCATTTATATACATTGAAACAAAGCTCTAAAAGAGTCAAAAAAAAATAAAATTGAGTTTTAGAGGGATTGCTAATAATTTTTGAAATTGCACAGCCGCGACGCTCGATACACGATACGTACCGGTCGATACTACCGATATCAATACTCTGCGATCGATACCGTTACGTTACCCGATACCGCGATTTAAAACTATGCCATGAAACCTAACAATCCACATGAAACTCACTTGGCTGAGCTCTAACCCATGAGCTATCTCTTCAATCTCTTGTTTGGAAAGAAAACACTCACTCCCAAAGGAAACAAACACAGTTGAACTAACCTCTTTCCTGTCCAACCACTCCATAATCACTTCATCATCATCATTTCTTGTAGGGTTCTGAACGAGAGACCCGACTGGAACAATCTCTTTCCCTACTAAACCACAGAAATGATCAACATACTTGGCCTCGATCATGTTTGATGTCTTGATCAACACAAAGCTCGAAGACCTTTCGATGCATCCTAAGAACCTTTCCCTGTTTGTGAGACAATTTGAAGTGTCATACATAAACTGAATAATTTTCTAGCGTTGAACTGTTGGGAAATTAAGTTCCTGAAAAGGGTAATCCTTATTTGGATCATCGGAGCAGTGAGTTGAAAAAGAACGACACTTCTTTGCATGTCGGAAAACATGACCTCGATGTTTTCTTTGCGAGCTGCAATTGGGACCCAAGGTTGTAAGAAATCGTAGATAATGAGCTTTGGTTTGAGGGTCTTGAGGATGGTGAAGAAGGCGGGTTTGGTGTCATCGAAAGAGGTTTTGAGGGTGGCCACAAGGTGGGGAGAGAGGTCTTTGGTGGTGTGGTAGTGAGGAGGGAGGTTTTGTGAAGGAAGATAGATATCTATGAGTTGTATTGAGGATGAGAGGTTGAGTGGAAGGGTTTCTCTTAAGGGTTTTAGATTGATTGGTGTAGAGCAGAAGTATATATTGAAGTTTCTCTGAGAGAGTTTCTTGGCTAACTCTAGGAAAAGTGATACATGGCCATGAGCTAACCATGGCAGCATTAGGATACTGTGCTGCTTGCTATCCATGATTCTCTCTCTCTCTCTCTCTCTCTCTCTCTCTCAACTTGGTAGTTTGCAAGAAACTAATTACTATGAAATATTTATATCAGAAAATCACTACAACAAAAAGTGTCTTTAGAGACGAAAACTAATGACGAAAATAAATTTTGTTACGAAAGACATACCTTTTAGTGAAGAAAATAACTTTTCGTCTCCAAATGTACCATTTTTAGAGAAAAAATAAAATTTTATCACCAATCTGCCTACATAATAAAAAAATTAGGTGACGAAATTATTTTTTGTCATTATTTATATTTTTTTGTCACTAAAGATTTTCCCGCTAATTTTTCGGATAGTGCCAAAATTTTCAGACTTTTGGTGAGGAAAAAATTGGTCACCAATAATTTTTAATATTTTAATATTATTTAGTGAGAAAACTATTTTCGTGACTAATAATTTTATCTTTTAGTGAGGAAATAATTTTATTACCAAATAAATGATTTAGTTGCTAAAGGTTTTTAGAGGGAAATGAATACATTGGCGCCTTAGATATATCAGTTCTTCTCACACACAGATTTGACCACCAAACCTCACCTACATGACCTCACCTTCCGCTTTCTCTTCTCTCACGTCTCACGCCTCTGTCTCTTGTCTCTCACGTCTCTGCCCTTCTCTCTGTTATTGGAGCATCACCGCAAGGGTTAGACGAGCACAACGCAAGGGTTAGATGAGCACACCGTAAGGGTTAGCACCACCGTCGCTTTGTCTCGGGTAGGTATGTCCTCTATTTCGCCCTCTCTCTTTCTCTCTCTGTGCGTGTGTGTGTGTCTCTCTATCTTCCTTTCTCTGTCTTCTTCGATTCGCATATACCTTCACACCCAACCCTAAAGTCAACCCAGCCCCAAATCGACCCACCTTGCTTGAGTGGTGATTGGACTGCTCTTTGGATTTCATCACTTGTACACCCGTAAACAGTTGGAACAATGCTTCCAGCCGTGCTTGTTCCTGCTCTCTAGACTTTTACCCCTTGAACACCATTACAACAGTCCAAACATGCCTTTTTTTGAATTGATTCCTGTCAATAAGGTGATTGAGGAAGATCCAAATCAATTTTATTTTCTCAATAAAATAAAGAACAAGAATTTAATGACCCCTTCAAATGATTGATATGAATAATAGCTGTTCTCATATGTAACTATCTATCTCATTAGAAGTGAAATATTTGAAAGTGAAATAAATTTTGATTTCAGGTATATCCTGAAGGTGTGGAGTGTCAAAGGATAAAATCTCATCTTCCTAATTTTGTAGTTTCTGAGTTACTATGGTACATAGCTTCTGTAACTCATGCAACCATTCTTAAGTGTCTTATTCTCTATCCATGTGCTTTTATTATGCTCACTTTATTTTCATAATAAAAAAATGAATATTTACATATGAATGAACACAGGTGAAGTTATATCAGAAGTTCTTGTTTTAGCATAAATTTCTCCATCTGTATTTCTCCTCTATTTTAAATTTCATTTTCTGAAATTTGTTTCCAAATTCAATCGTCACTGCATTTGAAAACTATGATAATGCTAGCTATTTATGATGAAATTTTATGTCATTGGATAGAAAACTATGAAATTCTAATGTTTGGTATACTAGCACAACCATCTTTTCTTTTCCAAATAGCAATTTAATTTATTACCTTTCTCTTAGGGCTGATGGCCATAAATTTCTGTGATGTCATGCAACAATGGATTTTTCTTTAGTAAGGCTATGAAGATAAACATATAGATGTGCAGGTAAAAGAGAATTGATATCTCATGAATAAATTAAGATTGGTTGATAAGGACAACACAACATTTTCTTTTTAACGGATAGAAGTTTCAGTTGTCTCGAATGCTCTTTAATGATCCTCTTACCTATTATTCTCAGGGCATGGGAATCTCTTTCAGTCATGACTATATGCAGGTCTTTAGTTATTGTTTATGATGGTGAATTTATCTTTCAAATTGGATTTGCTATTGCATCTCATGCTAGTGACAAGGAAGCAGTGCTTGTGGATGCCAATAACTTTATGCAAGGTTTACTCTACCAAAGTGTGTTAAAATCTGGGTCACGTAAGTAACAAGATATGAACTAGGTATTCAGTCATATTTTCCAGTTACTTTGGTATGTTACGATTAAAAAAAAAAATGCCCAATGAAAAGCTAATTTCGAAAAGATGACCATCCATAATTCCTACTATTTAGTGAGTTACTTGGCCAACCTATCTCTGTATCCTGGGAAGTCAGAGCTGTCATTTCTGCCTTCAAACACACAGATAATCATGTTTCGTTTTTTATGAAGTTGACTTGCTTTTCTCACTTTTGAAATACTTGTTTCATTGTTGGAAGTAGATTTTTTCAAGTTCTATTCCATGCTGTCATTAAAAAATAATCTTGTTTTGAGAGTTTCTAATCAAGAGAGTAATTTTTTATTTTTTGCTAAAATGTTTATATTTGCTTATCAAGAACATCAGTTGCATAAATTGGGAGAAGAAAGTTAAGAACATCAAGCTACTGTGTTGTAATTGTTTATTTCATGACTGCTAATTTATGCTAATTCAGTCTTCTTCATGACTGCTGATACAAATTTTAATGTACTGGGCAGTCATTTTGCAACCACTTGGAGACAAAGGAATTGGAATAATTGGTGGTGACACAATTAGGGGCTTCACAACTTCCGACCAGGTGCTGCCTTCTTAACCTCAGAGATTTTAGCTCTATGCAATGGGTGAATTACAGTGAGCAGAATTAGAACAATGTCCTAAATTTGGAATCGGACTTAGTAGAATTAAAGCCAATAGCCTAAAAATACATATATAATAATGTAATTCATTAGAGAGAGAACATTTTGAGAAATTGTGAGAGGTTTTTGTGGCTGTGTGATGCTTTGTGTAGTCTTACCTTGGGAGGCAATTCCTAGGGAAGCCTAGGTACAATCCCTACAGTTTCTCAGACACTATTCTAAGGTTACTATTAACAACCCAAGAGTAGTCTATTTTTTAACTCCAAACACTGTTGAATCAAGCCAAAACAAACCCTAACCTATCGCCCTATCCTTTGGTCATTGAATTAACACCAAACCTCCTTAAATCATTGATGTCCAAAGCTTCCAACAGAAACTTTCTGTTTTGGAAATAAAAAATAAAATAAGAATCCACCACAATTCCTATTGTAGGCAGCATCAGGCCAAGTTTCTCAAGGCTGTCCTATGTCAGAACTACACTCAAAGAACTTGAAACAATCACCATTTCCATAATCCCTATCATCTTGCTTACGTGTTCATTTTAGCAGCTTGAATGCCATTATCCATTCCTTGCCCAAGCTCTGCAGTAGCAGCTGTGGCTGATTGCACACACCCAACATTACATAAACCAACACCTACACCAACACCCACTAACCATTGAACCTCCATCTCTTTGACCAACCATACGAGCTGCCAAAACCTGCTACATTCATTCCAACTGCCCTTTTTGTCTTTTCTACCTACCAATGATCTTAACAGCGGTGATAGGTCATACATCACCAGCACATGATGAAATAATATGATGCAAATGAAGACAAAACATCGATGTGGATCAAAATCAATCCCAGTCAAGGTATACAGCTCGATGCGTTCTACTAATTTATTTTATTGGATACTAGGCTTTGTTAGTATATTATGTTTCTATGTTAATTTAGTAGAAATTTCTTAATCAACTAGGGTAGAATAAAAAAAAAACTTTGACATTTAGGGGCGAAAGGTCACGGGAAAATAGTGAAATATGCATGTAAAGATCCGAGAAACATCACAAACACCTTGAGACGGAGCAACATAAGTTGTGCAAACCTACGAAAGAAGTGCGTAGCTCCCAATTTCAAAACTAATTTGAAATTTGCACTATTTCAACACGTAGGCATGAAACTAAGTAAAAAAATGAACTTTTCCAACACTTAAGCTTGAAACTAGGCTGTCAGAGGGCTAAATCGTGTAATAGCCACGAGATGGCCTGGGTAACACCTCAAACACCTCGGGAGGGATCAAAGTAAGTTGTGAAAACTTACGGAACTAGCACGGGACTCCCGATTTGAAAACTAAGTCCGAAAATGCACTTTTTCACACTTAAGCTTCAAAATAGGCCACTGGAGGCCAAAATTGTGCAATAGCCACGAGACGGCCCAAGAAACACCTCAAACACCTCGGGAGGGACCATTGTAAGTTGTGAAAACTTACAGAACTAGCACGGGACTCCCGGTTTGAAAACTAAGTCGAAAAATGTACCTTTTCACACTTTAACTTGAAAATAGGCCATCGGAGGCCAAAATCATGCAACAGCTACGAGACGGCCGGGAGAACACGTAAAAGACGTTAGGAGGGACCAATGTGAGTTGTGAAAAATTACGGAACTAGCACGAGACTCCCGGTTTGAAAACTAAGTCGAAAATTACATTTTTTCACACTTAAGCTTGAAGATAGGCCACCGGAGGCTAAAATCATGCAACAGCCATGAGACGGCCTGGGGAACACGTCAAACATATCGGGAGGGACCAATGTGAGTTGTGAAAACTTACAAAACTAGCACAGGACTCCCGGTTTGAAAACTAAGTCGAAAAATGAAACTAGCACGGGACTCCCGGTTTGAAAACTAAGTCAAAAAATGCACTTTTTCACACTCAAGCTTGAAAATCAACCATCGGAGGCCAAAATCGTGCAACAGCCACGAGATGGCCAGGAAACATGTCAAAGACGTCGGGAGGGACCAATGTGAGTTGTAAAAACTTACGGAACTAGCACGGGACTCCCAGTTTGAAAACTAAGTCAAAAATTGCACTTTTCACATTTAAGCTTCAAAATAGGCCACCGGAGGCCAAAATCATACAACAGCCACGAGATGGCCCAGGGAACACCTCAAACACCTCAGGAGGGACCAATGTGAGTTATGAAAACTTACGAAACTAACACGGGACTCCCGGTCTGAAAACTAAGTCGAAAAATGCACTTTTTCACACTCAAGCTTAAAAATAGGCCATCGGAGGCCAAAATCGTGCAACAGCCACGAGACGGCCTAGGGAGCACGTCAAACACGTCGGGAGGAGCCAATGTGAGTTGTGAAAGCTTACGAAACTAGCACGAGACTCTCGGTTTGAAAACTAAGCCCAAAATTGCACTTTTTCACATTTAAGCTTCAAAATAAGCCACCAGAGGCCAAAATTGTGCAATAGCCACGAGACGGCCCGGGGAACATGTGAAACACCTCGGGGGGGACCAATGTGAGTTGTGAAAACTTATGGAACTAGCACATGACTCCCGGTTTGAAAACTAAGTAGAAAAATTCACTTTTTCACACTTAAACTTTAAAATAGGCCACCAGAGGCCAAAATCGTGCAACAGTCACGAGACGGCTGGGGGAACACGTAAAAGACGTCGGGAGGGAGCAATGTGAGTTGTGGAAACTTACGAAACTAGCACGAGACTCCCGATTTGAAAACTAAGTTGAAAATTACATTTTTTCACACTTAAGCTTGAAGATAGGCCGCCGGAGGCCAAAATTGTGCAACAGCCACGAGACGGCCCGGGGAACATGTCAAAGACATCAGGAGGGACCAATGTGAGTTGTGAAAACTTACGAAATTAGCACATGACTCCCGATTTGAAAATTAAGTTGAAAATTGTACTTTTTCACACTTAAGCTTGAAAATAGGCCACCAGAGGCCAAAATCGTGCAACAGCCACGAGATAGCCCGTGGAACACGTCAAACACGTTGGAAAGGACCAATGTGAGTTGTGGAAACTTACAGAACTAGCACAGGACTCCTGGTTTGAAAACTAAGTCGAAAAATGAAACTAGCACGGGACTCCCTGTTTGAAAACTAAGTCGAAAAATGCACTTCAAAAAATGCACTTTTTCACACTTAAGCTTGAAAATAGGCCATCAGAGGCCAAAATCGTACAACAGCCACGAGACGGCCAGGGGAGCACGTCAAACACGTCGGGAGGAACCAATGTGAGTTGTGAAAATTTACGGAACTAGCACGGGACTCTCGGTTTGAAAACTAAGTCCAAAATTGCACTTTTTTACACTTAAGCTTCAAAATAGGCCACCGGAGGCCAAAATCGTGCAACAGTCACGAAACGGCCCAAAGAATATGTCAAACACCTCAGGAGGGACCAATGTGAGTTGTGACAACTTACGGAACTAGCACGGGACTCCTAGTTTGAAAACTAAGTCGAAAAATGCACTTTTTCACACTTAAACTTCAAAATAGGCCACCGGAGGCCAAAATCGTGCAACAGCCACGAGACAGCCCGAAGAACATGTCAAACACGTCGGGAGGGACCAATGTGAGTTTTGAAAATTTACGGAACTAGCACGAGACTCCCGGTTTGAAAACTAAGTTGAAAAATGCACTTTTTCACACTTAAGCTTGAAAATAGGCCATCGGAGGCCAAAATCGTGCAATAGCCATGAGACGGCCTGGGGAACACCTCAAACACGTCGGGAGGGACCAATGTGAGTTGTGGAAACTTACGGAACTAGCACGGGGCTCCCGGTTTGAAAACTAAGTCCAAAAATGCATTTTTTCACACTTGAGCTTCAAAATAGGCCACCGGAGGCCAAAATTGTGCAACAGCCACGAGACGGCCCGGGGAACACCTCAAATACCTCGGGAGGGACCAATGTAAGTTGTGAAAACTTACGGAACTAACACGGGACTCCCAATTTGAAAACTAAGTCAAAAAATGCACTTTTTCACACTTAAGCTTGAAAATAGGCCATCGAGGCCAAAATCGTGCAACAGCCACGAGACGGCCCGGGGAACACATCAAAGACGTCGGGAGGGACTAATGTGAGTTGTAGAAACTTACGGAACTAGCACGGGACTCCCGATTTGAAAACTAAGTCGAAAATTGCACTTTTTCACACTTAAGTTTGAAAATAGGCCATCGGATGCCAAAATTGTGCAACAACCACGAGACGGCCCGTGGAACACGTCAAACACCTCGGGAGGGACCAATGTGAGTTGTGGAAACTAACGGAACTAGTACGGGACTCCCGGTTTGAAAACTAAGTCCAAAATTGCACTTTTTCACACTTAAGCTTGAAAATAGACCTTCGGGGGGCCAAAATCGTGTAACAGCCACTGAACGGCCCGGGAAACACCTCAAACACATCGCGAGGAACTAATATAAGTTGTGGAAACTAACGAAACTTGTACCGGACTCTCTATTTGAAAATTAATTCGGTAATTGCCTAACTTGCATTTTTTTTTTTTTTTTTTTTGTGTTTCATTTTTTTGCAGATTCGAGATTTGATATGGACATGTTTGGTAATTTGGAGGGCAGATGGTAGCTCATTTTGTGTTTTTGTTGATATTACCTTACATGTATTTTGGTTGCGTTGTAAATTTTATATTTTTGTTGGTATTACAGGGCATGTTTGGTAATCCGCCCTTGATATTTTATTTTTGTTGATATTAGTAGACATGTTTTTTGTTGGATATTAGGAGATGTGTTTGGTAATTTGCATGCGGTTGATATTATATTTTTGTGGATATTAGTAGACGTTTTTTGTGGATATTAGGAGATATGTTTATAATCTGCATGCAGTTCATATTGTATTTTTTTGGATAGTGCTGAAATTCGATTATGATGTTTATGAAAATGAATAGATTTTTGTATTGATTTGTAATAGATATTTTATTGAATAGGTTATTGAAATGCGCAGGGAATTGTTACTGAAAAGAAAAAAAATTCAGAAGAAAATAGTACCCCCATTTTCAAATTTTTTAATTTTTATTAATGACGAAATAAAAAATGTCGCTATTAGTTTTCAAAAAACATGACGAATAATTTTGTCACTAATGATATAGTAGGAAACAAATAATTTCATCACATTTGCTGAATATTTCGTCGCTAAATTGAAATATTTGGTGACAAAATATTTTTTGTCATTGAATATTTTTTTCTTTTGCTCATTTTAGTGACGAATTTTTTTGTCACCTTAATCCATATCATTGGTGAGAAAAACTTTCGTCACTAAAATATATTTGGTGACGAAATATTTCATCGCCAAAAACAATTAAAATAAAATATTATTTAGTTTTGGTGACGAAATTGATGTTTTAGAGGATGAAAAATTCAATATTTGGAGACGAAACATTTCGTCGTCAAAAATGAAAAATAGGCGACGAAATTGTTTTTCGTCACCAGGTACTTTCAACGATGACGTATAGGCCACGAACGAGGTGACAAATTTTTTTCGTCGCAGATCACTTTGGTGACGAAAATTTGATGTTTGGAGATAAAATCAATCTGCCACCAAAAGTCTTTTTTATTGTAGTGAATGGTAAGAAAAACTAGGATGGCTATATATCACTTAATTTTTAGGGTTAATTAATAAGACTTTTTAACTATTAGTAAATATCACTTACTCATTCGTAAATTTTGTTTCCTTTAACTAGGAGTGTTTATGGGTCGAGTAGTTTGAGTTTAGTGGTGTCATTACTCAAATTGAGTCTTTTGTGTTGGAGATTCTGTCAACTAATGTCAACCGATGCATTGTTCCAAATTGTCCATTTCTTCTATTCGGTTGGCGTTCGGATTTTGGTCAAAATCGAACAATAATGGTCAAGGATTGTTAAGCCATAGAAACCTCACTCACATACATACAGCCAAAAAAAAAAAAAAAAATGATTCAAACACACTTTAGAAACACAAATCCAAATATGAGAGCAAAAAATAGTGGAGAAAATAAAATGGGACACGTTTGTGACCTTTGGAATCAAAATAAAAATGAAGGAGAGATACAAATGAAACAATAAATGGCAGTGATGAGTCTTGATGAAAGAGAAAATGGAATAGACTTGTGATTTTTGAATTTTTAAAAGAAAATTGTTTAAGAGTTCTAAAACAATGAGTTTTAATAATTTTAAATATATTATAGCTCCAATTGATTTGATATTTTGCTCTTTATTTTTTTTAAAATTTTTTATTATTATTTTTTTTTTTTAGTAATATGTATCACTGCTGTTTTTGAAATATGTATGTGATTTGTTGAGAAATAGAGAGATACAAATGAAGTAATAAATGAGAGATATGATAATATTTTTGGGTCAGTGTGACCAAAATTTTCGATCAGTGCGAAAGATATAAAATAATTATGATAGGTGTATGTTGCTGTATAATATGGTGAAGTGTGTAAAGTTAATGATAAATTTATTTATAATAAAATAAGCGGTTGGATTGGTTTTGTACGGTTCTTGAACTTCAGACTCAATCATTGACCGTCCAATCGAGAAATAATCGATTCCCAAACTGTTGCCGACCGAAACATAGAACGAAACCATCTGTTCTTTGATCAAGTTGGTCGGATTAGTTGGGTTCATTGGTTGAATCGGTTTGATGAATATTCCTACTTTTAACTATGAAAATAATAAAAATATATTTTTTTTAAAGGTAGTTTGGAGGGAGTTAAAAATGATATATTATTATAATTGAGGGAGTCAATATATATGTACCAATAGTTGAGATGATTTTGGTGTAATTAACCATATTTTTTAATAACTATCTTTAAATAAAACGAAAAAAACACCAACTTTATTATGAATTTAATTTATACCCCATCCAATTTAAATTTGAATTTGTATTGTATATTTTATTTTCAAGAGTTATAATATATCACCAAAGAAGTATTTTATATTTTGTATTATATATTTTATTTTCAAGAGTTATAATATATCAACCAAGAAGTATACGTATTTAAATTTATTATTTTAAAACAAAAATGTCTACTGAAATAATATTTATTACTAAAAAATGATATATATTTTTTTTAGACTTATCATTTTAAGATGAAAGTGTCTGCCAAAATATTAATTATTTCTAATTTTTTTTAATATAAAAATATTGTAAGAACATTTATTTTTTTCAAGATATTTTTGGAAGTAGATATTTTTTAATTTTTATTTTATACATAGTTTTTTTTATTAGCAAGAGGGTATACTTGATATATCAATGCCTTAGGCTATGTTTGTCATGAATGGTTTGGGTAAAATAGTTGCAAAAAGATAAAATAGATTAAAAAATTAATAAGATAAAATGTCACATTTAAATCATAATTATTTCATTTTTTTCTCTCACAAAAATTAAAAAAGTTAAAAAAGTCGTCCCAAATAAAACTTTTTAGTCTCAAATTAAAATAGTTAAAAAACTAAAAAATTAAAAAGTTAACTCATATCTCAAAGGAAGGTTAAGATAAATTTGTGACATCTGTATAAAACTTAGACATATTAATGATTAAAATAAATTTGTGACGCGATTACCTCACTTTCATTAGTCATAAGTTACATTTTGTGACGTGATTACCTCACTCTCATTAGTCATAAGTTACGTTAATTCTCCTTTGGCCGTCTACAGCAAGAATCTTCTGGATGACAAGGCATCTTAACGTTTGGTTACTTCTCTTACGCACAAATACAAAAGTTCCTTTGCAATAATTTCTTAAGGGTCCGTTTGTTTCCAAAATCAAGGGTTGGATTGGATTGTTAGTAAGGTGAAGAGCATCAATATATTATGTTTATTTGCAAAATAGAGGTCTAGATTCGAAGTCCATTCGGATTATGAAAGTCTTTTGAAGAGCAGATTAAACAGTCACACAGAGAAAACGGTATTCAAAATTAGCCGTTGAAATTAGAGTGGAACCGGTTATTTAGAACGACATTTGAATGTTTTACCCAAGTGCAAATTGAAGTTCAAAACCATGGGTTGCTTTGAAAAATCATGGCTACTTTTTTTGGTTTTTTGGTCTCTCATTATTTTATATTTATTTTATATAAAAATAAGGATAAATTACACATACGCTTTCTGAGATTTGCTTAAAATACAGATTACCTCCTGTGATTTGGGAAATTACAAATACTCTCTTGTCAGAATTTTTTAACAAAATTAAATAAAAAAATGAAATTCATATACAATAATAAAATTACCTAAATTATTAATTGAAACATATTTCTAGTATCATTGAAAACTATTAATTGACTTAATGATTTATTAATAAAAAGGTGATTTGTTATGAAATTATAAACCTTAGGGGATAAAATATAATTTTTAGAACCAGAGGGTGATTCGTATTTAATCAAACCTCATGAGGTGTATTTGTAATTTACCTTATAAATAATTTAACAATCTTCACACTAACAACTATCATCAAACAAACACAATTTTGCTTAATCTCCTCACCAACAATCTTTTCACTAACAATTCTATTTATTCTACATCTGAAAACAAATGGACCCTAAATGAGAAATTGTAGAGACTTATTATTTTAAAATGGGTAATGATACAAAAATAAAGAATTTATATATAATGATACAGTTCATTGTGGATATTTCATTTCAAAACAAAATATCATTAAAGATGTAATGATATTGTCACATCATTCATGTAAAATTTTTTGTATAAATTTTATATATGAATATAATTTTTTTTTAAATTTATAAATTCATCTATAATAATGTGGTAAGAGAATTGTGTATTATATGTGACAATTAAAAGTTAATGCCTATCATATTATATAATTGTAGATCAAATTATTATTATTATTTTTTATTTTATTTTATTTTTTTTGAAGATTTCAAACATTTCCCTTCTTAAATATTGGGTTGATAATTTTGGACGCGGGGTCCTTGCAGTGGATCACTCCCTGCCGTGCCTGCTGTGAATTGAAACGGTACCGTTTTATCTCTTTTTTTATTTTATATTATTTTTATGTAAGAGTTTTATTAATTCTTATTTTATTATAACAAAACAATAAACCTAGCTGCGCCGTCTTCTCTACTCCCCTCAAGCAAAAGGTCTCTGCTTTATATGGAGTAGAAAAGTTAGGGTTTTTTTTTTTTATTATTATTACTTTTTTGTCTTCTCTCAAACAAATTGAACAATGCTTTTTGTCTTTGCTTCACCGTCCTTCTGCCGGATTTACAGACCATTATTGTTCAACAAACTGGTATGTGTATCTCTCTTTCTCTCTCTCTCTGTCTATATATATATATATGTTTTGTATTTTATTTGTATAGTGTGTTAGTGGGTTCAACAAGTATAATGGTTTTGTTTGTTTTCTGTGAATGGATTGAGAAACACAATTGTATATTATAAGAAAATTTCTTTATTATGTAATTTGTTTTGTACATGTTATGTATTTTTGTATAAATATTATATAATTTTTTTAAGGAGTTACGATAATTTGTAATTCATAATTTTTTTTTTTTTATAGCAATGTTATGTATTTTTGTGAAAATATTACACATTTTTATAACAATGTTATGTATTTTTGTAATAATGTTATGCATTTTATGGTCTAAAAAATGTTTCAATAAAAAAAATCTATAACTTTACTACAAAATACGAATTTAATTTTTTAATCATAAATTGTCATAACTCAATAAAAAATGACATAACATTTGTAACAAAAATACGAAACATATATCAAAAAATTAATATAATAAGAGGGCATATGATTCACATCTTTAAGCGTGTCTGTCAAAATATTCCCTATATTATATAATATACTAATTCTAATATAATTTTGCAATTGTATATTATAATCTACTTAGACACAATAAATTTCCAATGCTACAAATTACACATCTTTTTTTCCCTCTCCCCTATCCTTTTAATTAATTTACGTTATTAATTGAATTATTAGATTTCATTGAATTGTTTAATTACTCAGCATTTAAAATTAATTAATAACTTTTTTTGCTCAAATTGTTGTTTCTTTTAATTTTTTTCTTTCTTTCATATTTGTTAGTGTTGAAATGGGGATGGTATAATGGATGATGGTGGACTTGAGGGATGCATTAAAGAAATGGGAGAGTTGGCCAAGAATAAATCACCATATCTTGGTATGGAGTTTCTATCAGAAGAAGTTGCATATGAATTTTATAATCAATACAGAAGAATTGTGGGGTTTAGTATTAAAAGAGATCATTGTAACAAAAGGAAGAAAGATGGTGTTATGACTAACTAGTAGAAAGTTTGTTTGTTGTAAGGAGGGAGAGAGGGAAAGAGATAACGGTACACGATGATAAAAAATCCTTAAAGTGAGACATAAACAAATTGTAATGCATATTTCTTTTAAGCGGTGAGACTTGTCGAAGTGAATTGTGTCAAAGTTTGATAACAACCATAATCACCCTTTGCATTTTCCTCAATGTACTCATTTGATGCCATCTTAGAGAAATGTATGTGATGCTCAAAAAAATTATTATAAATTATTAAATTATTTTTTTCTACTTTTCTTTATGTCTTTTCATATAAAACTTAAAACTTATTAAAATAGTCAATTCCCAAACAAGATCATAATATATACTAGTTGAGATGTGCGGTGGTGAGATAAATGTCAAGGGTTTGAACTGATAAAGCAGCAACGACCCCTTTACTCGTAATTTGACTTTACTAACATCTCCAATCTTGATAAAAAGAAAAAAAATTGTGTGATAGTGAAATAGTAAAATTAAAATTTGAGTAAATTATAAACACACCCCTTGATTTCACCTCTTGAAATTTTTAATTTCATAACAAATGATCTATTTATTAATAAATCATTAAGTTAATTAATAATTTTTAATGATATTAAAAATTTATTTCAATTAACAATTTATGTAATTTTATCATTATATAGAATAATAGTTTTTAATGGTGTTAAAAATTTATTTTAATTAATAATTCATATAATTTTATTATTGTATATAAAAGCAGTTAAAAATTTTATTTTTTTCAATTAATTCTATTAAATAAAAATTATGATAAGAAATATTTATAATTTTTCAAACTACAAAAGTTAATCTCTATTTTAAATAAGAGTACATTTATAATTTAAAATTTTATTGTGTATTTTCTCTCCCTGTGTCCAGTCTATTAAGGAGGTGTTTGGAAGCTAAAAATTGGCTGTGTTTGGTTATGTATTCCAAACATATTTCCACCCACTGATTTGAGTGTCGCGTTTGTTTTGAATTTTCAAATTATAATTTCACACCTACTTTTGAAAACTTCTTTCCAGGCGAAAAAATTTAGTTAACCCGGTTATCCTCCTAGACATCCGGCGGGTTGACCGGAACAGTGTTTTTTTTTTTTTGTTTTTGTTTTGACACCTGTTATTTTTATATTGTAAATAAAAAATATTTTAACAAATTTTTAAATTTTTATACGAGTTTTGAATAGAATTTTAAATTGTGCATTTAGTTATGAGTTATAAATTTTTGAATCACATAACTTCTTTAATTTCAAAAACTTAAAATTCCGACCAAAACTCAATTCAAAACTTTTTTTAAAACTCATAACCAACCAAATTTTCATACTCAAATCATAATTCCAAAACTCATAAACTCAAAATACAACTTTATTCTTAAATCATATTTAAAAAACTCTATCAAATGCAAATAAAATAAACTAAACTAATCAATAAGATAAAATGTCATATTAAATTCATAATCATTTTATTTTTTCTCTTATAAATATCACATCTAATTATAAAAAAAAATTCAACTCTATTTTTAAACACAAATATTTAAACCTATTAAAAAAACCAAAATTTAAAATAACCTAACGAAGATCTCAAACAAGGCACAACAGGAATACTACAACCGGAACACCAAGATCTTTCTATACATACAAGCCCTAATGAGGGTTTTATTATGTGCATTTTGATTTATCACAGCCCCCGCTACCGAGCCCTCGAAATTTCCCTCTGATTTTCTCCGAAGGTACTCTCTCAAACCCTACATCCTCTAGTTTTTCTATCAATTAGAACTTCATCGTACACATACATACATATATATATATATAATTAATTATTTTCTGTTCTTTGAATCGATTTGACTTAAACTTTGATTGAGATGTCGAAACTGGACCCATGGTGTTGATTTTCTATATATGCACAGAGGCTGAAAGTGATCTGAGGCATTCTTCGATATTATTGTCCCGTTGTTTGGTATTACAATTGTTCGCTTGTATAGACCAATTTTGGCAGGCTTTCCGTATTTCTCTAATCTCACTTCCCTGTTGTTTGAAATCTCTGTATCTCTCTAGGTTTAGCATTACATATTTATGTATCTATAAATGTTTGGGATATCTGTATGTGTGTTTGTATATATGTTTCCATGTCTATGTGTTATGGGTTTGGATTGCAATTTGTGTTTGGGTATTTTTGTTTCCCTGTATTTGCATTTAATGCCAATTAATAGTGAATTTTGTTTTTCTATTGTTAGTAGCTATCTTATCTGAAATGTGGATCGTTACGGTACGGGAAACAGGAATGGGAACGTGGTATGCTAGATGCTCTAAAATGTGACACGATAGTGGTAGACTCGTATATATTATACTTGCGAATTTAAGGTGTTTTAGAGTAACGTATTTTTAGAGTAATTTTCTTTTAATTACTAGGCATCTAATAAAATTTAGTTTTTCTTCTTCATGTTGCAAAACATTTATATGAGTATTATGACCCATTTTTTTGTGTTTTGTCTTGTCAAAACTTAACTTATCTTAGATTTTAATTTATTATCCTTGATTTTTTTCTTCCTAAGGAAACATATAAGGAAATTTATTAGAAAAAAAACTTTTGGGATCATTTCAGATCGATAAATTTACCGTTTTAGGATGTAAGTGTATCATATGTTGGAACTTGCATAGCAATAAGTAATTGTTAAGGTATTAGCGTTTTCTGGTAACGTAGGTTAGTATTGCTTCTTCTTGTTCAGTTCCTGTCAAGATACCATTGAATGGTGAGTGGCTATGAGGTGTGAGATGCTTATTGGACTCTATGTTCTATCCATGGTAGAGACTGTGAGCTTATGGGGGAGGTTAGCATAGTTGATTGATATTTGTGGATGCTTTAGTGTGTTTATTTCTGTTTATGTACGTGTTTCAATTTGTATTTATGTAGTTTATGTGGTTTCTTGCCCATATATCTTCCCTAAGTTTTTATCTATTATCTTTGATGGTAGGGCTAACTTGGGAAAAAAATGAGGATATATGGGCAAATTTGGGTTATAGTTGTGGTTTTCGTTTTATTACCTAGGGTGTATCCTTTGTAAATGTGTACATTCTTTGTATTTAATTTATGACTTATCCATCCAAAAAAATAATTTTCATATTTGGCTGGAATTTGCTTGACAAAAACAAAAACTTGTATGCTTATTTTTAAGTTTGCTAGCGAACTACATTGGCATTGTAAATGCACCACCCACCTTTTCGAGCCAAGAAGACTTGGATTGACTTATAGGCCCAAATGAAATACAATCTAAAACTTATTTTTAATTGATGTTTGTTAATTGCTCAAGTACAAAGTATTGTTTCTAATAAATTTTAGTTTAGACTTGTCAATGGGTTGTGTTCATGTTAGGCAAAGCATGTCCCACTAGATTTTTATATGAATTTTATTCCGTTGCTCACTCTATGCCTAACTGGTGTAAGTTACCAAATGGACATTTAGGTCTCATTTGGGAATAGGCTATTTTAGTAACTTTTTGATTTTTTACGAAAAGATATGTAGAAAAGTAAAGAGCGTGATGTGACAACTTATAGTGACTTTTTAGCTAAAATATGTAGTTGCCAAACGAGGCTTAAAGAAGTGATTTTTCTTGTTCCATAGCATAAAGAAGGAAAGTTTGTGTAATTTGGAAAATATGTACGTATGGTCTTTGTGATTTACACTTGTTGCATTATTTATTTCTGAGCATAAGAACTTGGCATCTTTTTCATTTTTCTAAGATAGTGCTCAAATGGAACGTCGTGCCTAAATATACAAAAATAGAATTGTTCATGTAATTGTTGGGTTTAGAGCTATGAATTGTACTCTTTTTTAGTGCTTTGTGTGTGTGGTGTATGGGCAGTTGACCTGTAGGAGTGGAATTAACGAGCCATTCAGACTTAAGATGGGATAGCATCAATTGTTCATGTATGGCTGGCTTCAACCCTGTTTTGTTTCTCCTTGAGTGACATGGACTTCTTTATTTCATAAATAGCAAAAAACAACATGAATAGTTATTAAATTAGATGCCATTATCTGAATCACTCATAATTTTGAAATGGAAAAATGAAAACATTATTAAAAAATCTGAATGGGTGTACACAACTGATTGTAGATTTGTAGGAATGACTTATGTTACATAATAATGTTTCTGCCTTCATTTTCTATGCCAGTGAGATGGGCCATTTAGCCTCCACAGGATATTCACTATCAATGGGCGGGTGCAATCCTATGGATCTTGTTATGTGAAGCCACCAATTTGGTTATCCAAGCCAATGACCATTTTTTGGTTAATTGTGAATTGTATGTAAATAAAATCCTTTGTCATTGCTTAGCCTTGTAAATTTAGTTTTCTCAATTTATTTGTGTTCTTTTTTTTTTTGGTAAATATATTTTTTATTGCTTGATTTGTTTGCCAAGAGATCTTGAGAAAAGATTCATATTTTGGATCTCAATGCTTGAGATTAGAAAAAAAGGGTTTCTCTTCTTCTAGGCTCCATTGAGACTGACTTTCTCTCTTAGATTTTATTGCAATCAAATTATAGTCTTTGTTTGTAGTTAATTGTCTTATATTTTGTTTTGTTTTCCCATATTTTATTTGTTTAAATTGATATTATTTAGATTTACATAATTGCCTTTCTCCCAATTGCTGATTTTCCTTAATTATATTACTTGAACTGTCGCAAATTTATCAGTGACGGTTTTCTAACTTGATTACTTGATAATTATGTATATACTGTGTGATTTTTGTAGTTCTTTTCTTGTCTCACAATTTTTTGTTTTATATTTTCTTTATTAATTGATAAATTTTCTCAAGTTGTTTGGTTTTCTTTTGATAAATATATTATTTATTGCTTGGTTTTCTTTTATTTTTTGGTTTGTTTGTTTGCCCAGGAATCTTGAGAGAAGAATTCATAACTTTTCAATCTCAATTTTTTGAGATTAGAAAAAACGGATATCTCTTTCTCGCAGTCTTCATTGAAACTAAGTTTCTGTTCCAAATCTCTTTGCTCTGTCAAAATTAGAGTATTAGTTTTCAATTAACGTTCTCATAATTTTCATTTTAATTGATTGTATTGAAATTTGTATAGGTGTTCTACAAATTTCTCTTTTCCGTTAATTATATTACATATAAACTCTTTTAATTTTTTCAATAATAGTTTTCTAATTTGATTACTTGGTAATTTTCTATATATTGCTTGATTTTCTTTTGTCTTTTGGTTTGTTTGCCAAGGAATCTTAAGAAAGAATTCACAATTTTTAAATCTCAACGCTTGAGATTAGAAAAAAGGGACATATCTTTCTCGCAATCTCCATTGAGACTAAGTTTCTCTCTTAGTTTTCTTTGCAATTAAAATTATGTTAGTTTCTAATTAATTTTTTTCATATTTTGTTTCTTTTTCTCATATTTTTGCGTTTGAGTTGATATTATTGAATTGTATATAGGCGTGTTTCTCCCAATGTCTCCTTTTTATTTATTTATATGACATATAAACTATTGTGAATTTATCAATGATGTTCATGACTCACATTTCTTTGTTCAATATTTTATTTCTTATTTCATTTTTTTCTTCAAATTGTTTGGTTTTCATTTGATATATATATTATTTATTGCTTTATTTTCCTTTGTCTTTTGGTTTGTCTGTTTGCCAAGAAATATTGAGAAAAGAATTCATAACTTTTGGATCTTATTGCTTGAGATTAGAAAAAACGGATATCTCTTGCGGTCTGCTTTGAGACTAAGTTTTTCTCTCAGATTTCTTTGTAGTCAAAATTATTGTCTTAGCTTCTAATCAACTTTCCCGTATTTTGTTCTGTTTTCTCATATTTTTTCATTTAAACTGATAGTATTGAAGTATATATAGGCGTGTTTCTCCCAATTTCTCCTTTTTCTTATGTATATGACATATTGCAAATTTATCACGAGGGGTTTTCTAATTTGATTACTTAGTAATTTTGTGTGCACTTTTGGATTTTCATAGTTTTTAGTCCTATCGCGCAATTTCTTGTTCAATATTTTATTTATTATTTGATACATTTTTTCTCAATTTGTTTGGTTTTCTTTTGATAAATATATTATTTATTGCTTGATTTTCCTTTGTCTTTTGGTTTGCTTGGGGTTAGAATAAATGCACAAGTGTTTTGTTTTTTATGGGTTTTTTTAATTATTTATTATTTCTGTTATGTTCTTCGTTTGTGGAAGCCTTCAATTTTGTAAGATTTGTTTTTCTGGCTTCTGTTTTTGTGTTTCACCTTTGAAGGGTTGTTTGCTTGTTCTGCTTTATCCCTGTGTGTTTGATCATCAAGCATTATACGTACTGTTTTGTTCTTTGTTAGTGCACTCTGTTAATTTAGCTCATTTGTTTCTTTAGTTAACATCATAAATAAAAAGATCCATCTGCTTTTAATTTGGGCATCTCCATTTGAACTAAACTAACAGTTGTTATATCTCAGCATAATGAAAAACTATAGGAAGTACAAGTCTTAACAAATTATTGCTTGGCATTTTTGTACTTGTCTACTAGCTGCATGTCAAACTCAGTAGAATGTATTAAAAAATGATATGAAACACTTTCGGGGTAAGGTAATAACAAATACTGTTTGTCTGTATTATATGTCATTGTTATACTTGACCGAAAATTTTACTTAATTTTATTTGGTGGTGGAATCAGTTCTGGATGTTTTTCACCAATACAAACAACAATTTCATTTTGTTTCCCCTTCAATAAAGAAGTTTGTTTGTGGTTTTTTTTGGGGGCTAATTGTGTATCCATGTGGAATCGACCCATGTTTTACTATACAATTTAATTGATTGTATTTTTTTGGGATTTTTATGGTAGAGATTAATTTGGTTGGCTTTTTATAGCCTCTACTGATCAATGTTTTCAAACTAGCTCTATTTATGTTGTATCTGTAATTTTTTTTAATGATTGCTTCATCACAAAATGTGTGCAAGTATATGTATGATTGCATATCTATTTAAACTCCTCATCTTGCATTATTGTTTGGAATTTATGCATAATGTGGTTTAACAACTTTATTTTGTAATAGGCACATATCTATTTGGAGGAAAATTTTTTTCTTCATGGACACCTCTGCCAAAGCTGCTGCCAATGTCATTAACACATTTTATAAGATAGGTGTGTATCTAATCTATTTTATCCTAGATGGGATTTATTTTAGGCATTTCAATAATAGTGTGATTGTGGCATTCCACTCGCCGCTAATGTGGAAGGATACCTGCTGAAGTTTTAACCTTGATTAGAAGTTTATTTAACAAATTGTTGTATATTCTCTTTATGCTTCGTGACGTACTACTTTTTAACCTTGATGAATTGCTAAATACTTGATGCTAATGTACCTACCTACCTACCTTGGAATGCTGATGGTGGATTGCTTGCCTAGTTGGCCACCATGTCTTTCCCAAGGCTTAGTCCCTAGGGGAGGTCATGTTCAACTCTCCCTAGTGGGAGTTTTTAACGGGACAAGCTCTTGGTTCTTTGCAAAGGATGGGCAGGCTAACTTCCATAGGTGCTAATCTAACAACTAACAACTGACAATCGCCAATAAAAAAGAAAATAAAAATTTGGAGAGATAACTTGGATTAATGTTATTGTAGTTTAGGGTAGGCATGTGGACAAAATTTCCTTCAATTTTGAGCTACGAGTTTTTTAATTTGTTGTGCTCCCTAATTTTTTTTTCTATTTTGGTTCAAGCGCTGTAATACTATTTGATTTTATGGTTGAAGTTAAAGGGTTGATTCTATAGCTGTGTTACACCCACGAACAGGTCAAGATTTCCAATCTAATCTATGTATAGGAACTCTTTCGGCCGTAGACATGTTTGTATGGCTACTTTGAATTGGGGATGCGTGGATTTCAATTGGGTGGGTTTGAATGATTTCTGGTAAGGGGTTTTGGTAAAGGGTTTGATGACATTAGTGGTTCAAAGCTAGGAAGTAGAAAGAGTGTGCAACTTCAAGACTAGCTGTGTTACATGGGATTTTTCAGAAAATTTGAACTTGTAGGTTTTGTCCGAAAATTAGTGTGTTGCATATTTTTCCTCTGTTAGAATAAGAAACTTTATACTTACTGTGGAGTGCTATAACAAAATTATGAAAGGTTTAGACATTGGTAACTGTGGTCGATTAATTTTTTTGGTCTCAATGGTTCTGTGCCTGCCTTAAAAAAATAAGCAAAGAGGGAATTGTGTAATCTAATTTTTGTTCCTTGCAAGCAGGAGTAACTGTGGGTGAGCATTGTTTTTTTTTATGTAATCTAGAGATAATTTGTTGTGGCACGCTTCTTTAAACTTTACCCCCTTGGTTCAGATTATGGGTCAATGCAAATCTTATTTAATCTAGAGAATTATCGTGTACTTCATGGTAATAAGAAATGACTATCATATAAATGCGAAGGCTTTTAGAACTATAGAATATCTATTACTTTGTTTTTACATTGTACCAAAATGAGCATTTGTTTACTCTTTTGTGGCAAAGAATTTGAAATTGTGGGTTTCTACAAGAAGAGAAAAGAAAAAGAATTTAAGGTATTGTTTGGTTTTGAGGAACAAAAAAACAAGAACCAGAAAACGAAAATAAGGAACAATATATTAAAAAAAATGAAAGTCGAATCATTGAAAGAAGTCAAATCATTTGAATTATTAGTTCATTTAATTTCTATTGTTACTTAACTTTTAGTAGAATCAATGGTAAGATTATGTTATGAAAAAAGTTTAAAATGAAAACAAAAGTACTTTCTCATTTGGTCTTACAGTGTTGCTTGTTCTATGTTAGCATTCTAGTGATGTAGGATGTAACTCACCACCAGCCATAAGCTAAGTTGTTGCCACCAACCACTTCTCAGGTTAAGCTCTACCTTATGCTGTATTTGTTGCTTTAGTTCATTGGAGTTAATTTTCTGTTTTGATTGTTTCTTATTTACCTACATTCCTCTGTTTTTTTAGCAATCCAGTTTTTGTCATCAACCCCATATGACCACTGCTATAGCAATTAACAACAATTATGGAGGCAGGTAAAATACTTTTATTTGATTTCGAATATCTGCTCTATTGTAGCTGCTGGTTAGTATTTTTGGACTAAAAGATGTTTGTTTTTAAATTAAAAGACTTGCTGATAGTTCTTTGTAAGCCTAATGCCCTTAATTGGTGGTGTTATTAAATGATTTCGTTTAGTTTATTTAGTTGATTAGGTGCATAATTGAGTTTGTTCTTTTGAAAAAGTTTACTGTGTATTGAAAATGGATTTATTTGCCTTGTTTGATAACTAAGAAAAAGCTACGTTCAGCATGTGATTGGCTTATATGATATTAAACTCAAATTAATGACTAACAACTATGTATTTTTATGTAGTCATATTGTTATGCATATAAATATTTTAATGTAGTCTCATTTGAATTATTAGACCTGTGTTTACAATTTTAGGTCATGCTCTATGTCACCTTTTTTGGCTCTTTCTACATTCGCAATATTTGAAATAGAATACATATTGGATTATTGATGCTTTTTCCTTTTGTTTGACCTATTCAAATTGAGCCTATAACGAATGTTGAAATAGAATACATAGTTGTTTGATTATTGATACCTTTTCCTTTTTTTAAACCCAGTCAAATTGAACCTAAAACCAGTGTTGTTAAAAGCGCACCTAGGCGAGGCGCGTTGAAGAAGTCGCGCGCCTTAGGCGCGACTGGAAGCAGGCGAGAGAGGCGCAAGGCTCGCGCCTAGGCGCGACTGATGTTTACGCCCTAATCTTTGACTGAAACGACTGAAACAAAGCCCTAATCTGTGTCGTCTCTTCGTCTCTCCATCTCTCGACTTTGATTCGACTTGGACTTGGACTGGGGGGCTACGACTTCGACTGCGACTTCAACTTCTAGGTGCGTTACACTCTCTCTCTCTCCCCTTCTGCCTTCTTCGACTTCGATCGTCTGTCTCTCGCCCTCCTTCGACTTCGATTGTCTGCCTTCTCTTGTCTGCTTTCGATCGTCTGCCTTCTTCGACTTCGATCGCCTACCTCTCCCCTTCTGCCTTCTCTCGTCTGTCTCTCTTCTTCGCTGATCATTCGATCGTCTGTTTTTTTTTTTTTTTTTCTTTTCTTCAATTATTTATGCCTTTGAGTCTCTGTTAAAACAAAAAAAAATAAATACAAAATATTTATGCCTTTGTCAATTAAATATCTTAACAAAATAAATATTTTTTTAAATAATTACAAAAAAAATATTTTTTTTCTCAATTATTTATGCCTTTGTACTCTGTTAAAGAAATACAAAATAATTGACACATTACATTACATTAATTATTTTTTAAATTGTATTAGTTAATTTTCCATTACATTATGCCTTTGTACTCTGTTACATTACATTATTTTCTAAATTGTATTAATTATTTTTTTTCTCAATTATTTATGCCTTTGTACTTTGTTACATTACATTATTTTCCATTACATTGTATTAATTAATTTTCCATTCCATTACATTACACAATTAATTAATACACTATGCATTACACAATTGTATTAATTAATTTTCCATTACATTACACAATTAATTAATACACTATGATTAATCTATGTTAATTTTTCTATTTTTTATTAAGACTGTGCGCCTTACTTCAATAAAGCCCGCGCCTCGCCTTGCGCCTAGGCCCCGAGAGACTTTCAGCGCCTTAGTGCGCCTTGAGCCTTTAAAAACACTGCCTAAAACAAATATTGAGTGCAACTATTTTATTATTTTATGTGGTGTTAGCTGTCAATAAAATATTGTAAATGAGATTTGGTGGACACCTTTTGTCTCCCACTAATCCAACCAACTAGTCCTTACTATCGTAATATGAAATTTTTGTTTAACTAGTAATAGACATGCGATATTATTGTTATATTTAATATTTACTCTGCACACACCTCGGACTATTGGGATATTGCCCAAGAGTACCATATTCATTCTCACTCCACTAGAAAATGCAGGTATAAATGAAGTAATCTATAGTTTTATTCTATCTCAAAATTTCGATTAAATAAATAATGCATACATCAATCAATATATATTTTTATTAGCATCTCTTCTTAGAAGCCAACAATTCTAAGAAAAATATTCAAGTAGTCCAAAATTTTCACAAATTTTTTATTTTATCCTACTATCACCATATATTGTTAATCTATTCTATTATATGAAACACATCATACCTTTGATATGAATACTGCCACAGTTTTGATTCTTAGAAAGTCTCAACAATATATTTTTTTTTTCTTATTTGGCAATTATTGTAAGGGCCAAAATGTAAAATTGATCAACTAAAAGTAGTTGCAGAATACCGAGTCTCTCTCTCAGTCACAATCTCAACAACAATTCCAACTGCATAAAACTTTTGTGAAAGAAGTACAATTTGTTGAAAAATTTCCCAAAGCTCTATGATTTCCTAACAATCTGCACCAATTTCTCCATCACCAAATCAAACTCTTCTCCACTTTTCTCTCTCATCCTCTCACTCACTTCTTTAACTTTCGTTCTCACCTCCTTCCCATCTTCTTGATCCATTACTTGTTTGATCAATCTTGCCACTTCCTCTCTCTTAAAACTTTCATTCTCATTCTCTCTCTTGACCTCCTTGCCCACACCAATCTCCACCACCAACTTGGCATTGAAGGGCTGGTCAACGTTCATAGGCATTGCTATGATTGGGACACTAAGCATCACACCCTCTAAGGTTGAACCCCAACCACAGTGACTCATAAATCCACCAATGCTTGGGTGCCCTAAAATCTTTGCCTGTGGGGCCCACCCCTCTACTACCATACCCATATCTCCAATCCTCTCCAAAAAGCCTTCTGGTAAGACTTCATGAAGAACCCTAGTTTTCTCTCCTCCATGAAACCTAACAACCCATATGAAACTCACTGTGCTGAGCTCTAACCCATGAGCTATCTCTTCAATCTCTTGTTTGGAAAGAAAACACTCACTCCCAAAGGAAACAAACACAGCGGAACTAACCTCTTTCTTGTCCAACCACTCCATAATCACTTCATCATCATCATTTCTTGTAGGGTTCTGAACAAGAGGCCCAACTGGAACGATCTCTTTCCCTACTAAACCACAGAAATGATCAACATACTTGGCCTCGATTATGTTTGATGTCCTGATTAACACGAAGCTCGAAGACCTTTCAATGCATCCTAGGAACCTTTCCTTGTTTGTGACACCATTCGAAGTGTAATCTAGAAACCAAATGATTTTATCGCCCTGATCTTTCGAGAAATTGAGTTCTTGAAAAGGGGAATCCTTGTTTGGATCATTGATGCAGTGAGTTAAAACAGAATAGCTCGCCGCGCTACATGTCAGGAAAAGAACAGCCTCTATGTTTTCTTCATGAGCCACTATTGGGACCCATGGTTGTAGGAAATCGTAGATGACGAGGTTGGGTTTAAGGGTCTTGAGGATGGTGAAGAAAGCAGGTTTGGCGTCGTCAAAGGTGGTTATGAGGGCAGATAGGAGGTGGGAAGGGAGGTTTTTGGTGGTGTGGTAGCGAGGAGGAAGGTCTAGTGAGGAAGGAAGGTGGATGTCTATGAGTTGTATCGAGGATGATAATAGGTTGAGAGAAGGGGTTTCTCTGAAGTGTTTTAGATTGATTGGTGGTGTTTTAGATTGATTGGTGTAGAACATAAGTATACATTAAAGTTTCTCTGTGAGAGTTTCTTGGCTAGCTCCAAGAAGGGTGATATATGGCCATGAGCTAACCATGGCAACATTAAGATACTGTGTTGCTTGCTATCCATGACTCTCTCTCTCTCTCTCTCTCTCTCTCTCTCTAAACTTGGTAGCTTGCAAGAAACTCCATAAAATAATTAGCAATCAGTTCTGCTATGTATTACTTTTTTATTTTATTTTATTTATTATTATTTTTTTCTCTTTTATATCACCAGCTATGTGGAAAGGTATTAATTTTTTTAATAATTATCTTCAAACTAAAAAACTATTCATAAGTATTTATGTAGATGGTGATATAAAATAGTGATAAAAAATTAGGGTGCTTGGGCCATAAATTCAATTTTCAAACTTATTTTTCAGTTCAGGCGCTAAATTCTTGATAGTCCGTTTATTTTTAGATTTAAGTTGGGTGGAATTGTTAGTGTGGGGGGATTATTAGTGAGAAAATTATTAGTGTAGTAGGATGAAAAGTTGTTAGTTTGATGATCATCGAACTAGTAAAAATTCTTGTTTGTTTTGTCATTCTATGATGTAATTAACTATATGATATGAAATTTTATAAATACTTTTGGTGTTTTGATATATTTTAATATTAAAAATTATGTTTTATAAATATATTACTTTTTTTGGTATTATATTATAATTTTTTGGTATAAATATTTGTTATATTATTTATAAATATTATTATTTTTTGGAATTTTTATTGATAAGTCCAATTTAGAAGTGTTTTAACCCAAGAAGTCCATGAAAGAATTTTTTAACCCATTTAGTCCCATGTATGTATAGTTTTATTTCATAAAGTTTATTTTCTTGATTTACACTATTTTTTTGGACACTTATGCCCTTATAAATATTTTTTGAACGATTAGCAATTTAACGATGTGAACATTCATATTTTAAAATTCACATTGGTAGGAATGTAAAATTGACCCGTGGGTGGCCTGAAACCCACCCGCGAGCCGGGGCGGGCCCGGCTCGGCCCGTTGACAATGTGAATATTCACATTGATATGTTAACATTTACATTAATAGGAGTGTAAAATTGGCCCGCGTCCCGTGGCGGCGCGAAACCCGCGAGCCCGGTCCGGCCCATTGACAATGTGAATATTCACATTGACATGTTAACATTCACATTGATAAGAGTATAAAATTGACTCGCGGCTCATGGGCGGCCAAAAGCCCGCCCGCGGCCCGGGGAGGGCCCGGCCCGGTTCATTGACAATGTGAATATTCACATTGACATGTTAACATTCACATTGATAGGAGTGTAAAATTAGCTCGTGCCTCGTGGTCTCAAACCCGCCCACGCGGCGCAGGCGGGCGTCTACCGGCCTGTTGACAATGTGAATATTCACATTGACATGTTAACATTCACATTGATAAGAGTGTAAAATTAGCCCGTGACGGTAGGCGGCTTTGGCAGTTAGCAATGTGAATATTCACATTGACATATTAACATTCACATTGATAGGAGTGTAAAATTGGCCCGCAGCTCATGGGCGGCCCGAAGCCAGACCGCAGCCCGAGGCGGGCTTGGCCCGACCCGTGACAATGTGAATATTCACATTGACAATGTTAACATTAACATTGATAGAAGTGTAAAATTTGTCCACTGCCCGAACTCGCCCACGGCCCGGGGTAGGCTCGGACCCGAACCCGGGCCGTCCATGGGACGCGAGTCAATTTTACACTCTTATCAATGTGAATGTTAACATGTCAATGTGAATATTCACATTGTCAACATGTGATTTATTGATAAAATGTGTAAAATTGATGTGATATTTCACATGACATTGTATTGACATGACAATGTGAATATTCACATTGACATGTTAACATTCACATTGATAGAAGTTTAAAATTAGCCCGCGCCCCGTGGCTGCCCGAAACCCGCCCACGGCCCGTGGGTGGCCTAGTGTGAATATTCACATTGACATGTTAACATTCACATTGATAAGAGTGTAAAATTGGCCCGTGACTCGGCGAAGCCTAACCTCGGTTCGGCAGTTAGCAATGTGAATATTCACATTGACATATTAACATTCACATTGATAGGAGTGTAAAATTGGCCCGTAGCTCATGGGCGGCCCGAAGCCAGACCGCAGCCCGAGGCGGGCTTGGCCCGACCCGTGACAATGTGAATATTCACATTGACAATGTTAACATTAACATTGATAGAAGTGTAAAATTTGTCCACTGCCCGAACTCGCCGCGGCCCGGGGTAGGCTCGGACCCGAACCCGGGGCCGTCCATGGGACGCGAGTCAATTTTACACTCTTATCAATGTGAATGTTAACATGTCAATGTGAATATTCACGTTGTCAACGGGCCGGGCCCACCTGGCCCGGGGCCTGGTTTCGGGCTGCCCACGGGTCACGGGCCAATTTTACACTATTATCAATGTTAATGTTAATATGTCAATGTGAATATTCACATTGTCAACGGCCGGGCCACGCCAATTTTACACCCTATCAATGTGAATGTTAATATGTCAATGTGAATATTCACATTGTCAATCTGCGTCACGGCCGCCTATGGACGCGAGTCAATTTTACACTCTTATCAATGTGAATGTTAATATGTCAATGTGAATATTCACATTGTCAACAGGCCGAGCCGGGCCAGACCCGCCCTGGGCCGTGGACTGGTTTCGGGCAGCCACGGGGCGCAGGTTAATTTTATACTCTTATCAATGTGAATGTTAACATGTCAATATGAATATTTACATTATCAACAGGTCGGGCCGGGCCCGCCTAGGCGACCAGTCGGTCGTTTCGGGTTTACCACAGTCACGGGCTAGTTTTACTCTTCTATCAATGTGAATGTTAACATGTCAATGTGAATATTCACATTGTCAACGGGTCGGGCCGGGCTCGCCTCGGGCCGCCCATGGGATGCGAGTCAATTTTACACTCTTATCAATGTGAATGTTAACATGTCAATGTGAATATTCACATTGTCAACAAAGTCGCCGGCCGACCATACCGTCGTGGTCGGTTTCGGCACCACGGGCATAGGCTAATTTTATACTCTTATCAATGTGAATGTTAACATGTCAATATGAATATTCACATTATCAATCTAAGCCAGCCCGCCTAGCCCACGAGAGTCATGGCGGGTTTCGGTCGCCACAGTCATGCTAATTTTACACTCCTATCAATGTGAATGTTAACATGTCAATGTGAATATTCACATTGTCAATGCCGAGCCGCCCGAAGCCGCTGCCCACGGGTCACGGGCTAATTTTACACTCTTATTAATGTTAATGTTAATATGTCAATGTGAATATTCACATTATGAACGGGCCGGCCCGGGCCCGCCCCGGGCGGTTGGCTGGCTTTGGGCCGCCCACGGGTCGCGGGTCAATTTTACACTCCTATCAATGTGAATGTTAACTTGTCAATGTGAATATTCATATTATCAATAGGCCGGGCCTGGCCTATTTTTTTGGCCTGTGGGCCGGCCCGGCCCGACTCAAATTTTTCCGGGCACCCACGAGGATCGACATGGGTTGGGCCCCTGCACATTGACGATATGAACATTCACATTGACGTTGTGAACATTCACATTAAGGGTATTTTGGTAATTATGTCACCCATATGACTTATTGAAATATAAGAAAATAATGTGAATTAAATGGAACATAGGTAGATGAAAAGGGTATTTTGGTCTTCTTATTTCAAATTGGACCTAATGGAATAATCAAAAAGAATATGGATTGGGTGGAATAAAGCTCTTAGAAAATGAATTTATCAAAAAAATTTCCTTATTTTTTTATATTATATTATTTTTATATAAAGAATGGTAGGAGACAAGGAATGGTGGAGGGAAAAAAAAAAAAAAAAAAAGAATGGTGGAAGAATTAAAAAAGAAACAAAAAAGGTGGAAGAATTGAAAAAAAAAAAAAAAATGGTGAGTGAGTGAACTAAGTAAAGTAGGAGCAACAAGAAGTTTTTTCAAGTTAATCTCAGCGGATTAAAATCTAATATCTTATCTCAAATACCTTTCCTAATCCCCTCCTTATCTCAATACCTTTTCTGATCCCCTCCGCTTATGGGATTCACAGTCCATTGGAACTAGTAGCAAACAAACAAAATAGGAGTGGGTCCTGTTCACAATTAGTCTCAATCTCATGCCTTGTTTATGAAAATAAACATGGCCTACATGCATTTTGTGTTAGGCAAATTTATCTTTCTGTTTAGTTTGTGCTGAAAACTACATAACTTGAGTTTTGCAAATTCTTTTTTAATAAAATTGATATTTGTGGAGTTGTTTTTTCAAGGTATTTCAAGCAAGATCAATATTAAATATGATATTTAAAAAAAAAAAAAAGTAAATAGAATGATTTTTTGATCAATCAAAATAATGTGTGTATATATATATATGTTTTTTGCGTAAGCGCTAGACAATTTTGAATGGATAGATTTTGAAAAAATTATTAGAATAAAAAAATGATTCAAAACAGGCTATTAAGGGTAAAGTTATAATATGTTGAAATTTGAACTTTGTAAACGATTATTTTTGTATTCTCATACCATGTTGGGTTTTTATTGTTGGAATTTTTTTTTTTGGGCCTGGCTTCCTCCAGTCGCAAATTGGATTGGAGGGTGTTGTTGGGTCCGGGGGATCTACCACAGGTTTTATTTTGATAATCTGAACCGTTTAATGTGTAGAACTCGTTGAATACTATATGATTGTAAAAAATCACATTGATTGGATATCGATAGCTATCTCATCAGATCATTTTTTTGTCAATTGTTTATTTTTTCACTGTCTTTTTTTTTTTTATACAAAACTGTTTTGATTACGTAGCTGTCGATATCCGATCAACGTGATTTTTTACAGACATATAGTACTTGACAAGTTTTACATATTGAACGGTTCGGATTATCGAAACGAGACCCGTGGTAGAGTCTCACGGATCCAACAGCACTCTTCAGTCCGATCTAGGATCAGAGGGAAGTCACTGCCTTTTTTTTTTTTGGTTGAAATGTTTGTAGTGTAAATTAGTCCACCAAAAAAAAAAAAGAAAAAATAAAAATAATGTAAGTTTATTAAAAATGTGTAAATTAGTAAGGGTAGTCATAAATCTTATGTGAAATGTTGGACGCAATACTTATGAGTCAAGACATTGTTAACCAACAAAATGATCGAGTAAGCTTTTTGGAGTTGATGTTTAAGTTTGTTTTATACTATAAAAGCCGAACAAGTGACATGGATTGGCATGTTCTGCGTTTGGCATGGGCAGAAATAAATCACTTTTTTATTTTGATGAAACGGCAAGTTTACCTCAATTCATTTCACCCATTGAGCTTCCGCCATTAATGCGACAGGTGTTCCTTGATAGCATGGGTAATGCATTTGATGTGACAACATATATTATATAACAAAATAGCAATGTTACGCATGATCAACCGAATTGGAATCCTCTCCTTGCATTCCTTCCTTGCACTCCGTCCTTGTAGGTCTTTGGACCTACTTTTAGGTCTAATTTTGATAATCTGAATCGTTCATATTTTATGATTTATTCAGAATATCATACCTGTAAAAAATCAAGTTGATCGGATATCAGAAAGTATATGTTCGGAAAATTGTTTATTAAATTCTTTAAAAAAGTAGTTTTTAGTTCAATTTTTCGAACACATACTTTCTGATATTCGATCAATTTAATTTTTTACAGGTATAATATACTGAATAAATCTTAAAATATGAACGGTTTGGATTATCAAAATTGGGCCTAAAAGTAGGCCCGAAGACCTACAAGGACGAAGCGCAAGGAACGGCTTGCAAGGAGAGGCTCCTGACTCTGATCAAACACATAAACTGTTCTACCGAAAGACAAAATGGCAGTCACAGTCGACATTATGATAGTTGAAATTGACAAGTTTGGCCGTCTATTTGGACGATCAAATGCACAATTTCTATGTTCGGTCGTTTATGCGCTTAGACTTTTTAATAATCAAAACCTTAAAAGCAAGAATGCTGCTATTAGTATTTCATTTATTATTTTGAATCTCTATTTTTGACCCTTTTTTTTTTATTACAATAATAATTTTAAATGAAATTATTAAAGAAGACATCAATAATTTTGGGACACTATCTTACAATTAAGTCCACACTCACTAAATCATGAGATGTGATTTATGAGAGTATCCATTTCCATTACCACCCATCCATCTTCAAATCTCACTCTCAAAACCTTGAAAACTGTCTATTAGTATTTCATTTATTATTTTGAATCTCTATTTTTGACCCTTTTTTTTTTTATTACAATAATAATTTTAAATGAAATTATTAAAGAAGACATCAATAATTTTGGGACACTATCTTACAATTAAGTCCACACTCACTAAATCATGGGATGTGATTTATGAGAGTATCCATTTCCATTACCACCCATCCATCTTCAAATCTCACTCTCAAAACCTTGAAAACTGTCTAGCGGTGATATTCCAGTGACAATGGTTGCAACCTATCAATTAAACACATTTCTTCAGCAATGGCAATGAGTTTTTCCAATAACAATGACTTTATGAGACGAGAGGAGTTCAACAATGTAAGTTTATAGGAGGTTCATAGCTTTGATGGTGTTCTCAGTTCGGAGGAGGTTGGTCTTGTAAGGGTAAGGTTTTTGAAAAACATATCCGAACATTGGTTATTTGTCTAGGAATACAGGTCTGAATATAGCTTATTTGTTTGAGAATACAGGTTCGAACATTTTCAGTGAAAGAGAGAGGAGAGAGACTTTGGGGGATGAGAGATGAGCGAGATTAAGATTGAGCAAAATGCAAATTTGCTCCATTTGAACTATATATATATTCGTTATTTTTAGGGTTTAGGGCTGATAAAAGAAATTGATAGAATTGAAGGAAGATACACGCATCTAATGCAAAGAAGAAAAAATATATATATATCATAGAGAACATGTTCCTTACGTCGGTCGATTCACTTTAGAAATTTTTTTCTTCTGTCGTCGTGAGAGAGAGAATGAACTTTGTGGAGTTTTTTTTTGTTAGGATTTTGGAAAATAATGGTTTTTAGGGGTGTGGGGGCGTGCATTTGAGTGGGGGTGGAATTTTCATAATGATAATTTTGGTGTTATTTGGGAGAGAATAAATTTGAAGGATTTTAAAATTTAGGAACATTTGAACACAAGTCCTAATTTATAAACTTATCATAATTAAGATTTTTTGGACCTTTAAGTCCCATTAAATTTTTAATAGTCGGAATTGTCCTTCAAACAATGATTGTTCATCATTTATGATTATTTATAAAGGAACACGATAATTTGACGTTTATTTTGATTTTCAAAACTTTAAAATACTAACTTTCAAATTGAATTTATGTGAAAAAAAAAAACAGCTTGTTTTTGGTTTGCCAAAAACACTTCTAAGAAAATTTTACTTTCTTGTTTTCTGTGTTTTTTTGAGTTTGTTTTTATTGAATTTTTTTTTAATATTTTAAGCAATTTTTTTAATTTTTAGACATACTTAACATAGATACGCATAAAAAGTATACTTTTTGTGAAAAAAAAATCTTTTAAAAATTTACTAAATACAAAAATATCAAAAAAAATATGAAAATTCAGTAAGTTTTTTTCTATTTTTATGTATTTATTAATTTTTTAAAATATTTTTTCACAAATTTTTTACTTTTTAGATACATCTAAGTAAGGTGCATTTAAAAAAGTAAAAAAATGCTTAAAATTTTAAAAATATTCACTAAAAAAAAAACACGAAAAACAAAAAATTCAATTTTCAAAGAACTTAATTCAAAAAACTCAAACCAAACACATAATTTTTCTTTTGAAAAAATTAAAAAAATTGAATTATTTTTTTGTACAAAATTAAAAATTCTATGTCTATGAAGGAGTATGACGATGGAACATTGATGTGCAAAACTGAAAAAAAATTTAAAAATAAAAAAACTGATAATGTTTTTAGTTTTAAAACTAGAAAAAACTGTTAATATGGTTGAATTAAACTAATAAGTAGAAGGATAAAAATGTTTAATCTCATGCTCTTTTTTTTTTTTTTTTTTTTCCAGTTAGTGAAACAATTAGCTACAACATTACTATGTAAAATTGATAATGTTCTTAATTTTAAAAGTTGAAAAAAATTGATAATATTCTTAATTTTATTAAATAGGATTTATTTGTTCAAAAAATCTTAAGTAGGATCTGAGCTATCATAACATTTGTAAATAGGATTTTTAGGTAATTAATTTTTGACATGGATAGGCCCATAAAGGTCATAGCCCACAGTGAACAAACCCAAGCCCACCATTTGGACCCCATTGCATAACCCGGTTAGTAAAGTCCAAGGACAGCTGGAGGCCAACTAGGCGTGAAGGGCCAATGGCATTCGAACATATGGCAGGCGTAGGACAGGCCACATCAGCAGGCAAAGATCTGCAAAGTTATTGCCACAACACATCACCATTAAGGCAGCCCATCACAGCATTTATTATGACAACACCTCCCCGTCGGAACAACGCCCCCTTACCCTGAACAAGATAAGCTACAGCACAGGCTTTCGGCGAGGTGGGCACGTCGGAAGGGACAGTAAAATGATTACCAAAGGATATAAGCAAGCATTGAAGACAAGAAGAAGGCTAAGTTTCTATTCCCATCTCTCTCTCTCGACATTCCTTACTTCCACTACTAATTTGCTCACCGGAGGGTTCACTGGGGGGCTACTCCGCCCCTCGTTGAACTTGTTTGCAGGTCACTCGACGGACTCGACAACTTAGACCGGAGCTCGAAGAACTTGGATCAGTCCGACCCATCCATCCAGAACGAACTGCACTATCAATTTTAAAATTTATAAGTGGGGATCTAAATAAATGGGATGTCCAAAATAATAAATGGGGTGTTAATAGCAACACTCAAAAGCAAACAAAAAAACACATTTCCAAGCAACCATAAAAAAAAAAGAAAAGAAAGCAAATAAGTCAAAAGTCTTTGCTGCCGTTTGGCAACATGGTTGGAAGTGAATTGGGACAAAAAAAAGTACAAAAAGATAAAATAAGTTAAACAAGTCAATAAAACAAATGTCATATTTAGATCATAATCATTTCACATTTTCTCTTACAAAAAAGTAAATAAGTTCTTCCCAAATGGAACTAATTTAGTCAGACTAAATTAGTCAAAAAGTTAGGCTAAAAGAGTTCTTTCCAAATGAATAATTCTATGTACTCCACCTTAACTATTCTAAATTTATCCTGAAAGAGATTATGTGGTTTGGATTGAATTTGTATAGTGTGGGATCTATATATAGAATAAATTTAATGTAACGCTCCGATAATATAGAGAATTCGGACTTTCCATAACTGACATTTATCCATACAATAAGCGAAACTAAACCATGTTCATATATACATTTGAGATCTCCAAATACTTTACAACATCATAATATTACAAACTAGTTCACATGCATGATACATTCATTGATAGTACATTCTAAATCTATAGCAAGTGATTGTTAAGTACTAATATCTAAACTATTACAAATTCATGTCTTAGTGCCTACATGTTTCCAAGATTATATTTGGTTACAACAAAAGTGGGACTGAAGTCTAATACATAAAAGCCTTAGCTCCAACTTCCTCTCGAGTTATCCTCTTGGTGGAAGTAAATCATCAACACTTAAAAATTGATTTCCACATAGGGTGAGCTGCAATACAGTAGAGATCACTTTAAAATATTGTATGAAGCTTAACCAAGTCATATGGTGAATGCACATGAATGTTATTTACCAAAACGATGCACCTTTCTCTTTCAAACAATGCAATGCTATGCTTATAGTTAAATTCATAAACCATTACTTCCAAAACAGAAAAGACGGTAGTGGATACACACTGGGAATCTCTAGGTATGTGTCTGCCAGTAAGCTATGCAAGCACTATCAAAGTCATTTAACTGGTACTACCCGGAAAGATCGTCACCTAACCGCGCGAGTTTTTGACTTTAACCAAGGACACACATGCCAATATAAATAACAACTACAATCATACTCCCTAACCAAATTCACCACGGTATTTATCCATTTTTCTTAAAACGATATATTTTTCAGTACTTAAATATGAAACCAATGTTCAAATGAAAAATGCATGAGTAAATGGTTTTAGTTAACCTAGTTCTCATGCGATTTCTATAACAATCAAAACTAAACAGAGATCTCTATATACGAAACAAATTGAAGAGATGGCTCTAAATATAAACAAATTGAAGAGATGACTATAAATATATACTTTCAATACTTCATGTTCATCTCCACTTTCCAACCCAACATATATTATCAAAATATCACTTCAAATCTCAACAATTCCCTTATCATTTATTCATGTCATGGATACCCAAAGATTTCTAAATACCCCAAACAGATATCCTTTTCAACATTTCACATTTTTAAAAGTGATTTCCCAAAATTCTCAATACCAAAATCATTCTACTATAATTTTTAAGAAAACTCTATTTTTTATGACTCAAGTTCAAACCCAAATCAAACCAAATCCACCCAAATCAAACCCAAAATGCAAATCATGTAGAAATATTAAAGAAATCCCTACCTCAATACCCGAGAAGAGGAAGAACAACCCTTGAAAACCAATGATGCCGGAAACTTGAAATTTTCAGATCAAAATGTAACCTCAACTTACTCTACCTTAAAGCCTTCAGCACTAGGGGTAAGAAACGTATATAATTAGATGAAAACTAAGAGTTTATAGCTTAGAGGCTAAAAATGAGAGTCTGGAGAGAGAAAAGAAGAAGATGAGCTCAAAAAGTAGATATTTGTAGCTTTTTGGTGATATGTATATATACAAAGACGCATTGCGGGCATGAAAGACATAGTCGCGGCCGCAGACAACCACACCACGAGCGTGAATCCTCAAGTTGCAGCCAACACTCATGACCCCTCATAGGCCATGCACTTTTCATCCATACAAAGACTTGAAGGACACATATGGTCGCGGCCATCGCGGGCGCGAACATACCCTAGTCGCATGCTTGACCTAACCATCGTGGGCATAGACATAACCCACAGACAAAAGTATTGGGAGGTATTTTTCATCGCGGCTTGGTTGTGGCCCATTGCGGGAGCAACCTAGCACTATCGTGGCAACCAACAAGATGGTCACGGGCACGACCTTAATAATAGAGAAGAAATTTGCCAATATGTCACGTACAAAACAGGGTCTTCAGAGACAACAAAACCTAAAGATGCAATACTCATATCACAGTGAACACCAACTCGTAAATAATAGTATAAAAAGATCGGGTCGGGTCTCAATCCGGGCCACTATAATCCCACCTTAAGAAATTTTGTCCCTAAAATTGGATTATGTCATAAAACAAGTGTTCCACCGCTACAATATCAACATAAGCCCAAAGGCATAAAAGTACAATATTACAACCAAACACGTTCCTTACATAATTTGTATATTTTCTTCTTAATCCAATCACAATATATTTGTATTTAATATTTTAAATATTTTTTTTGTAATTCTATTTCTATATATATATTTTTCTAAATAAATGTAAAAATAAAAATAAAATTAAATAATTAGAATCATTTTTAGTTTTATATCACTAATTCTTTTTCTAATTTAACTATTATTTTTAATATCAAAGTGAGTGTTAATATTAGTATCTTATAATATATAATATAAAATCATTATATGATAATTATATTTTTAAGTAGTGTTTGTTTTGAGAGATTGAGCCATGAGATTGGACTAATAGTCTCTCCGGACTAATAGTCCATTATTTGGTTCAAAATTTTTGCTGGACTATTAGTCTCAAATATGTTGGACTATTGTGTCCCATTTGGGGTGGGGGGGTGGGGCGGCACACAAATGGGAGGATATGCGATTAGGTGGTGATGTGATTAGGTGGTGAAATGACCATTTTAACTCTCTACTATTTAATTATGTATTATATTTATTAAAATTTAATAAAATTTAAATGTCTCAATTTAAAAATAAAATAAAATAATTTAATTTTTATTGATGTTTTATTTATTTAATTTTTTAATATAATTTTTTATTGATGTTTTATTTTAAAATTTTGTTTATATTTTATTTATTTTCATTATTTAAATTTTAATAGATGTTTTATTTAATTATTATTATTTTTTAAAACAAATTTATTTAAAATTTTAATTAAAAAATAAAATATTTTTTTATTGATATTTTATTTATTTAATTTTTTAAAAATAAATTTATTTAATTGTGCAAAAAATAAAATAAAATAAAATTTTATTTAATCTAGCTAAAAATAATTAAAATATTAAAGATATGTTTAATATTGCTATTACTTAATAAATAATTGAAATGGGCAAAATAGTCATTTGAGCATTTATCGTTCTCCATAATATCCCAAACAAACATAGGATTCAATAGAATAGTCCAATCCAGACATCTAATCTCATGACTAAATAAACAAAGGATACAAATCCAGTCTAACCAAATAGTCCGGGACAATGTATCATAGGACAAACAGTCCGGTGAATTTCAATCTCTTCTTATCAAATCCGTCCAAACAAATAAACAAATAATTTAACTGAATTTATTATATATAAGTATTCAAATAACATTTTAATAGAATGATAAGACTAAAATTATTAAAATAAATAATTTAAATTTAAATTTTATTTTAAATTAAAATAAATATTATTATTTTGTAACACATATCATAATATAAAATATCATTACGACACTTTTTTCTTCTACTAATCCGATCAGTTAGTCCCTCCTATCACATTGTGAAATTTCTGTTTAATCAGTAATAGTCATGCAATATTATCATTATATCTAAAGTAAATTATAAAACACACCTCTTAAGATTTGTTTAATATATAGATTGACTCTTGTGATTTTCGAAATTACATTCCATTCCATCCCTTCACATTTTCAATCACATTACAAATGATTCCTTTTATTAATATATCATAAAAGTCAATTAACAATTTTTAATAATACCAGAAAAATATTTCAATTAACAATTCATATAATTTTATTATTGTATAAAAAAGTAGTTAAAATTTTTATTTTTTTTTATTAATTCTGATAAATAAATATTTATAATTTCTAAAACTATAAGAGCAGTCTATATTTTAAACAAATTTTAAAAAATTTATTTGTAGTTTACCCTTGTATTATATTCAGCGTCCGTTTGGGAAGGGCTCAACAGCTATATGAGCCACATGCGACAAAACTGACGCATCTGAGCCACATGCGACAAAACACGGTTGCTAGGGTTGGAGAGGAAGGCTTCTACGGGTAAATTGACCCACATACCCTCACATCTCTTTCCTTTCTTCATTTCGAAAATCATTCCACCACACACACAGACAACACAACCCAACGGTCCTAGGGCATGGAAGAAGCGAGCGAGGCGATCTCTCCCAACCACCGGCGACGCCATCAACATACGGCTTCGCAGAGGCAATCGGCACCGGAGTAGGCTTCTGGCGGCGGAGAACAAGACCGAAGACCGAACCCTGTTCGATACACCACCGATTCACTGGTAGCTCTTCCAAATCCATTCTGATTTCGTAGATCTTAATGCCCAAAGCTTCATGAATGGAATGATTTTATTTTTTTTCTACTTTTTTCCTTCCCCCACTTCAGATCGCACTGTATTTTGGCCTGTATTGATGGTATGTCGTCGTAGATTTGCCGATCTGGGGATATTGACATCTTTTCCTTGTTAATTTCTAAGCCACAGTTCGAATTTGATGGATTCAGTTGTTATGATACTCCATTTTTGGGCAAAACAAACCCATATATCCCTCAAACATGGTTGATTGTTCCATATTTTTCCTCCCCAAAATCTGTTCTTCATTTATACATATTATAAAATTATGTATACATTTTTACCAAGAAAATCAATACTTACAATTTAATATCATGGCCGATAAGTACAAAAATTAATTACCGAACAAAAAAAAAATTTAAAATTAATATACATTTTTCTGTAAATTAACAAAAAATTTTAACGAATAAATGGTAACAAAAAAAATTCGTATAAATAAATATTTGTTCTTTATTAATTAACATTTTTTTGTAAGTAAATTATTTTTTTTTTTTCATATTATGTTGTTAATGAATAAATTATTTCAGATTTTGTTCATGAATAAAAAATTTCGTATTCTGTTCTTAATGAATACAAAATTTCGTATAAATAATTTGTTTTTTTTTTTCTCTCCAGATTCTGTTCTTAAGGAAATAGTCACATTGTAATTTACATTTTTCAAATTATAGTTAGCTACACAAATAAATTTGTTAATATTTTTAAAAAATATTTAATATACTCATTCATAAATTGTAATTTACGAAGATAATGTTTACGAACAATGTTCAGACAAAATTACACACAATAAAATTAGTACTTCAGTTATATATATTACACAATAACATTACAAAATCACACAAGTTTACTCCCCAAGTGAATATGTTTGTCATTTTATTATTAATTCTGAATGAGCACTGTGAATGCACTTACGGTTTTCTCAAAGCATTTCTCAATGATACTCTTCCAATTAAAAATAGTTAGAAAGATAGAGAATTATCTTGTCATAATTCCTTGAGTTTATAACAATGCTAGTCATACATTTCAGACGATAAAGCCCACTTTAAAGATGTTGCTCTATTCACATTAATTCATTTATAATTTTTATGATTAATTTTGTGATCGATTCCACATCCATATAATATTACTGTAATAATATTGATATACATGTTTCTTTTGGCATTGGACCATAGTTTAATGTTTGTAAACAGTGTGTGGAAAACTAGGAGTATCTCCTATTTTTGTAATAGCCTTACAGATTGAAAGTTTGAAACATGCTCAGAGAAGTGGAGATTCATTTTGTGCTTATTATGCCTAGGATTGAGTTTATAATATAATTATATACCCACATTTCTATGCAAAAAGATGCTTGTTGTTTGGCTCCCCAGAACTCTCTCGTAGGAATCATCCAGTAGACTATTTCACAATCTTAACGACACAATACAGAATTAGATATAGAAAACATATGAATGAATTATATTTACAAAATTTATTAGTGAAATTCATTTTCCTAAAAATCTTATATATTTATTCATAAATATTCTTGATTGATTCCGTATTTGATTTTTGTATTTCCAAATTTATTGTAAATTAGTACAACTCATGTGGTTTATCAATCCACTCCACATGCTCTGAGTTGATGCACAAATTGGGTTTGCTTGCAAGAAGTTAATTAACCAAATAAATATCACTTATATCTCTCCCCCCCTATATATATATATAAATAAACAATATGTGCATGTATATGTAGACATATTGATGCCAATTATATATATATATATATCCCACTAGTTCTTGGTATAGGCTTTCTTTCGTTTCATACATATCAAATAATTATTAGACATATGAGCCACATGCTTCTTGTTTGGCTTCCCAAGTGCACATGGTTCGGTAACTACTCCTCCCAATGTACTACTGATTGGAGATGCACACTACCCTTAGCATAATTACGTGTCCATGATCGGAATCAAAAAACTTTTTTTTTGTTAAGATTTGTACATTTCGTTGTTCATGCATGTACATTTTAAAAAAATTACGCTATTGTTTGTAAATCGTAGCATGGCTTCGTTTACCTCTACTGCAACTTCCAGTACATGGCCACGAATGTGTGCCTGTGGACATGGACCCTGTGTTGTTAAGATTTCCAGGTCCACCAAAAATCCAGGGCGTCCCTACTTTGCATGCCCCCGTCCTTTGGTGAGTGACCCATTCTTTTAGGTCATAATTGTCCTTCGTTAACAACCCATGCAACTAATAGTTCCATAATTTGCACTCATCAGCCCTGTGTCAGTTGGATTGGTTGGTGCGATAAACCCAGGCGAGAAAACCAAGACTATGCGTCACCCAGGGATGAATTTGTCATGCAACTGCGGGTTGATGTCATAGACATTCAACAATCCTTCCGTGTCCTTAAGACCATCGTGTATGTGCTATGCATTGTCGTTGTCGTTTTGTTGTTCCGTATGTAAGCAATGTTACGATGGTTCAGTATGTACAAACACGTTACTATGTTGGTTGTTTATTGGTAGTATGTACAATAGTATGTACGAACACGTTACTATGTTGGTAGTTTCGAAACGGTAGATGTATTAATGACTATCATAACTATGTCCAATACTAATTTCCATGGAACCTGTGGTAGTATAAAATTAATGTGCAATGGTTAACTGCTGCGTTATTTTGCATCCTATCTCTCTGTTTCTGTATTATTAATGTGTAATGGCTTATGAGTTTATATATAACAACCGTATGTGTGATGGTAATCTTTTGTAACCGAACATTAGTAATGGCTTCCGTACGTACTTCTCCGCGTACCCAATCCAAAAGCAAAGGCGTTGTCACTGACAAGTCAAGCAGTCTTGAAGATACACACAGTCATTTAAGCCACAAGGCCACATGGGACAGTGCCTTAACCCGATATTTCTTGTAATTGATTGCAAATGAGATAAGTAAAGGCAATCGCCCATTCCTAGTCCTCAGCCAAGCAGGGTACAAGTCGTTGGCAAGAAAATTTGAGAGAAAAACAGGAAGAAAACATGCACTCAAACAGTTGAAGAATAAGTACATGCGTTTGAAAAAAGATTGGCAAGCGTAGACAAAGTTGATGGATTCAAGCAAAGGAGTGTCAGGGATAGGGTTTGACTGTGACACCGGTATGTTTCAGGCACCTGAGGAGTAGTGGGACAAAATGGAATCGGTAAGTACATTACTGATATATTTCATATGTGTCATTTACCAGTACATTTTTAAATTTTGTAGTTAAATTTTTATTAATTATATGAAATGTAACATCATTCTCTTTCATATATCTCTATTTGAACAGATAAACAAGGTTTGTGCCAAGTTTAGGAAAAAAACCTTGGAACATCGTGACTTGATAGAGACCGTCTTCCTGGGGGCATCAGCTACTGGGAAGCACCATTGGACCCCGGGCGAGGAACTTCCTGAAGTTGCTGAGGACTCATCTGATTCAGTGCACAGTTTTGGGGCCCAGCCATTTGCTGATCCGATACCCGCAGGAGTACAGGACGTGGATTCAGATTCTTCAATGGAGCGTGTTCCGATTGAAATGGGGAAAAAGAGAAAGACGCCATCAAGCAGTGTTTCAAAGTCCAAGAAGGCAACAAGTGGAGCGTCAGTTATTGCGGAAAGCATGAACACTCTGACAGATGTGGTGCGTACAAAGAATCAGCAGGTTACAGTGAGGCATGTCACAGGCAACGAATCGCTTTATACTATTTCGGAGTGCATGCATCGCCTAACAGGTATTACATCGCTGGTTGGTACGCCCTTATTCCACTTCGCCACATCACTTATGGATAGCGCCGATTTACAGGAGGTGATGATGTGCCAGCCTGATGACGACTCTATCATAGGGTGGCTTACCCAGAAGCAGCTTCAGTGCACTACGTCGGCGCCTTTTGCAAATCTGTTCGGGACTCGCCGGACGTGATGTAGCGCTGTTACGAGTGTTGAAGCAGCTTTCCTTCTCTTACATTCTACAAACTGTTACTTATGTTTTTTTTTGGGACTGTATTAAAACAGGATGGTCGTGTGTGCATTTTTTTTTTATCTTTTGTGGGTTTATGTTTTTTCTTGCAACCTATGGTTTCCTAAACTTTTACGTATGCATATGAATGGGACATGAATGGGATGCTGTTATGAAACATGATGGTTGTGTGTGCACGCTTTGTGAGACATGAATGAGATGCTTCTGTTCAAATAAAATGTAGTGATATTAATTTGTAGAATTGGGTACAACGGATTTCCTTGCTAGCTTTGTGTATGTTTATATTTTCCAAAGTGCGATGTTAGGTTCATATCTCCTGTTCAACTTTTGTAGTTGTCACCACCATGGTCGCCCTGTATCAGAAAAGTGCAGTGGGTTCACAATATTCCCATTTTTCATATAATTATGCGTTAGAAAATACATTTGTGACGACAGTCCGTAAAGTGGGTTGTGAACATATTGAATTTTTAGTAATGCAAAATTTTAAATTAATTGACTCGATGAAGGGGAACCAAACTGATTGAAACAGTGCCACTCTTGTAGGTGTCGCATCAACGAAGCCGTAATGAATCCCTGGGATGGAAGCTAGAACGCCGGAATAATGGAAATGCTTAATCAAATGGCGGTCCAGGTGCAACAAGAACAGAACTGCACATTTTTACAAGCATGCCAGTATGCCACTGAGTGGTACCAAAAACACATGGCTAAAACGCCATGTCGCACTTCTATATTGACCGAGAATGCATGGATATCCGAACTATATAACGTGTCCATGCCGAAGGAAGTTTTTGTCGCACTGTGTCAAACATTAGTGAATGATTTTGGGTTACAAGTCCTGTAACGTCTACATGGTTTAGCTGTTGAAGAAAGCGTTGCAATGTTTATCTATGTGTTGAAAGGGAAGCAAAATCGGGAAAGCCAAGAACGGTTCCAACATTCGGGGGAGACTGTGTCTCGGCACGTGCATAACGTATTAACTTCCATGAAGCAGTTCACTGTTGTTCATTGCCGGCCTACATACAATCAGCATCGTATACATCCATACGTGCGGTTTAGACGGAAATACCTACCGTTCAAGGTACAACCAAAATACATTATTCACATATACATAAAGATGGTCGGTTACTTTTGTTTTTATTAGTAACTGGACGTGAAGTTTCTGAAAAACAAAACATCGTATATTGTAATTTAAGCAACAAATGAATTAGGTTGTTTGCAGGACTGCATTGGCGCAATAGACGGAACACATGTAACTGCACGGGTGACGGGGCCAGATGCAGCAACATATTTTGGTAGGAAATACTGTCACATGCAAAATATCATGGCCGCAGTCGATTTTGACATGTGTTTCATATTCATTTCGTGCGGATGGGAAGGAAGTATGCATGATAGTCGCATATTCAACGAGATACTAACTAATGACAATGTCCCATTCCTACATCCTGACGAAGGTAACACATGCCCATGTCAATTGGATTTAGGGGGTTCTCTGTACAAATTTTACGTGTCATACATTGTGATCATGTCTGCAGGCAAATATTATCTTGTCGATTCTGGTTATCTAAACCGGACAGGGTACTTAGCACCATTCAAAGGCCACCGTTACCACCAACAAGAATTTCGATGTATTGCACGGAACACGCCGGCAAACACGCCAAGTGAATTATTTAACAAAGTGCACTCGTCCTTACGCAGTGTGGTGGAATGCACCTTTGGTGCCTGGAAAAATCGATGGGGGTTTATTCGAGACATGCCTCGGTATGACTTTGCAGATGTGCAAGTTCAGTTAGTAGATGCGTCAATGGCATTACATAATTATATACGGCGCAACACAGGTAACCCTACAACTGTTCACCCAATCTGTGACGAGGAAGAGGCTATGACAATAGTAAATGCCATACCAGCAGTTGAACATGACGAGGATGGTTTAATGGTTGGGGATGAGGACCCACATATGGCATTGGTGCGCCTTCACATACGCGACAAATTATGTTACATGCGGAATTACAGAATGTTAGGAAATATATAAAAGTCTACCTAATTTCCGTAGGGTTGTAACATTACTAACGACACACGTGGAACAGACTGTATTCAAAATATATTATCATGTACAATATGTATGTGTGTACACGGGGATATACCCCATTCCAGTTGGTGACGTGCCTCACTTTGAAAACCAAAATATATTATATCGGAAATGCTTAATCCATTTTGAATCTTTAAATTATTTACATGTTTTTGTTACAATAATTTTGTCAATATTTAAATTATTTAAATTTTTACGATTTAAATTTCTTGAATATGTGTTTTTCACTTTTTCTCATTAAATTATTTAGATTATTTACATTATTTTAATACTTAAAATAAAACTAAAATTACAATTAAAATAAAATTAAAATTAGCCAAAAGACGTAAAGTAAAGAACAAGAACTAATTGAAGTATTAAATTCAAATTAAAATTAGCCAAATGAGAAAAAAAATAAACAAATAAATTATTTTATCAAAATAAGCCATAATAAAACCGAAAATAAAAAAAATAAAATGTAAACAAGATACGCCAAATCCAAACCCAAAATAAAAAAAATAAATAAATATTTTACCAAAATAAAATAAAACCCAAAATTAAAAAAAAAAATAAACTAAGCAAAAAACGCCCCCCCCCCAAAAAAAAAAAAAAGAAAACAAAAGCCAAGAAGGGTAGTTTAGTAATTTAATAGGATGACACCTCACCAAAAAGCAAAAAAGCCAAAAAAGCCAAAAAGTCATTCCCAAACCAGGCTTTTGAGCCCCAGGCTCATATAGCCAAAAAAGCCAAAAAGCTAAAAAGCCAATCCACTTCCCAAACGGAGGCTCACTCTGCACACTCTTAGGACCGTTGGGGTTTTGCCCTAGAGCAACAAATTCTTTCTCCACTACAAAATGCCTGTATAAAATCAAAGTTACCCTATGGTATTATTCTATTTCAAAATTTCGATTAAATAAAAAATGCATGCATCAATCATGCTATCAATCATACATATTTTTATTAGTATCTTCCTAGAAACCAATAATTCAAAAAAATAAAAATAAAATTAAAATTAAAATTAAACAAGTCCTAATTTTTCACAAAATTTCTATTTAGTCCTACTAAGGCATCATTTAACCCTACAAATAGAGTGTTAATAGGATTATATGAAACTTTTTGTGAAAAAAGTATAATTTATTATTGAAAAAAAGAAATTAAAATTAAACAAGTCCTAATTTTTCACAAAATTTCTATTTAGTCCTACTAAGCATCATTTAACCCTACAAATATAGTGTTAATAGGATTAAATGAAACTTTTTGTGAAAAAAGTACAATTTATTATTGAAAATTTTCTCAAAGCTCTATGATTTCCTAACAAGCTGCACCAATTTCTCCATCATCAAATCAAACTCTTCATCACTTTTCTCTTCCATCCTCTCACTCAATTCTTTAACTTTCCTTCTCACCTCCTTCCCATCTTCTTGATCCATCACTTGTTTGATCACTCTTGCCACTTCCTCTCTCTCAAACCTTTCATTATCTCTCTTGACCTCCATTCCCACACCAATATCCACCACCACCTTGGCATTCAAGGGCTGGTCAATTTGCATAGGCATGGCTATGATTGGGACACCAAACATCACACCCTCTAGGGTTGAACTCCAATCACAGTGACTCACAAACCCACCTATGCTTGGGTGCCTTAATATCTTTGCCTGAAGGGCCCACCCCTCTATTACCAAGCCCTTATCTCCAATCCTCTCCAAAAACCCTTCTGGTAAGACCTCATGAAGAACCATAGTTTTCTCCTCTCCATGAAACCTAACAACCCATATGAAACTCACTTGGCTGAGCTCTAACCCATGAGCTATCTCTTCAATCTCTTGTTTGGAAAGAAAACACTCACTCCCAAAGGAAACAAACACAGTTGAACTAACCTCTTTCCTGTCCAACCACTCTATAATCACTTCATCATCATCATTTCTTGTAGGGTTCTGAACGAGAGGCCCGACTGGAATAATCTCTTTCCCTACTAAACCACAGAAATGATCAACATACTTGGCCTCGATCATGTTTGATGTCTTGATCAACACAAAGCTTGAAGACCTTTCGATGCATCCTAAGAACCTTTCCCTGTTTGTGAGGCCATTTGAAGTGTCATACATAAACTGAACAATTTTCTGGCGTTGAACTGTTGGGAAATTGAGTTCCTGAAAAGGGTAATCCTTGTTTGGATCATCGGAGCAGTGAGTTGAAAAAGAACAACACATCACACAGCATGTCGTGAAAACAACAAACCTCGATGTTTTCTTTGAAATGCAATTGGGACCCAGGGTTGTAGGAAATCGTAGATAATGAGGTTTGGTTTGAGGGTCTTGAGGATGGTGAAGAAGGCGGGTTTGGTGTCATCGAAAGCGGTTTTGAGGGTGGCCATGAGGTGGGGAGGGAGGTCTTTGGTGGTGTGGTAGTGAGGAGGGAGGTTTTGTGAAGGAAGGTGGATATCTATGAGTTGTATTGAGGATGAGAGGTTGAGAGGAAGGGTTTCTCTTAGGGGTTTTAGATTGATTGGTGTAGAGCAGAAGTATATATTGAAGTTTCTTTGAGAGAGTTTCTTGGCTAACTCTAGGAAATGTGATACATGGCCATGAGCTAACCATGGCAACATTAGGATACTGGGTTGTTTGCAATCCATGATTCTCTGTCTCTCTTTCTCTTTCTCTCAACTTGGCAGTTTGCAAGAAACTAATTGCTATGAAATATTTATATGAGAAATTGGTAAGAAAAACTAGGATGGCTATATATCACTTATTTTTTGGGGTTAATTAATAAGGCCCTTGACTATTAGTAAATATTACTTATTTACTTATTTATGAAATCATAAATTTTGTTTCCTTTAATTAAGAGTGTTCATGGGTCGGGCAATTTGAGTTTAGTGGTGGAACCGTTACTCAAATTGAGTCTTTCAGGTTGGAGATTCTGTCAACCAATGTCGACCAATGCTTTGTTTGAAACTGTCCATTTTTTCTATTCGGTTGGCGGTCAGATTTTGTTCAAAATCGAACAAAAATGATCAAGGATTGTTAAGCCATAGAAACCTCACTCACATGCACAGATCAAAAAAAAAAAAGAAAAAAAAAAGAAAATGATTCAAACACAACTTAGAAACACAAATCCAAATCTTAGAGTAAAAAATAGTGGAGAAAATAAAATGGAAGAGAGAAGGCACACCGATTATGCCATGGTCGCTCATCGCTATCGTCACTGCCACTTCACCATCATTCAGCTAACAGCTGAAGCCATTGTGATCGATGCTTAATCATAAATAGAGGAGATCAATTTTTGCAATTACTGTTTGATTATCTAAGCCCGATCTTGTCAGAATTTGAAATAGAGGGAGACTCAGAGAGAGGAGAGAGAATAAAAAGGATTGTTGTGAGGAGGCTTTTTAAGTTAAAATAGTCAAAAGGTTAAAATGTTAAAAAATTAATTCACTTTTCAAACAAACTCATTGTATATTTCTCACACCATGTAAAATATTTGATAATAATTTTGGGACTTTAGCCTTACTCAAATGAGAGACGTACAAGGAAAATGAAAAATTCCCCTAAAAAAATTCTCCCTAATCCCCCTAATTTTCATTTTTGGCAATTTTTTTTTTTTTTTTTTTTTTCTGTTTTCTTTTTTTTTTTTTTTATACTTAATTTGGCATTTCGGGGAATTCGGGGACACCCCATTCGGGGGATGAATCACTGCCGGACATACAAATGGAGAGGAGTCCTGAAGAAGGAGACTCGAGAGAAAATGGGATGGGACATGTTTGTGACCTTTGGAATAAAAATAAAAATAAAAGAGAGATGCAAATGAAGCAATAAATGACAAAGATGAGTCTTGATGAAAGAGAAAATGGAATGAATAATGTTATATGCATTAATTAGAGTATTAATTAGTATATTAATTGATGATGTGACATAATTTAAATAATTTTTAGCAGTTGTAATGTAATTAATGAGTAAGATCAATAATAAATCCTATTTTTTGGAGGTGATCTACAGAGAATTAAAAATAATATATTTTTATAATTGAAGAGGTCAATATATACGGGTTAATAGTGGAGATGATTTCGGTGTAATTCACCCTATTTTTTAATAACTATCTTTAAATAAAACAAAAAAAACACCAACTTTATTATGAATTTAATTTATACCCATTAAATTTGAATTTGTATTGTATATTTTATTTTCAAGAGTTATAATATATCAACAAAGAAGCATTTTATATTTTGTATTATATATTTTATTTTCAAGAGTTATAATATATCAACTGAGAAGTATACGTATTTAAATTTATTATTTTAAAACAAAAATGTCTACTAAAATAATATTTATTACTAAAAAATGATATTTTTATATTTTAGACTTATCATTTTAAGATAAAAGTGTCTGCCAAAATATTAATTATTACCAAATTTTTTTATATAAAAATATTGTAAGAACATTTTTATTTTCAAGATATTTTTGGAAGTAGATGTTTTTAAATTTTTTTATTTTATTTTATACATAGTTTTTTTATATGCTGATCAGTAAGAGGGTATACTTGATATATCAATGACTTAGGCTATGTTTGTCATGAATGGTTTGGGATAAAATAGTTACAAAAAGATAAAATAGACTAAAAAATCAATAAGATAAAATGTCATATTTAAATTATAATCATTTCATTTTTTTCTTTCACAAAAGTTAAAAAAGTCAAAAAAATTCATCCCAAATATGACTTTTTAGTTTTAGGCTAAAATAATCAAAAAAATTAAAAAAAATCAAAAAGTCAACCAACATTCCAAACGAAGACTAAGATAAATTTGTGACATCTGTATAAAACTTATACATATTAATGATTAAGATAAGTTTGTGACGTGATTACCTCACATTCATTAGTCATAAGTTACATTAAATTATTTGTGACGTGATTACCTCACTCTCATTAGTCATAAGTTACATTAAATAATTCTCCTTTGGCCGTCTACAGCAAGAATCTTCTTGATAACAAGGCATCTAAGCATTAACGTTTGGTTACTTCTCTTACGCACAAATACAAAAGTTCCTTTGAAATAATTTCTAAGGGTCCGTTTGTTTCCGAAATCAAGGGTTGGATTGGATTATTAAGGTGAAAAGCACCAATACATCAAGTTTGTTTGCAAAATGGAGGTCCGGATTTAGAGTCCGTTCGGACTATAAAAGTCCTTTGAGGAGCGGACTAAACTAAACAGTTACACAGAAGAGACGGTATTCATAAATAGTCCGTTGAAATTAGAGTAGAACCAGTTATTCGGAACAACGTGTGAACGTTCTACCCAAGTGCAAATTGAAGTTCAAAACCATGGGTTGCTTTGAAAAATCATGGCTAATTCGTTTTTTTGGTCTCTCATTATTTTATATAAAAATAAGGATAAATTACAAATACATTTTCTGAGATTTGCTTAAAATGCAGATTGTCTCCTGTGATTTAGAAAATTACAAATACTCTCGTCATAATTTTTTAACAGAATTAACTAAAAAAATAAAATTCATAATTACTCTCCTATACAATAATAAAATTACCTAAATTATTAATTAAAATATATTTCTAATATCATTAAAAATTATTAATTGATTTTATGATTTATTAATAAAAATGGCGATTTGTTATGAGATTAGAAATGTCAGGGGGGTAGAATATAATTTCTAGAACTACATGGAGGTGATTCGTACTTTAATCAAACCTCATGGGGTGTATTTGTAATTTATTTTTGAAATAATTTAACAATCCCTACACTAACAATTATCATCAAACAAACACAATTTTACTTAATTTTCTCACCAACAATCTTCTCACTAACAATCTCATTTATTCTACTTTTGAAAACAAATGGGCCTTAAATGAGAAATTATAGAGACTTATTATTTTAAAACGAGTAGTGATACAAAAATAAAAATTTATATATAATGATACAGTTCATTGTAGATATTTTATTTCAAAGCAAAACATCATTAAAGATGTAATGATGATATTGTCGCATCATCTTATAAGGTTTTTTTGTATAAATTTTATGTATACATATACTTTTTTAAAATTTTTTTTTTATAAATTCATCTATAATAATGTGGCAAGAGAATTGTGTATTATATGTGACAATTAAAAGTTAATGCCTATCATATTATATAATTGTAGATCAAATTATTATTATTATTATTTTTTTTTTTTTTTGTGAAGATTTCAAACATGTCCCTTCTTAAATATTGGGTTGATAATTTTGTTCATCTCTAGGTAGGATTTAGATGGATTGATTTGGTTTGAGCTCAGCCGAATTTAATACCACCAAAACATGGCAAATTTGAACTCTTAAATAACACTATTTATAAGAAAATTGTTAACGAGACTTTATAGTATTGTTGTTAATGTTGATAAATATATAAAAAGCATATTGAATTATTTTAAAAATAGTCCGGTCTATTTGATTGATACTGGTGCATTTTTTTAAAAAAAAAATTGCAATCCAAACTCCAATTAAAAGATCAATTTAATTTCACTGATTTTTCCAATAACCTAATTGAGGCTAAAGGTCGATTTTAAAATTTTTTTGTGGGCTGGTCGAGGGCCGAAAATCTTAGAGCCAAACTTGCCAATGGTAATGGACCGACATTACATATTTTTGAATTTTAATATTTTCTGGGTTCATGAGTTCGACCAAACGTGACACCTTTCAAGGTTAACGGGGCCTCATCGACCTAACCAACCTAGGAGCGTCTGGGCCAGACCTCAGGTTTTCCAAATTGTGGCCTGTTGAGTTTAATATGGGCACACCCAAATCCATTGTTCACTTTCCAATTCAGCTCTCTAGAATTGGACAAAGATAGAAGATGGTGGTGAAACGTGGGATATACTCTCTTCTATACTTCATCTCTCTATATTTATTCATACTTTTCTTATAAGGCTTAATTTTAAACTTGCACCGATGATTTGAATCGTCTACTTTGTAAAAATCACAATAAAAGTTATCCATATAAAAAATTAATTTCATCGAACAACTATAAACATATAGTATTTTATTTTAAAAAATGAATGGTTTAAGTTTATAATCACATTTGTCATTTATTTTATAAAATAAAATGTGATTTTTTATTATGTTTGTAAATGTCCGATAAAACTCAATTTTTGTATAAATGACTTTTATTACGAAACTTATGAGATAGATAGTTCGCATTATTAGTACGGATTTAGAATTAAGCCTTATAAGAGGAGTGCAAAAAGATATGGAGAGATAATGTACGGAGTGGAGTCTATCCTGTGCAACGTATGACGTGGGTAGTGTGGTAAACCTTACCAGCAATGGAAGAGGAAAGCCACCAAAAGTGGTGAATCTCTCTCTCTCTCTCTCTATATATATATATATAAGTTCTTTTTTCTTATGGCTTGTCATTTCTTTTCTTATTTTACCCTTATTTTGAAATTGCTATTTTTTCCCTTTAGTTGGTTGGTGAAACAATTTGAGTGGTGATATTTTAGAAATTATGTAAGACATTTTGGTGGGAAATTCTATTTCCATACACTTTTTTATCCCTGTGTATATAATTTCTCAATGTACACCTTTATGAAATTAGTTTTATATTTTTGTTCTCAGTCCAAATCTCATATGTTCCAATTATACCCTAAACTAACATCCTTTTACACACACCACTTAAACCATTTGTTTCACATAGAATCAGTGGTGTAGACCCATTTTTTTTTTCACCCACTTTGAAAACATAGCAACATCTTTCACATGAAATTCGTCAGCAAATCGCTCTATAAATCTTCAGATTATACAATAAATTACCTCCTTTGATTTCTAGTTATATCATCAAACTAATTCCTTCAATCAACAATCTAGTCAACATCAAAAAATCATTAATTGGCATCAACATAGATCTTGAAATAGCATCGTTTTGTATCAAATTCCATCGAAGACATACAACTCCATTTATCTCTTATTTTTCATAAACTCTCATTTTTTTCTGGAAGCAATTCGATTTTGCTTATTTGGTATTGGTTATCTAAATGAAAAAGGTTTATTCGATTTTTAACTTCTGGAACATGTAAAAAAATTTCGGAACTTGGTTTCTGAAATAAATTCTTAAATTTGAAAGTTGACTTTCGAATTTGGTTTATATCCAAATTCGGAACTTGATTTTTGAATAGAATTAATAATTTTGGCAGTTGATATCCGAAAAAAGTAACATGTTTCGGCACTGGATTACCGAATTAAAATCGTGAAATTTTTTTTTTATACAAAAAAAACTTATATTTTCATAACTGCTTTTGTTGTAACCAGGTATATTGTTATTTGAATTTGAATTTCTATTGATTTGCAACTCTTCCATTACAAAGATCAAGAAATATAGTGGATTTTAATGACAAAACGATATAATTAATGGAGTATAAATTTAGAGAGTAAAGCAATATGAGAGTATTGCTTTGCAAGCAATAGATGATTGTGTAGCAAACAATGGTCAATAGAATAAGGGAATATCAATGGAGGAAGTGAGAAACAATGGAGAAGCTAGGGTTTAGTTTTTTTTCTTTTTTTAATTTTATTTTTAAATGTGTACCAAAAAAAAAAAAAAACTTTGATTTAATGTTAATGGTGTGTTTTGATGTTCATTATGGTCATTTTACTTCAAGGTAAAATTGTCATTAAAATAATATTTCATTAAGTGTGTACACGGAGATAAATAGATGTGTAGAAATAGAATTTCCCCAGTTTGGTTGCTTCGGTTGGGAAGGTTTGTTTTGGGTTGCCTATTTTGTCCTTAGCTTGTTTAGGAATTTTCTATTTTTCCCTTTTATTTTGTATAATTTACTAATAATATAACAATTTGAATGAAGGTTTTCTAAAAAATATGCAAACATTTTGGTCAATTATAAAACATAAATATTTTATTTTTTTAACAAATTACAAATACACCCATAATGTTTGTTTAAAATATGAATTAGTCCTATAATAATACAAATTACAATTATCATTTGTTATAAATTTTAATTTAACCCAATAATCAGAAGAAAAAAAAAAAACTACTCTCTTACGCAATAATAAATTATCAAAATTGTTAATTGAAAAATATTTTTCATATTATTAAAAATTGTTAATTGACTTAATGCTTTATTTATTTAACAAAATGGTTAACTAAAAGATATTTTTCATATCATTAAAAATTATTAATTGACTTAATGATTTATTTATTAATAAATCAATAATTTGTTATGCGAGTATGATTTATTTATTAATAAAATGGGTCATTTGTATGTATATGTATTTTTTCTGCTTCTTTATTAGTTAGTTTTTTTTTAGATGAAGAATTATCTTATCTCTTTTATACTAAAATGTATACTTTATTTTGTTTATCTTTATGTCTTCACACTTAGTCTTACTGAAAAAGAAAAAAAATGTAATTAAGTTAAAACGATTGGACTTATTATACATTTTTTTTTCTAATTGTTATTATTTATAATACAATTTATATAATTCTATCATATATTTAATGATTTACTCTATTTAATTTCATAAAATAATATTCTTATTTTTAAAAATTATTAAAATACAAAACCTAAATATACTCACGGGCATTTGTAACTGTTACCCAAAAGACAATCTAAGAGGGAGGTGAATTAGATTTTTACAAATAAAAATAATAATACTTTAATAAAAATTATGACTAGCACAATAGATAAATATAGTTAATGAAATAAAAATAATTAAAACAAGTGTTCTAACAACTATGTCAGTTAATGATTTTAGCACAATAAAAATATAAAATATAGCTATGACAATTTAAATAAAATAAAGAGATAAGGGAGAGAGAGGCAAACAAATTTATAGTGGTTCGGTTTCAACTCGGCCTACGTCCACTCTTCAAGCTTTATTTGAGATTTTTCACTATACTCTGGTTTCACAGGATGCTAGCAACCTTTTCACAGATGGAGCAATCCTTCACAGATTTTATACAGATTTTAAACAAACTTTCTAAGTCAAGAACACTGTGTGTACTACACTCTTAGAAGATTGAAAAGAAAGTGTTTTTGCTTTCACAGAAAGTTATAAGGATTATCTCTCAAAGATAGATATAAAAATGAAACTCTGATTTTTCTATAAATCTCATACAGGAAAGATTGGCTTAAATCTATACGTCTTAGTGTATAATTTTTGAAAGAAGATGTAAACAAAAATTGAAGAACACTTCTCAAAGAATTTTTCAAAGAATAGATGTGAGTGATTATAGATTAAAGAATATTTTTTGGTTTTTTTTTTTTTTGGTTTTTTTTTTTTTTAACTTGTTTACATTAGAGGTTTTGGTATATATAATGAAACTTATAGCCGTTTATAACCATTGTAGTCCATCATTATTAAGTTGAATATCTTCCACTTGAACCTTTTGCCCTGCTGTTGTGCTGGACTGTTTGAACTTTTATTTTGGGCTGTTTGAACCTCTGGTTTGGGCATTATTTTTGGGTTGAAATGAACTCATAATTTAAGCAAATATTAAATACATTCAAACAATATTTAGGATAAAAGTTTAGGTGAGAAATAATGAGACAAAATAAATTTTGATTCTATTCTTCTCTTTCAAATAAATTAAAATTAAATAAATCATCAAAATAATTTTTGAATTTTATATATTTTTCTCTTTCAAATAAATTAAAATATAATTAAATAAATCATCAAAATAAATAAATCTAACAATAACTAATATATATAAGAAGTGCTTACTTGCTTAAGGTTCATATTTTTTTTTTCCTGATTTTGACCTTTTATTTGGAATTACTTACTATTAGAGGCTTGCACTTTAGTTTTCCCATGTTGCCCTTTTATTTTCTATTTACCAATATTGGTGGTACTAACTTGGATGAAAGTTTTTTTTTTCGTAATTATGCAAGGATTCTTAGACAGTTATGAAACATAAATATTTTGGATTTGAGTAAATTACAAATACACCCTTGAGGTTTTTATTTTTAATTTTATTTTTCCTATTTTGCCCTTTTATTTTGTATTAGTTACTAATGGTAACTTATAATTTGACTTTCCTATTATACCCTTTTCTTTGGTAATATTTATTAATATTGATAGTACTAATTTGAGTGAAGGGTTTTTCATAATAATGCAAAGATTTTTGATTAGTTATAAAATATAAATATTTTGTTTTTGGGTAAATTAAAAATACACTCCTGAATTTTGTTTAAAATATGAAATGCCATTACAAAACTACAAATTACAGCTATTTTTTATTAGAATTTTAAATTTAACAGAATAAACAGAATTTTTTTTTAAAAAAAATATTAATTTGAATAAAATATGAAAAACTTATTAAAATAAATGAAAATTCGTCTAAAAATAATTTTTTAAAAAAAATTATACTATAGTATTTTAATTATGATTAATGAGACGTTTGGTTATATTTCATGTGTTATTTAGTTATGACTTATGTCTTTTTTTAGTTATGACTAAAAAATTATGAAATTATGTCATTTTTTTAGTTATAAAATGCGGACATAGTCTTTTCTCGAAAAAAATAAAAGGAAATGAATAATTTTATATATACAAATATAAAATGAAATATTACAAAATTTTCGAGCCAATCGGGCTAGATCTGACTTCAAAATAGATGGCCTAAATCTAGGGTCGGGGGCTAGGGCTAGGGTTGACTGGGCCGTGGGTTGTATTTGAAAAATGAGTGAGGCCACTAAAAAGAGGAGCACTAATAGCTTTAAAGTGGTGTGGGTTTCATATGATGGAATGTTTTACTCTTGTGTGTTTTTTTTTTTTTTTTGAATTTTCACCTAATTAGTGGTCAATTAGTACTCTCAAATTAGTGGGATGAATCATTGTTGGCTTGTATTTACACCCCTACCTATGAAAACAAACACCTTATCTCAATATCTTTCCTAATCCCCTCCATTCATGAGGTTCATATTTCATTGAGACTAGTTGCAAACAAACACATAGTAGTGGATCCTATTCACAATTAGTCCCACTCTCATGCCTTATTTATGAAAACAAACATGGCCTTAACGTCATAAGGACATGTATTTTTTGTTAGACAAATTTATCATCTTAGGTGCTAATAATTTCTTAGAGCCATCAGATTAAATTTTTTTTTTTTTTGAATTAACCATGGTACACTTATGAAAAACTCTTTGTCAAGAACTTGTGCACCCCCAGAGAGTAGTTGGGTTTTAATCCAGATATTTCGGTGCAATAAAAAAAAAATAACTAAAAAGTAAAAACAAAAAACTTGACGGACTACGATTGTTTTTTAACCTTTATATTATTTACATTGGGTTAGCTATCAATACAATATTGTATTCCTAAATTAGATTAGGTGAACATCTTTTATCTCCTACTAATCCAAGCAACTATTCCCTACTATCGAAATATGAAATTTCTAATTAACTAGCAATATCAACCTATGTCATTATTGTTATATTTGATATTTAGTCAGCACACTCGAAACCGTTGAGATATTATCCAAGAGTACACTCCTCACACTACTGAGATATTGCCCAAGAGCATGGTTTTAAGTACTGGATTGGGCCAGCTGGTTCAACTGGGCTTGATTCTGATATGTTTCGCTAGGGATGCAACTTGGGCGGTTCAACCTGAGCAATTCGAACTTAGTCCGAATTTTTTTAGGACTTGGATAAGATATTTTTGAATTCAGTACGGGTTTGGGTAAAAATTCAAAAGGCCGAATTAAATTTGCACGGGCTTGGGCAAAGATATCAAACCCGAGCAACCTGAAACCCGAATTATACATATATAGATATATAAAAATATTAAATATACATATAAATTATTAGCCATTACATGATATTAAAGTAATTTTGATTATTAAATCATTATTGAATATATATTATTATATATACAAATAACATAAAATCATATATTTTTTTTAATTTTTACTCATAAATTGTAAAGACTATTATAACGACATTTCTCTTACATTATATAAATTATGAAAAATGATCAAGACCCTCTTTCCCTCCAGCCTCTTTGACCCCCTCTCTTTCCTGATTGGCCAAATTTTTTTTTTCCTTCTCCTCCAATCCCCACCGGCCATGTGTATCTAGGGGGTGGTGGGGGTTGGTGATTGAGGGGGTCTCAATCACAGCCCATAAATTATTTGTTTTTGATGATATTAATGATTTTTTATATAAAAAAATGTAAAAAGAGTCAAAATTTTAATAATTTAATAATATAGCTAAAAAAAAATTGAAATTCATTTATAATTGGGACAATTCGGATTTAACTCGGGTCGGGCTTAAACAGGCAACCTCGGATTATAATTCAGGCCTGGGTGGGCTTGGACATGTCTTAGTATAACTTGGACTAAATTTGAACAACTTTTTAACCCGGCCGAATCTGCCCGAATTGCACCCCTAGTTTCCTCGTGAAATCAGCTTCACCCAAGAAAAACCAGTGTATTTTGAAAAAATGGTCCAAAACAACGATTAAACCACCAGCCACCCGTTCAAACTGTGCGCGGGTCACAACAATCAACCGGTTTGAGAAATTCATTGCTGGATGCGTAAAATATGTTGGCAAGGGACTTGAACTTGGATGCTATTGGATAATAAATTATGATAGAAATATGATTTGATCAAGTGGCTATCGATATCTAATCATCGTAATTTTTTACAAAAATGATGTAATCGATGAACTCTATACATTGAACGGTTTAAATTATCAAGATGACCCTAGATTAGGAAAAAAAAATGGCCCAACAATATCTTTCAGTCCAATAACTAGACTAGAGAGGTGCCAACTCCTATTTTTATTAGTATCTCTTCTTAGAAACCAACAATTCACAAATTTTTTATGTTTTCCTACTAATGCATCATTTTAATCCTACACATATAGTGTTAATCTTGTATATTATGTAGAACACAAAAAATGCTTGATATGAACACTGCCACACAATTTTGATTCTTAAAAAGTCCCAACAATATTATATTTTTTTAAAAATAATTTTTTTGTGACTTAGCAGTTATTGTAAGGGTAAAAATATAAAATCAATCAACTACAAATTATTGCACAATACTCGATCCTGTCTCTCCACACTCACCATCTCAACAACAGTTCCAACTACACACCTGCACACATTGTCCTCTAGTAGGATTAAATGAAATGAAAAAGTATAATTTATTGAAAATTTTGCCAAAGCTCTACGATTTCCTAACAAGCTGCACCAATTTCTCAATCACCAAATCAATCTCTTCATCATTTTTCTCTCTCATCCTCTCACTCAATTCTTTAACTTTCCTTCTCACCTCTTTTCCATCTTCTTGATCCATCACTTGTTTGATCACTCTTGCCACTTCCTCTCTCTTAAACCTTTCATTCTCATTCTCTCTCTTGACCTCCTTGCCCACACCAATCTCCACCACCAACTTGGCATTGAAGGGCTGATCAAGGCGCATAGGCATGGCTATGATTGGGACACCAAACATCACACCCTCTAAGGTTGAACCCCAACCACAGTGGCTCACAAACCCACCAATGCTTGGGTGACTTAATATCTTTGCCTAAGGAGCCCACCCCTCTATTACCAAACCCTTATCTCCAATCCTCTCCAAAAACCCTTCTGGTAAGACCTCATGAAGAACCCGAGTTTTCTCTGCTCCATGAAACCTAACAACCCATATGAAACTCACTTTGTTTAGCTCTAACCCATGAGCTATCTGTCACGCCCTCAAAAAAATAATATTAAACCCATCAATTTAGACATGCATTGATATAAGAGATAAACCTCATTCTATTCCACAGAGCAATCCTTTACAAGAAACATTACATGTTAACAACAGAATTAAATGCCCTATGGGCTTACAGCTTTCCAAGCTAATACTTGGTTACAAAGAGGAGAGTACTAACTCAATATACATTAAGCCCTTGGCTTGAAATTACATATAATACAACAAAAGATGACCAAAACTACCAACGTCTGCCTGCCTCTAGCCTCCCAAGCGATGTCCTTGGAGGTGGCATGCTTTATGTACCTGAAAATGGTGTCCCATATAGGGTGAGCCACAGCCCAGTAGAAATACACTAAACCAACTATGAACAATGACTAAAAGATTAGCAACAGATATATGGTCAACACTCACACGTCCATTTACATCTTATTACAACTCCGTGACAATCGATTCTATGTTACAATTCACTTTCCATTTCTTATTCAACATTGAATTTGAAAACAAGGCTCAGTACTCTGGCCAAAACCTTTGATGAGATTATAATTCATCTCTAGAACATTTTCGAAAATTTAAAGTGGGTACACATTTTAGTGTTGTATCAATAGCACCTAAACCACTTCCATACTTCACAAACGATGATGATATACATTTTAGTGCTATATCAAATCAAACAAACTTTTCAATAGATAAGCATATGAGCTATATCACTACCACAACAGATAAGCATATGAGCTATATCAACACTTCAACAGATAAGCATATGAGCTGTATCACTACTACAATGGGAGAGCATATGAGCTGCATCCCTGGGTCCATCCCCCATCTCCCCATAATCATTAACCGGTTTAGAGGTACATCCCCCATCTTCCCCTAAACCGTGGAGTACATCCCCCATCTCCTCCCATACACAAGCAATGCATATAAACATAGAATCATATACGCAATCAATCAATACACAAGGTGAATGTATTCTATCAACCGTCTACACATATCGCACATAAACACATTGGTCATATGCACAATCTATCAATACATGAAGTTAATGTATTCTATCAACCGTCATACCCTATGACACACCCAATTGATTGGTTTTAGTTTACCTAATCCTCATGCATTGTCTACAACAATCAATACTACCCTCCACCGGTAGTCCAAGGCAATTATTCCTAAACAGGAAATAAATGCACAAATGGATAATATATCAACATTTCCACTAGGTGAGCAATAAATGATTCAACTACACCCTTTAGTCCCATACATTCCCAATTTCAACATTCTCAATTCAATTCCTCATTTTCTCTAATTAATTATATACATTAATTAATTAAACCAATTAGGGCAAATAGCCATAATTCACAAAACAACCCTAAGGTTCCATTTCCATCAATGTTCCGACATTAATCTCATTTCTCTATGCCTAACTTGCTTATAGGTTTATATAATTAAAACCCTAACTTTTGTAAAATTGCACAAAGGCCCAAACTTTCTCAAAAATTACCCAACAACACCCAATATATCAAAATGCTAAAATTTAGAGACAAAATCCATAAAGAGGAGTAGGATATCCCTACCTCAAATTCGGAGCTCAAGGAAAGATGACGAAACTCAACGTGCTCCAAAACTCGAAATTTTCGGATCAAAGTAAAGCCCTCGACGATCAACCCAACTTTTGTAAAGACCAAAGGTGAGGAAAACACCCTAGCTAGATCAATACTTAGAGAGAAGTTACGGTTTTAGAGAGAGAAGCTCTCAAATGGCTTTTTTTTGAAAAGTAAGAGAGAGAAACGGGTATGAAAAAGTGAGCCAAAAAGCTGAATCTCGGAACCTTATACCAGTCACCCCGCCGGCGTGAAACCCCGCCGGCGCCACTCAGATTTCGCCGAGCGGCCAAACTCCCGCTCGAGCGACGGATGCACACTCTCAGAATCTCGACATATTAGTCCCCGCCGGCGCCAATCTTCGCCGAGGCCCAACACCACACAGAGAAAAATACTGGATGAGTGTAATCCCCGCCGGCGCCAAAAACCCGCCGGCGGACAAGCAACAACAGGATCCCCGCCGAAGGTCAAACTCTCGCCGAAGTGACGGGTCAAAATTCAAGCAACTAGTTTTGGTTTGTAAACCCAACCAACCTGTAACAAACCTGCCCAACACATCCTATAACTCAAATACAAAGTAAGAAAGGATGTAAACGAGGTATAAACAACAACCAACTCCACGGAACCGAGTCCGGATACGACAAATAAAGAAAAGAGGAAACTGGGATTGTTATACTATCTCTTCAATCTGTTGTTTGGAAAGAAAACACTCACTTCCAAAGGAAACAAATACAACTGAACTAACCTCTTTCTCGTCCAACCACTCAATCACTTCATTAACATCATTTTTTGTTGGGATCTAAATAAGAGGCCCAACTGGAACAACCTCTTTCCCTACTAAACCACAGAGATAATCAACATACTTGGCTTCGATCACGTTCGAGGTCTTGATCAACACGAAACTCGAAGACCTTTCGATGCATCCAAGAAACCTTTCCTTGTTCATGACACCATTCGTAGTATCATACAAATACCGAATGACTTTGTCGCGCAGATCTTCCGAGAAATTGAGTTCTTGAAAAGGGTAATCCTTGTTTGCATCATTGGTGCAGTGAGTTAAAACAGAATAACTCGCCGCACCACCTGTCACGAAAACAACAGCCTTTGTGTTTTCTTCGTGAGCCGCTATTGCGCCAAACTGACTGCGTTTGGTATTTTAGGGCGTCAACACCTCGAATTCAAATTTCTTGAGGAACTAGCTTGCCTAGACCGAAATCTGGCTCTGACTCCCAACCGGGCAACCCGATTCGAGCCCCGTCTTCTCCCACAAGTCTCTCGTGCCTAGGCCGTCGTGTGTGCCAAGTTTCATGCCAAATCGATGCCGTTTGGCGATTTTGGGCCGTCAATACGTCGAATTTAAATTTCTTAAGGAACTACTTTTGCCTAGACCGAAATCCGGCTCTAACTCCCAAATCAAGAATCCTATTCAAGCCCCGTCTTCTCCCAGAAGTCTCTCGTGCCTAGCCGGTCGTGTGTGCCAAGTTTCGTGCCAAACCAACGCTGTTTGGTGATTTTGGGGCATCAACACCTCGAATTCAAATTTCTTAAGGGACCAAATTGTCTAAACCGAAATCCGGCTCTAACTCCCAAACCGGGAACCCGATTCGAGCCCCGTATTATCCCACAAGTCTGTCGTGCCTACGCGGTCGTGTGTGCTAGGTTTCGTGCCAATCGAACTCCGTTTGGTGATTTTAGGGTGTCAACACCTCAAATTGAAATTTCTTAAAGAACTAGTTTGCCTAGAGTGAAACCTGGCTCTAACTCCCAAACCGGGAACCCGAATGGAGCCCCGTCTTCTGCCACAAGTCTCTTGTGTTTAGGCGGTCATGTGTGCCAAGTTTTACGCTAAACCGACGACGTTTGGTATTTTGGGGCGTCAACACTTCGAATTCAAATTTCTTAAGGAACTACTCTTGCCTAGACCGAAATCAGGCTCTGCCTCCCAAACCAGGAACCCTATTCGAGCCTTGTCTTCTCCCACAAGTCTATCGTGCCCAGTCGGTTGTGTGTGCCAAATTTTGTGCTAATCCGACCCGGTTTGGTGATTTTGTGGGGTCAACAACTCGAATTCAAGTTTCTTAAGAAACTAGTTTGCCTAGAGTGAAACCGGCTCTAACTCCCAAACCGGGAACTCGATTGGAGTCCCGTCGTCTCCCACAAGTTTCTCGTGCCTAGGCGGTCGTGTGTGCCAAGTTTCGTGCTAATCCAACCCGGTTTGGTGATTTTAGGGCGTCAACACCTCGTATTTGAGTTTCTTAACCGACTAGTTTGTCTAGAGTGAAATCTGACTCTAACTCCCAAATTGGGAACCCGATTGCAGTCCCGTCTTCTCTCACAAGTTTCTCGTGCCTGGGCGGTCCTGTGTGCCATGTTTCGTTCCAAACTCACGCCGTTTTGTGATTTTGTGGCATCAACACCTCGAATTCAAATTTCTCAAGCAACTAGTTTGCCTAGTGTGAAATCTGGCTCTAACTGCCAAACCGGGAACCGACTTGGGGTCCTGTCTTCTCCCGCAAGTTTCTCGTGCCTAGCCAGTCGTGCGTGCCAAGTTACGTGCAAAACAGACACCGTTTGGTGATTTTGGGGCGTCAACACCTCGAATTCAAGTTTCTTAAAGAACTTGTTTGCCTAGAGTGAAATCCGACTATAACTCCAAAACTGAGAACCCGATTTGAGTCCCGTCTTCTCCCACAAGTCTCTCATGCCTAGGCAGTCGTGTGTGCCATGTTTCGTGCCAAACCGACGCTGTTTGTTAAATTTGGGGCGTCAACACCTCGAATTCAAATTTCATGAAGGAACTAGTTTGCCTAAACCGAAATCCGGCTCTAACTCCCAATTATTTTTGTTTTTTTTATTAAAAGAATGAAGTGAGTATATGTGTGATGGATAGAACTAGGAGAAGATTATGAGGAGTCATGACCTCTCTGTCACTATGAAATTTTTTTTTGCCATAGTACTTCTAAATATATATATATATATATTTCTCATATTTTATTCTCTATTATTTTTCTATAAAAAAATTTATTCATTCTATTAGAGATTGTTTATATGATATTTAAATTTTTTTTATGTGTATATATATCATTTATATATCATGCTGTACATATATGTGTATTTGTCTATACGGTAAAAAAATGTGTATTTGTCTATACGGTAAAAAAAATATTGTTTTATCTTTTAACACCTGTAGTAATAAAATTTTAATTTCATCTCTATATGAGAGAGAGAGAGAGAGAGAGAGAGAGAGAGAGAGAGGTGTGAGTATGTGCAAGGTGTATTAGTGAGTGTAAGAGTTAAAGGTAAAATCCGTTTAGTTTAATTTTATAATTATGATTTAAATGTGAAATTGTGATTTTAAGTGTGGAGTTATGAGTTGAGTTTTGAAAAAATAAAAATTTGTTTGGTTATGAGTTTTGAAAATATTTTTGAGTTTTTGAATTTTAAATTTTGAAAAGAATTTTGAGTTTTGGAAATAGTTTTAAGTTGTATTTTGAGTTTTAAGTTTTTGAATTTTGAGTTGTATTTTGAAATTTTTCGGATTCATTTCTTTTAAATATTTAAAAACGTTTAAGAAAATTTTATTTTTTATTTTAAATATTTTATTTCATTTTTGTAAACATTTTAAATTTAGAACATAACCCCACACTTAAATCAGAAGCCAACACATAATTCAAAATTCAATTAAAAAACTTTTTAATCAAAATATTGCTTTTATTATTTTTTTTTTGAAAAATAATTTTTGTTATTTTTTTAAGTATTGGCTAAATAATTTGTTATGGTTTAGATATATATGGCGATCCAATTTTTTTTGAAATTAAAAACAAAAAATTAAATATTTAAAAAAAGTTTAAAAAATATTTAAAATATTAAAAACATTAAAATATTAAAAAAATAAATTTTAAATAAAAAAAATTATTCAAAACGACGTCACTTTGGTTAGTAATTTCAAAAAAAAAAAAAAAAACAACAACAACAACAAACAGAAATCAACTTTCTCTGGGTTCGCTTTCACTAGTTTGTGAGAGAGTTTGAGATAGAGAGAGAAGGGACCAGAGCAAGAGAAGGGACAGAACTTTGATTTTGAGTTGAGACTCTACTTCATTTTAGAAATCTTTTAATTCAAGTGGATAGTGAGTGGTTCTTGTTCTTGATCTATACACTAGTGCTTCACAAATCAGCCCTTGATGATGATGATGAACATCCCTTGTTCAAGTCAGCCATGGAAGACCTTCTGTCACCGATTTCCTCCGCCGATCTCCATGTCCGTTGATCTGATCTGCTGATTTTGTTGCTCACTTTGATTTTGATGATGATGATGATGACGACGACGATGATGATGATACAGATCTGAATCAATCTTTGGTGCTCGCACTATGGGGTCTGTAAATATACATATATGCATATAGAAATACATATCTGAATCAATCTTTTTATGATGATGATGATAAAGATTTGAATCAATTTTATTATCGAATCGATTTAATCCTCTTCGCAGGGTCTGTAAATATATATATGTGCATATAAAAATACATATCTAGATCAATCTTTTGATGATGATGATGATAATGAGATACAAATCTGAATCAATCTTATTATCGACAAATCGATTTAATCTTTTGAAGCCTCTTTCTCATTTTTTTCACGGGTTTTCTTCAATCTTTTGATGATGATGAAGTTTGAAGCCTCTTTCTCATTTTGTTCAAATTTTTTCTTCGATCTTTTAATGATGATGATGATGATACAGATCTGAAACAATCTTATTATCGAATCAATTTAATATTCTTTTTTATTTATTTAGATCTCACAGATCAAAATCTATGATGATTATACCGTTTGAAACTTATTTCTCATTCTATTCACATTTTTTCTTTTTTCTTCATTATTTTTTTTTTATAATTTTTCTCTACTAAAACGATGTCATTTTGACGAGAATTAGTGTCGGATCCAGCTCATTCACTATAGGGATCACTCCAGAGAATCCTAACGCCTTAATTGTTATCGTTTTGTATTCTCCCAACCCAACAACGGCTATATTCACCCCCGCCCCCGCCCCCGCCCACGCCCAACGGTACATTTCTCTCACAAAATTGCAACGGAGACAAATGTTCCTCTTACTTTCTATCCTCCTCTCTCCTCATTACGATTAAGCTCACATCCGCATGCAATACTTCCGTCTCCTTACACTTGAATCCATTTTTTTCCGATTCCGATCAATGTATTTTTCACCCAATTCGATTTAGGGTTTTTCAACCACTCAAATTCCATCCCCAATTATCGAATCATTAGGTTTTAGAGGTGTCGCGGTTGTCTTGATCAGAATCGGAGTTAGTGTTGTGGTTTTGTTTGAATTTCTGTTACGATCGGTGACATGAAGATCGAAGAGTTGGACGAGGTTGAATCTGATGGAAGGAGTTACAATCACAGTGACGACCGTGTTTCTGGAAGAATGATTGTTCGGGTCGATTCAAAGAGAGCGCTAGTCGGAGCTGGGCTCGGATCCTGTTCTACCCGACCCTTCTGTACAATGTTTTCCGGAACAAGATTCAAGCTGAGTTCAGATGGTGGGACCAAATTGATCAGGTTTTGGTTCTAAGTCCCTTCATATATATATATATATATATGTATGTATATTTGTGTATGTTGTTGTATCTGTTTTTTGTGTTTTCTTTGCTCTTGTGTTTATATCACTGTGATTGTTGCTGTATGTTTTAATTTCTGGAGTTGTTTTTGTTTGATCTGGTTGGTTGCTGGGAAAATGGAGGACTACAAAGAAAAAGAAGGATTTTTTGTGTTGTGGTAGTTTAGTAGCTTTTTGGAATTGTTCTTCTTGATCCATTTGGTTGTTGAGAAAATAGAATTCCTATGTATTTCAGTTACTAGAGAAAATAAAGACCCTGTATGACTGTCACTGTATGTAATAGTTTCTGGAGTTGTTTTTCTTTGATCTGTTTGGTTGCTGGAAAAAAAAAAAAACAAACAAAACAAAACAAAACAAAAGAATTGAAAAGTGAAGTAGTTCAGTAGAGCTTTAATATTGTTCTTCATGATTCATTTGGTTGTTGAGAAAATAGAATTCCTTTGCATTTAAGTTACTGGAGAAAATGTAGGAAAAAGATGGGATAATGGGGCCTGTTATTGGAGAATTCTGATTATCTGAATTGGAGAAAATGAAGAGCTTGGTGAAACTTTGACCAATGCAACTACTTTACATTTCATTTTCTTGGTGTTCTTGGTGCACAGATGGAATGTGAGCTTAAATTAAAGGGATCATGATTTATTGATTTGAGTTTTTATTTATATTTTGATTTTTAAACAGTATCTTCTGCTGGGGGCGGTTCCATCCCCTAAGGATGTTCCGCAGTTGAAGCAGCTTGGTGTTGGCGCTGTCATCACCCTTAATGAGCCTTATGAAACTTGGTTCCAACATCATTCTACCATGTGAGTGATGTCGTCTGCGCTGATTCAGCGGCTGGGGATTGGGAGGTCACGGCTCAGGTCCAGGGATTTCAAGAACATGTCCATTTTTGCCACAATTGACAAGGTTAGTAATTTTACATACATAATATGTGCTATATATTTACATATATACATATTAATTGTGCCAAATTTAGTTGTTTGAATTTTCAACTTATATCTGTAGAATTTGATTCTCTTTACTATTCTTGTGTATGTATTTTTATCACCACAACGAAATAATTGTTGTATTTTGTGTCATATAAATTAAGTTCTGCCCTCAAAGTTGTCTTTTATGGAGCTGTGTGTGACATAAGTTGATTATCCATTTTTCCCATTCTGATTTATAAAATCCAGTAAACATTTTGTTGTTGGTAAACAATATTGATCTTGTGACAACCCTTTTAATCATTGGTTTTGAATGTTATTTACGTGCTTTGTGTGAATTTGAATGCTTATTATGTGTTTAATATGATTTTTAGGTTCATATCTATTAACCGTAGGAATTTCACAGATTTACATATAATCTGAAATTGAAGGCCTTAATGACGTCAGAAACCGAAATTGGCTAGTTTATTATGAATGGTATAATTTTTAGAGATTTTGGGGCGTTAAAACATCGAATTTAAATTTCTTAAGAAATTAGTTTACCTAAACCGAAATCCGGCTCTAACTCCCAAACCGGGAACTCAATTCGAGCCCCGTCTTTTCCCACAAGTCTCTCGTCCTAGGCGGTTGCGTGTGCCAAGTTTCGTGCTAATCCAACCCCGTTTGGTGATTTTGGGGCATCAACACCTCGAATTCGAGTTTCTTAACGAACTAGGTTGCCTAGAGTGAAATCTGGCTCTAACTATCAAACTGGGAACTCGATTGCAGTCCCGTCTTCTCCCACAAGTTTCTCATGCCTAGGCGGTCGTGTGTCCCATGTTTCGTTCCAAACTCACGCCGTTTGGTGATTTTGGGGCATCAACACCTCGAATTCAAATTTCTTAAGGAACTAGTTTGCTTAGAGTGAAATTCGGTTCTAACTCCCAAATCGGGAACCCAATTGGAGTCCTGTCTTCTCCTTCAAGTTTCTCGTGCCTAGGCAGTCGTGTGTGCCAAGTTTCGTGCGAAACCGACGCCTTTTGGCGATTTTAGGGCGTCAACACCTTGAATTCAAGTTTTTTAAGGAACTAGTTTGCCTAGAGTGAAATCCGACTCTAACTCCCAAACCGGGAACCCGATTTGAGTACCGTCTTCTCCCACAAGTCTCTTGTGCCTGGGCGGTCGTGTGTCCAAAGTATCGTGCCAAACCGACGCCGTTTTGTGATTTTAGGGCATCAACACCTTGAATTATAATTTCTTAAAGAACTAGCTTGCCTAGACCGAAATCCGGCTCTAACTCCCAAACCGGCAACCCGATTCGATCCCCGTCTTCTCCCACAAGTCTCTCGTGTCTAGGCGGTCGTGTGTGCCATGTTTCGCGCCAAACCGACGCCGTTTGGCGATTTTGAGGCGTCAACATCTCGAATTTAAATTTCTTAAGGGACGAAATTGTCTAGACCGAAATCCTGCTCTAACTCCCAAACCGAGAACCAGATTGGAGCCCCGTCTTCTCCCACAAGTCTCTCGTGCCTAGGCGGTCGTGTATGCCAGGTTTCGTGCCAATCGAACCACGTTCGGCGATTTTGGGGCGTCAACACCTCGAATTCGAGTTTCTTAACGAACTAGGTTGCCTAGAGTGAAATCTGGCTCTAACTACCAAACTGGGAACCCGATTGCAGTCCCGTCTTCTCCCATAAGTTTTTTGTGCCTAGGCGGTCGTGTGTGCCATGTTTCGTTCCAAACTCACGCCGTTTGGTGATTTTGGAGCATCAACACCACGAATTCAAATTTTTTAAGGAACTAGTTTGCCTGGAGTGAAATCCGGCTCTAACTCCCAAACTGGGAACCCAATTGGAGTCATGTCTTCTCCCACAAGTTTCCCGTGCCTAGGCGGTCGTGTGTGCCAAGTTTCGTGCAAAACCGATGCCTTTTGGCGATTTTGTGGCGTCAACACTTTAAATTCAAGTTTCTTAAGGATCTAGTTTGCTTAGAGTGAAATCCGGCTCTAACTCCCAAACCGGGAACCCGATTGGAGTACCGTTTTCTCCCACAAATCGCTCGTGCCTAGGCGGTCGTGTGTGCCAAATTTCGTGCCAAACCGATGCCGTTTGGCGATTTTGGGGCGTCAACACCTCGAATTTAAATTTCTTAAGGGACCAAATTGTCCAGACCGAAATCCGGCTCTAACTCCCAAACCGGGAACCTGATTCGAGCCCCGTCTTCTCCCACAAGTCTCCCATGCCTAAGCGATCGTGTGTGCCAGGTTTCGTGCCAAACGAACCCTGTTTGCTGATTTTAGGGCGTCAACACCTCGAATTCGAGTTTCTTAACGAACTAGGTTGCCTAAAGTGAAATCTGGCTCTAACTACCAAACTAGGAACCCGATTGCAGTCCCGTCTTCTCCCACAAGTTTCTCGTGCCTAGGCGGTCGTGTGTGAAATGTTTCGTTCCAAACTCACGCCGTTTGGTGATTTTGGGACATCAACACCACGAATTCAAATTTCCTAAGGACTAGTTTGCCAAGAGTGAAATCCGGCTCCAACTCCCAAACTGGGAACTCAATTGGAGTCCTGTCTTCTCCTACAAGTTTTTCGTGCCTAGGCGGTCGTCTGTGCCAACTTTCGTGCAAAACCGATGCCTTTTGGCGATTTTGGGGTGTCAGCACCTTGAATTCAAGTTTCTTAAGGAACTTATTTGCCTAGAGTGAAATCCGGCTCTAACTCCCAAACCGGAAACTTGATTGGAGTACCGTCTTCTCCACAAGTCCCTCGTGCCTAGGCGCAGTCGTGTGTGCCAAGTTTCGTGCGAAACAAACGCCGTTTGCTAATTTTGGGGCGTCAACAATTCGAATTCAAGTTTTTTAAGGAACTAGTTTGCCTAGAATGAAATCCGACTATAACTCCAAAACCGGGAACGCGATTTGAGTCCCGTCTTCTCCCATAAGTCTCTCGTGCCTAGGCAGTCGTATGTGCCAAGTTTCGTTTCAAACCGACGCTGTTTCGTGATTTTGGGGCATCAACACTTCGAATTCAAATTTCTTAAGAAACTAGCTTGCCTAGACCGAAATCCGGCTATAACTCCCAAACCGGGAACTCGATTCGATCCCTGTCTTCTCCTATAAGTCTCTCGTGCCTAGGCGGCCGTGTGTGCCATGGTTCGTGCCAAACCGATGCCGTTTGGCGATTTTAGGGCGTCAATACCTCGAATTCAAATTTCTTAAGGAACTAGTTTGCCTAGGCCAAAATCCGGCTCCAACTCCCAAACTGGGAACTCGATTCCAGCCCTGTCTTCCACCAGAAGTCTCTCGTGCCTAGGCGGTCGTGTGTGCCAAGTTTCGTGCTAATCCAACCTTGTTTGGTGATTTTGGGGCGTCAACATCTCGTATTCGAGTTTCTTAACGAACTAGTTTGCCGAGAGTGAAATCTAGCTTTAACTTCGAAACTGGAAACCCGATTGCATTCCCGTCTTCTCCCACAAGTTTCTCAAGCCTAGGCGGTCCTGTGTGCCATGCTTCATTCCAAACTCACGCCGTTTGGTTATTTTGGGGCATCAAAACCTCGAATTCAAATTTCTTAAGGAACTAGTTTGCCTAGTGTGAAATCCGCCTCTAATTGACATTTCGGGAACCCAATTGGAGTCTTGTCTTTTCCCACAAGTTTCTTGTGCGTTGGCGGTCAAGTGTGCCAACGTTCGCGCAAAATAGACACCGTTTGTTGATTTTGGGGCGTCAACACTTCGAATTCAAGTTTCTTAAGAAACTAGTTTGCCTAGAGTGAAATTCGGCTATAATTCCCAAACCGAGAACCCGATTGGAGTCTCGTCTTCTCCCACAAGTTTCTTGTGCCTAGGCAGTTGTGGGTGCCAAGTTTCGTGTCAAACCGACGCCGTTTGGTGATTTTGGGCCGTCAACACCTCGAATTTAAATTTCTTAAGGAACTAGTTTGCCTAGACCGAAATCCGGCTCTAACTCCCAAACCGGGAACCCAATTCGATCCCCGTCTACTCCCACAAGTCTCTTGTGCCTAGGCGGTCATGTGTGCCAAGTTTCATGCCAAACCGATACCGTTTGGCGATTTTGCGGCGTCAGTACCTCGAATTCAAATTTCTTAAGGAACTAGTTTGCCTAGACCGGAATCCGGCTCTAACTCCCAAACCGGGAACTCGATTCCAGCCCCGTCTTCTCCCACAAGACTCTCGTGCCTAGGCGGTCGTGTGTGCCAGGTTTCGTGTCAACCGAACCCTGTTTGGTGATTTTGGGGCGTCAACACCTCGAATTCGAGTTTCTTAACGAACTAGGTTGCCTAAAGTGAAATCTGGCTCTAACTACCAAACTGGGAACCCGATTGCAGTCCCGTTTTCTCCCACAAGTTTCTCGTGCCTAGGCGGTCGTGTGTGCCATGTTTCGTTCCAAACTCACGCCGTTTGGTGATTTTGTGGCGTCAACAACTCGAATTCAAGTTTCTTAAGAAACTAGTTTGCCTAGAGTGAAACTGGCTTTAACTCCCAAACCGGGAACCCGATTGGAGTCCCGTCGTCTCCCACAAGTTTCTCGTGCCTAGGTGGTCGTGTGTGCCAAGTTTCGTGCTAATCCAACCCCGTTTGGTGATTTTAGGGCGTCAACACCTCGTATTTGAGTTTCTTAACGAATTACGTTTAGAGTGAAATCTGGCTCTAACTCCCAAACTGGGAACCCGATTGCAGTCCCGTCTTCTCCCACAAGTTTCTCGTGCCTAGGCGGTCCTGTGTGCCATGTTTCGTTCCAAACTCACGCCGTTTTGTGATTTTGGGGCGGCATCAACACCTCGAATTCAAATTTCTCAAGTAACTAGTTTGCCTAGTGTGAAATCTGGCTCTAACTGCCAAACCGGGAACCGACTTGGAGTCCTGTCTTCTCCCGCAAGTTTCTCGTGCCTAGCCGGTCGTGCGTAGCAAGTTACGTGCAAAACAGACACCGTTTGGTGATTTTTGGGCGTCAACACCTCGAATTCAAGTTTCTTAAGGAACTTATTTGCCTAGAGTGAAATCCGACTATAACTCCAAAACCGAGAACCTGATTTGAGTCCCGTCTTCTCCCACAAGTCTCTCATGCCTAGGCAGTCGTGTGTGCCAAGTTTCGTGCTAAACCGATGCTGTTTGGTAAATTTGGGGCGTCAACACCTCGAATTCAAATTTTTTGAAGGAACTAGTTTGCCTAAACCGAAATCCGGCTCTAACTCCAAAACCGGGAACCCGATTCTATCCCCGTCTTCTCCCACTAGTCTATCGTGCCTAGGCGGTCGTGTGTGCCAAGTTTCGTGCCAAACCGACACCGTTTGGTGATTTTGGGGCATCGACACCTCGAATTCAAATTTCTTAAAGGACCAAATTATCTAGACCGAAATTCGGCTCTAACTCCCAAACCGGGAACCCGATTCGAGCCCCGCCTGTTACCGCAGGTCCCTCGTGCCTAGGCAGTCGTGTGTGCCAAGTTTGGTGCCAAACCGACGCCGTTTCGCGATTTTAGGACGTCAACACCTCGAATTTAAATTTCTTAAGGGACCAAATTGTCTAGACTGAAATTCGGTTCTAACACCCAAACCGGGAACCCGATTGGAGTCCCGCCTTCTCCCACAAGTTTCTTGTGCCTAGGCAGTCGTGGGTGCCAAGTTTCGTGCCAAACCGACGCCATTTGGTGATTTTGGACCGTCAACACCTCGAATTCAAATTTCTTAAGGAACTAGTTTGCCTAGATCGAAATCCGGCTCTAACTCCCAAACCGGGAACCCGATTCGATCCCCGTCTGCTCCCACAAGTCTCTTGTGCCTAGGTGGTTGTGTGTGCCAAGTTTCGTGCCAAACCGATGCCGTTTGGCGATTTTGCGGCGTCAGTACCTCGAATTCAAATTTCTTAAGGAACTAGTTTGCCTAGACCGAAATTCGGCTCTAACTCCCAAACCGGGAACCCGATTCCAGCCCTGTCTTCTCCCACAAGCCTCTCGTGCCTAGGCGGTCGTGTGTGCCAACTTTCATGCTAATCCAACCCCGTTTGGTGATTTTGGGGCGTCAACACTTCGAATTCGAGTTTCTTAACGAACTAGGTTGGTTGCCTAGAGTGAAATCTGTCTCTTACTCCCAAACTGGGAACCCGATTTCAATCCCGTCTTCTCCCACAAGTTTCTCGTGCGTTGGCGGTCAAGTGTGCCAAGTTTCGTGCAAAACAGACGCCGTTCGTTGATTTTGGGGCGTCAACACTTCGAAATTCAAGTTTTTTGAGAAACTAGTTTGCCTGGAGTGAAATCCGGCTGTAACTCCCTAACCGGGAACCCGATTGGAGTCCCGTCTTCTCCCACAAGTTTCTCGTGCCTAGGCAGTCATGGGTGCCAAGTTTTGTGCCAAATTGACTGCGTTTGGTATTTTGGGGCGTCAACACCTCGAATTCAAATTTCTTAAGGAACTAGCTTGCCTAGACCGAAATTCGGCTCTAACTCCAAACCGGGCAACCCAATTCGAGCCCCGTCTTCTCCCACAAGTCTCTCGTGCCTAGGCGGTCGTGTGTGCCAAGTTTCGTGCCAAACCAACGCCGTTTGGTGATTTTGGGGCATCAACACCTCGAATTCAAATTTCTTAAGGGACCAAATTGTCTAGATCGAAATTCTGCTCTAACTCCCAAACCAGGAACCCAATTCGAGCCCTATCTTCTCCCATAAGTCTCTCGTGCCTAGGCGGTCGTGTGTGCCAGGTTTCGTGCCAATTGAACTCCGTTTGGTGATTTTAGGGTGTCAACACCTCGAATTCAAATTTCTTAAAGAACTAGTTTGCCTAGAGTGAAACCTGGCTCGAACTCCCAAACCGGGAACCCAGTTGGAGCCCCGTCTTCTGCCACAAGTCTCTTGTGTTTAGGCGGTCATGTGTGCCAAGTTTTACGCTAAACCGATGATGTTTGGTATTTTGGGGCGTCAACACCTCGAATTCAAATTTCTTAAAGAACTACTCTTGCCTAGACCGAAATCAGGTTCTAACTCCCAAACCAGGAACCCTATTCGAGCCCCGTCTTCTCCCACAAGTCACTCGTGCCTAGTCGGTCGTGTGTGCCAAATTTTGTGCTAATCCGACTCGGTTTGGTGATTTTGTGGGGTCAACAACTCGAATTCAAGTTTCTTAAGAAACTAGTTTGCCTAGAATGAAACCGGCTCTAACTCCCATCGTTTCCCACAAGTTTCTCGTGCCTAGGCGGTCGTGTGTGTCAAGTTTCGTGCTAATCCAACCCGGTTTGGTGATTTTAGGGCGTCAACACCTCGTATTTGAGTTTCTTAACTGAGAACCCGATTGCAGTCCCGTCTTCTCCCACAAGTTTCTTGTGCCTTGGCGGTCCTGTGTGCCATGTTTCGTTCCAAACTCACGCCGTTTTGTGATTTTGGGGCATCAACACCTCGAATTCAAATTTCTCAAGTAACTAGTTTGCCTAGTGTGAAATCCGGCTCTAACTGCCAAACCGGGAACCGACTTGGAGTGCTATCTTCTCCCACAAGTTTTTCGTGCATAGCCGGTCGTGCGTGCCAAGTTACGTGCAAAACAGACACCGTTTGGTGATTTTGGGGCGTCAACACCTCGAATTCAAGTTTCTTAAGGAACTTGTTTGCCTAGAGTGAAATCCGACTATAACTCCAAAACCGAGAACCCGATTTGAGTCCCGTCTTCTCCCACAAGTCTCTCATGCGTAGGCAGTCGTGTGTGCCAAGTTTCGTGCCAAACCGACAATGTATGTTAAATTTGGGGCGTCAACACCTCGAATTCAAATTTCATGAAGGAACTAGTTTGCCTAAACCGAAATCCGGCTCTAACTCCCAAACCGGGAACCTGATTCTATCCCCGTCTTCCCCCACTAGTCTCTCGTGCCTAGGCGGTCGTGTGTTAAGTTTCGTACAAACCGATGCCGTTTGGCGATTTTATGCGTCGACCTCGAATTCAAATTTCTTAAGGAACTAGTTTGCCTAGACCGAAATCCGGCTCTAACTCCCAAACCGGGAACCCGATTCCAGCCCTGTCTTCTCCCACAAGCCTCTCGTGCCTAGGCGGTCGTGTGTGCCAACTTTCGTGCTAATCCAACCCCGTTTGGTGATTTTGGGGCGTCAGCACCTCGAATTCGAGTTTCTTAACGAACTAGGTTGGTTGCCTAGAGTGAAATCTGGCTCTTACTCCCAAACTGAGAACCCAATTGCAATCCTGTCTTCTCCCACAAGTTTCTCGTGCGTTGGCGGTCAAGTGTGCCAAGTTTCGTGCAAAACAAACGCCGTTTGTTGATTTTGGGGCGTCAACACTTCGAATTCAAGTTTCGTAAGAAATTTGCATAGGCGGTCGTGTGTGCCAAGTTTCATGCCAAACCGACACCGTTTGGCGATTTTGGGCCGTCAATACCTCGAATTCAAATTTCTTATGGAACTACTTTTGCCTAGACCGAAATCCGGCTCCAACTCCCAAACTAGGAACCCTATTCGAGCCCCGTCTTCTCCCAGAAGTCTCTCGTGCCTAGGCGGTCGTATGTGCCAACTTTCGTGCCAAACCAACGCCGTTTGGTGATTTTGGGGCGTCAACACCTCGAATTCAAATTTCTTATGGGACCAAATTGTCTAGACCGAAATCCGGCTCTAACTCCCAAACCGGGAACCCGATTCGAGCCCCGCTTTCTCCCGCAAGTCTCTCGTGCCTAGGCGGTCGGGTATGCCAAGTTTCGTGCCAAACCAACGCCGTTTGGCGATTTTGGGATGTCAACACCTCGAATTTAAATTTCTTAATGGACCAAATTGTTTAAACCGAAATTTGGCACTAACACCCAAACCGGGAACCCGATTGGAGTGCCGTCTTCTCCCACAAGTTTCTTGTGCATAGACAGTCGTGGGTGCCAAGTTTCGTGCCAAACCGACGCCATTTGGTGATTTTGGGCCGTCAACACCTCGAATTCAAATTTCTTAAAGAACTAGTTAGCCTAGATCGAAATCCGGCTCTAACTCCCAAACTGGGAACCTGATTCCTTCCCCGTCTGCTCCCACAAGTCTCTTGTGCCTAGGCAGTCGTGTGTGCCAAATTTCGTGACAAACTGATGCCGTTTGGCGATTTTGCAGCGTCAGTACCTCGAATTCAAATTTCTTAAGGAACTAGTTTGCCTAGACCGAAATCCGGCTCTCACTCCCAAACCAGGAACCCGATTCCAGCCCTGTCTTCTCCCACAAGCCTCTCGTGCCTAGGCGGTTGTGTGTGCCAACTTTCGTGCTAATCCAACCCCGTTTGGTGATTTTGGGGCGTCAGCACCTCGAATTCGAGTTTCTTAACGAACTAGGTTGGTTGCCTAGAGTGAAATCTGTCTCCTACTCCCAAATTGGGAATCCGATCGCAGTCTCGTCTTCTTCCACAAGTTTCTCGTGCGTTGGCGGTCAAGTGTGCCAACTTTCGTGCAAAACAGACGCCGTTTCTTAAGAAACTTGAATTCGAAGTGTTGACGCCCCAAAATCGACAAACGGCGTCTGTTTTGCACGAAACTTGGCACACTTGACCGCCAACGCATGAGAAACTTGTGGGAGAAGACGGGACTGCAATCGGGTTCCCAGTTTGGGAGTAAGAGCCAGATTTCACTCTAGGCAACCAACCTAGTTCGTTAAGAAACTCGAATTCGAGGTGCTGACGCCCCAAAATCACCAAACGGGGTTGGATTAGCACGAAAGTTGAAACTAGTTTGCCCGAGGAAATCCGTCAGAACTCCCAAACCGGGAACCCGATTGGAGTCCCGTCTTCTCCCACAAGTTTCTCGTGCCTAGGCAGTCGTGGGTGCCAACTTTTGCGCCAAACTGACTGCGTTTGGTGTTTTAGGGCGTCAACACCTCGAATTCAAATTTCTTGAGGAACTAGCTTGCCTAGACCGAAATCCGGCTCTGACTCCCAACCGGGCAACCCGATTCGAGCCCCGTCTTCTCCCACAAGTCTCTCGTGCCTAGGCGGTCGTGTGTGCCAAGTTTCATGCCAAACCGACGCCGTTTGGCGATTTTGGGCCGTCAATACGTCGAATTCAAATTTCTTAAGGAACTACTTTTGCCTAGACCGAAATCCGGCTCTAACTCCCAAATCAGGAACCCTATTCGAGCCCTGTCTTCTCCCAGAAGTCTCTCGTGCCTAGGCGGTCGTGTGTGCCAAGTTTCGTGCCAAACCAACGCCGTTTGGTGATTTTGGGGCATCAACACCTCGAATTCAAATTTCTTAAGTGGCCAAATTGTCTAAACCGAAATCCGGGTCTAACTCCCAAACCGGGAACCCGATTCGAGCCCCGTCTTCTCCCACAAGTCTGTCGTGCCTACGCGGTCGTGTGTGCCAGGTTTCGTGCCAATCGAACTCCGTTTGGTGATTTTAGGGTGTCAACACCTCAAATTCAAATTTCTTAAAGAACTAGTTTGCCTAGAGTGAAACCTGGCTCTAACTCCCAAACCGGGAACCCGAATGGAGCCCCGTCTTCTGCCACAAGTCTCTTGTGTTTAGGCGGTCATGTGTGCCAAGTTTTACGCTAAACCGACGACGTTTGGTATTTTGGGGCGTCAACACCTCGAATTCAAATTTCTTAAGGAACTACTCTTGCCTAGACTGAAATCAGGCTCTGACTCCCAAACCAGGAACCCTATTCGAGCCCCGTCTTCTCCCACAAGTCACTCGTGCCCAGTCGGTCGCGTGTGCCAAATTTTGTGCTAATCCGACCCGTTTTGGTGATTTTATGGGGTCAACAACTCGAATTCAAGTTTCTTAAGAAACTAGTTTGCCTAGAGTGACACCGGCTCTAACTCCCAAACCGGGAACCCGATTGGAGTCCCCTCGTCTCCCACAAGTTTCTCGTGCCTAGGCGGTCGTGTGTGCCAAGTTTCGTGCTAATCAAACCCGGTTTGGTGATTTTAGGGCGTCAACACCTCGTATTTGAGTTTCTTAACCAACTAGTTTGTCTAGAGTGAAATCTGGCTCTAACTCCCAAACTGGGAACCCGATTGCAGTCCCGTCTTCTCTCACAAGTTTCTCGTGCCTGGGCGGTCCTGTGGGCCATGTTTCATTCCAAACTCACGCCGTTTTGTGATTTTGGGGCATCAACACCTCGAATTCAAATTTCTCAAGTAACTAGTTTGCCTAGTGTGAAATCCGGCTCTAACTGCCAAACCGGGAACCGACTTGGAGTCCTGTCTTCTCCCGCAAGTTTCTCGTGCCTAGCCGGTCGTGCGTGCCAAGTTACGTGCAAAACAGACACCGTTTGGTGATTTTGGGGCGTCAACACCTCGAATTCAAGTTTCTTAAGGAACTTGTTTGCCTAGAGTGAAATCCGACTATAACTCCAAAACCGAGAACCCGATTTGAGTCCCGTCTTCTCCCACAAGTCTCTCATGCCTAGGCAGTCGTGTGTGCCAAGTTTCGTGCCAAACCGACGCTGTTTGGTAAATTTTGGACGTCAACACCTCGAATTCAAATTTCTTGAAGGAACTAGTTTGCCTAAACCGAAATCCGGCTCTAACTCCCAAACCGGGAACCCGATTCTATCTCCGTCTTCTCCCACAAGTCTCTCGTGTTAAGTTTTGCCAAATTTCGGTAGCGATGCGTTTGGTGATTTTAGGCGCCAAGACTCGAATTCAAATTTCTTAAGGAACTAGTTTGCCTAGACCGAAATCCGGCTCCAACTCCCATACCGGGAACCCAATTCCAGCCCTGTCTTCTCCCACAAGCCTCTCGTGCCTAGGCGGTCGTGTGTGCCAAGTTTCGTGCCAAACCAACGCCGTTTGGTGATTTTGGGGCATCAACACCTCGAATTCAAATTTCTTAACGAACTAGGTTGGTTGCCTAGACCGAATCCGCTCTAACTCCCAAATTGAACCCGATTCGAGCCCCGTCTTCTCCACAAGTTTCGTGGCGGTCAAGTGTGCCAAGTTTCGTGCAAAACACACACCGATTCGTGATTTTAGGGCGTCAACACCTCGAATTCAAGGCTCATAAGGAACTTCTTTGCCTAGAGTGAAATCCGACTATAACTCCAAAACAGAGAACCCGATTTGAGTCCCGTCTTCTCCCACAAGTCTTTGAAGCCTACGCAGTCGTGGGGGCCAAGTTTCGTACAAACCGACATGTTTGTTAAATTTGGGGCGTCAACACCTCGAATTCAAATTTCATGAAGGAACTAGTTTGCCTAAACCGAATCCGGCTCTAACTCCCAAACCGGGAACCCGATTCTATCCCCGTCTTCCCCCACTAGTCTCGTGCCTAGACGGTCGTGTGTGCCAAGTTTGTGCTAAACCGATGCCGCTTTGGTGATTTTAGGCCAAGACTCGAATTCAAATTTCTTAAGGAACTAGTTTGCCTAGATCGAATCCGCTCTAACTCCCAAACCGGAACCCGATTCCAGCCTGTTTCTCCCACAAGCCTCTCGTGCCTAGGCGGTCAAGTGTGCTAACTCGTGCTAATCCAACCCCATTGTGATTTTGGGCCAAGACTCGAATTCGAGTTTCTTAATGAACTAGGTTGCCTAGAGTGAAATCGCTCAACACTTCAATTCAAGTTTCAAAGAAACTAGTTTGGTTAGAGTAAGAGCCGATCTCACTCTAGGCAACCAACCTAGTTCGTTAAGAAACTCGACCAGGTGCCGACGCCCAAAATCACCAAACGGGTTGATTAGCACGAAGTTGAAACTAGTTTGCCTCGAGGAAATCCGTCAGAACTCCCAAACCGAACCCGATTGAGTCCCGTCTTCTCCCACAAGTTTTCGTGCCTAGGCAAATGGGTGCCAAGTTTTGCGCCAAACCGATCAACTTGGTGTTTTAGGGCGTCAACACCTCGAATTCAAATTTCTTGAGGAACTAGCTTGCCTAGACCGAAATCCGGCTCTGACTCCCAACCGGGCAACCCGATTCGAGCCCCGTCTTCTCCCACAAGTCTCTCGTGCCTAGGCGGTCGTGTGCGCCAAGTTTCATGCCAAACCGACGCCGTTTGGCGATTTTGGGCCATCAATACGTCGAATTGAAATTTCTTAAGGAACTACTTTTGCCTAGACCGATCTCCGGCTCTAACTCCCAAATCAGGAACCCTATTCGAGCCCTGTCTTCTCCCAGAAGTCTCTCGTGCCTAGGCGGTCGTGTGTGCCAAGTTTCGTGCCAAACCAACGCCGTTTGGTGATTTTGGGGCATCAACACCTCGAATTCAAATTTCTTAAGGGACCAAATTGTCTAAACCGAAATCCGGCTCTAACTCCCAAACCGGGAACCCGATTCGAGCCCGCTTTCTCCCACAAGTCTCTGTGTTTAGGCGGTCTTGTGTGCCAAGTTTCAGGCTAATCGAACTCCGCTTGGTGATTTTAGGTGTCAACACCTCAATTCAAATTTCTTAAAGAACTAGTTTGCCTAGAGTGAAACTCCGCTCTAACTCCCAAACCGAACCCGATGGAGCCCCGCCTTTCGCCACAAGTCTCTTGTGTTTAGGCGGTCATGTGTGCAAGTTTTACGCTAAACCGACGACGTTTGGTATTTTATGGGGCCAACACTCGAATTCAAATTTCTTAAGAAACTAGTTTGCCTAGAGTGAAATCAGCTCTAACTCCCAAACCAGAACCCGATTGAGTCCCGCTTCTCCCACAAGTTTCGTGCCTAGGCGGTCGTGTGTGCCAAATTTTGTGCTAATCCTAACCCGGTTTGGTGATTTTAGGGTCAACACCTCAATTCAAGTTTCTTAAGAAACTAGTTTGTCTAGAGTGAAATCGCTCTAACTCCCAAACCGGGAACCCGATTGAGTCCTGCTTCTCTCACAAGTTTTCGTGCTCGGGCGGTCTCAGGTGCCATGTTTCGCTCCAAACTCACGCAATTTTGTGATTAAGGGGCATCAACACTTCGGATTCAAATTTCTCAAGTAACTAGTTTGCCTAGTGTGAAATCCGGCTCTAACTGCCAAACCGGGAACCGACTTGGGGTCCTGTCTTCTCCCGCAAGTTTCTCGTGCCTTGCCGGTCGTGCGTGCCAAGTTACGTGCAAAACAGACACCGTTTGGTGATTTTGGGGCGTCAACACCTCGAATTCAAGTTTCTTAAGGAACCTGTTTGCCTAGAGTGAAATCCGACTATAACTCCAAAACCGGGAACCCGATTTGAGTCCCGCCTTCTCCCACAAGTCTCTCATGCCTAGGCAGTCGTGTGTGCCAAGTTTCGTGCCAAACCGACGCTGTTTGGTAAATTTTGGACGTCAACACCTCGAATTCAAATTTCTTGAAGGAACTAGTTTGCCTAAACCGAAATCCGGCTCTAACTCCCAAACCGGGAACCCGATTCTATCCCCGTCTTCTCCCACAAGTCTCTCGTGCCTAGGCGGTCGTATGTGCCAAGTTTCGTGCCAAACCGATGCCGTTTGGCGATTTTGGGGCGCCAGTACCTCGAATTCAAATTTCTTAAGGAACTAGTTTGCCTAGACCGATCTCCGGCTCTAACTCCCATACCGGGAACCTGATTCCAGCACTGTCTTCTCCCACAAGCCTCTCGTGCCTAGGCGGTCGTGTGTGCCAAATTTCGTGCTAATCCAACCCCGTTTGGTGATTTTGGGGCGTCAGCACCTCGAATTCGAGTTTCTTAACGAACTAGGTTGGTTGCTTAGAGTGAAATCTGGCTCTTACTCCCAAACTGGGAAACCGATTGCAGTCCCGTCTTCTCCCACAAGTTTCTCGTGCGTTGGCGGTCAAGTGTGCCAAGTTTCGTGCAAAACAGACACCGTTTGGTGATTTTAGGGCGTCAACACCTCGAATTCAAGTTTCTTAAGGAACTTGTTTGCCTAGAGTGAAATCCGACTATAACTCCAAAACAGAGAACCCGATTTGAGTCCCGTCTTCTCCCACAAGTCTCTCATGCCTAGGCAGTCGTGTGTGCCAAGTTTCGTGCCAAACCGACGCTGTTTGTTAAATTTGCGGCGTCAACACCTCGAATTCAAATTTCATGAAGGGACTAGTTTGCCTAAACCGAAATCCGGCTCTAACTCCCAAACCGGGAACCCGATTCTATCCCCGTCTTCTCCCACTAGTCTCTCGTGCCTAGTCAGTCGTGTGTGCCAGGTTTTGTGCCAAACCGATGCCGTTTGGCGATTTTGCGGCGTATTACCTCGAATTCAAATTTCTTAAGGAACTAGTTTGCCTAGACCGAAATCCAGCTCTAACTCCCAAACCGGGAACCCGATTCCAGCCCTGTCTTCTCCCACAAGCCTCTCGTGCCTAGGCGGTCGTGTGTGCCAACTTTCGTGCTAATCCAACCCCGTTTGGTGATTTTGGGCGCCAAGACTAATTCGAGTTTCTTAACGAACTAGGTTGGTTGCCTAGAGTGAAATCTGGCTCTTACTCCCAAACTGGGAACCCGATTGCAGTCCCGTCTTCTCCCACAAGTTTCTCGTGCGTTGGCGGTCAAGTGTGCCAAGTTTCGTGCAAAACAGACGCCGTTTGTTGATTTTGGGGCGTCAACACTTCGAATTCAAGTTTCGTAAGAAACGGCGTATGTTTTGCACGAAAGTTGGCACACTTGATCGCCAACGAGAAACTTGTGGAGAAGACGGATCGCAATCGGTTCCTAGTTTGGGAGTAAGAGCGATCTCACTCTAGGCAACCAACCTAGTTCGTTAAGAACTGACTCAGGTGCCGACGCCCAAAATCACCAAACGGGTTGATTAGCACGAAGTTGAAACTAGTTTGCTCGAGGAATCCGTCAGAACTCCCAAACCGGGAACCCGATTGGAGTCCCGTCTTCTCCCACAAGTTTCTCGTGCCTAGGCAGTCGTGGGTGCCAACTTTTGCGCCAAACTGACTGCGGTTGGTGTTTTAGGGCGTCAACACCTCGAATTCAAATTTCTTGAGGAACTAGCCTGCCTAGACCGAATCCGCTCGACTCCAACCGCAACCCGATTCGAGCCCGTCTTCTCCCACAAGTCTCGTGCCTAGGCGGTCGTGTGTGCCAAGTTTCATGCCAAACCGATGCTTTGGCGATTTTGGGGCCAATACGTCGAATTTAAATTTCTTAAGGAACTACTTTTGCCTAGACCGAAATCCGGCTCTAACTCCCAAATCAAGAATCCTATTCAAGCCCCGTCTTCTCCCAGAAGTCTCTCGTGCCTAGCCGGTCGTGTGTGCCAAGTTTCGTGCCAAACCAACGCTGTTTGGTGATTTTGGGGCATCAACACCTCGAATTCAAATTTCTTAAGGGACCAAATTGTCTAAAACGAAATCCGGCTCTAACTCCCAAACCGGGAACCCGATTCGAGCCCCGTCTTCTCCACAAAGTCTGCCGTGCCTACGCGGTCAGGTGCTGTGTTTCGTGGCTAATCGAACCCCGTTTGGTGATTTTAAGGTGTCAACACCTCAAATTCAAATTTCTTAACGAACTCGTTTGCCTAGAGTGAAACCTGGCTCTAACTCCCAAACTGGGAACCCGATTGGAGCCCCGTCTTTTGCCACAAGACTCTTGTGTTTAGGCAGTCATGTGTGCCAAGTTTTACACTAAACCGACGACGTTTGGTATTTTGGGGCGTCAACACCTCGAATTCAAATTTCTTAAGGAACTACTCTTGCCTAGACTGAAATCAGGCTCTGACTCCCAAACCAGGAACCCTATTCGAGCCCCGTCTTCTCCCACAAGTCACTCTTGCCCAGTCGGTCGTGTGTGCCAAATTTTGTGCTAATCCGACCCGTTTTGGTGATTTTATGGGGTCAACAACTCGAATTCAAGTTTCTTAAGAAACTAGTTTGCCTAGAGTGAAACCGGCTCTAACTCCCAAACCGGGAACCCGATTGGAGTCCCGTTGTCTCCCACAAGTTTCTCGTGCCTAGGCGGTCGTGTGTGCCAAGTTTCGTGCTAATCCAACCCGGTTTGGTGATTTTAGGGCGTCAACACCTCGTATTTGAGTTTCTTAACGAACTAGTTTGTCTAGAGTGAAATCTGGCTCTAACTCCCAAACTGGGAACCCGATTGCCGTCCCGCTTTCTCTCACAAGTTTCGTGCTGGGCGGTCTCAGGTGCTATGTTTCGCTCCAAACTCACGCTTTTGTGATTTTGGGGCATCAACACCTCAATTCAAATTTCTCAAGTAACTAGTTTGCCTAATGTGAAATCCGCTCTAATCGCCAAAACCGAACCGACTTTGAGTCCTGTCTTCTCCCGAAGTTTCGTGCCTTAGCCGGTCGTGCAAGGTTACGTGCAAAACAGACACCGCTTGGTGATTTTGGGCGCTAACACCTCGAATTCAAGTTTCTAAGGAACTTGTTTGCCTAGAGTGAAATCCGACTATAACTCCAAAACCGAGAACCCGATTTGAGTCCCGTCTTCTCCCACAAGTCTCTCATGCCTAGGCAATGGTGTGCTAAGTTTCGTGCCAAACCGACGCTGTTTGTTAAATTTGGGGCGTGAACACCTCGAATTCAAATTTCATGAAGGAACTAGTTTGCCTAAACCGAAATCCGGCTCTAACTCCCAAACCGGGAACCCGATTCTATCCCCGTCTTCCCCCACTAGTCTCTCGTGCCTAGGCGGTCGTGTGTGCCAAGTTTCGTGACAAACCGATGCCGTTTGGCGATTTTGCGGCGTCAGTACCTCAAATTCAAATTTCTTAAGGAACTAGTTTGCCTAGACTGAAATCCGGCTCTAACTCCCAAACCGAACCCGATTCCACTGCTTTCTCCCACAAGCCTCTCGTGCCTAGGCGGTCGTGTGCTAACTTTCGTGCTAATCCAACCCCGTTTGGTGATTTTGGGGCGTCAACGCCTCGAATTCGAGTTTCTAAACGAACTAGGTTGGTTGCCTAGAGTGAAAGCTAGCTCTTACTCCCAAACTGGGAACCCGATTGCAGTCCCGTCTTCTCCCACAAGTTTTTCATGCGTTGGCGGTCAAGTGTGCCAAGTTTCGTGCAAAACAGACGCCGTTTGTCGATTTTGGGGCGTCAACACTTCGAATTCAAGTTTCAGAAGAACGGCGATGTTTTAGATTTAAAGTTGGCACACTTGACCGCCAACGACGAGAAACTTGTGGAAGAAGACGGATCGCAATCGGTTCCCAGTTTGGGAGTAAGAGCCAGATATCACTTTAGGCAACCAACCTAGTTCGTTAAGAAACTCAAATTCGAGGTGCTGACGCCCAAAATCACCAAACGGGGTCGATTAGCACGAAGTTGAAACTAGTTTGCTCGAGGAAATGGTCAGAACTCCCAAACCGGGAACCCGATTGAGTCCCGTCTTCTCCCACAAGTTTTCGTGCCTAGGCAATGGGTGCCAAGTTTTATGCGCTAAACCGATCAAGGTTGGTGTTTTAGGGCGCCAACACTCGAATTCAAATTTCTTGAGGAACTAGCTTGCCTAGACCGAACTGCTCGACTCCCAACCGCAACCCGATTCGAGCCCCGTCTTCTCCCACAAGTCTCTCGTGCCTAGGCGGTCGTGTGCTAAGTTTCATGCCAAACCGACGCTGCTTATTATTTTGGGTCAATACGTCGAATTCAAATTTCTTAAGGAACTACTTTTGCCTAGACCGAATCCGGCTCTAACTCCCAAATCAGAACCCTATTCGAGCCCCGCTTTCTCCCGAAGTCTCTCGTGCCTAGGCGGTCGGTGTGCTAAGTTTCGTACAAACCAACGCCGTTTGGTGATTTTGGGGCATCAACACCTCAATTCAAATTTCTTAAGGGACCAAATTGTCTAAACCGAATCCGCTCTAACTCCCAAACCGAACCCGATTCGAGCCCGCCTTCTCCCACAAGTCTGTCGTTTACGCGGTCTTGTGTGCCGTGCTCAGGCTAATCGAACTCCGCTTGGTGATTTTAGGTGTCAACACCTCAATTCAAATTTCTTAAAGAACTAGTTTGCCTAGAGTGAAACTCGCTCTAACTCCCAAACCGAACCCGAATGGAGCCCCGTCTTCTGCCACAAGTCTCTTGTGTTTAGGCGGTCATGTGTGCCAAGTTTTACGCTAAACCGACGACGTTTGGTATTTTGGGGCGTCAACACCTCGAATTCAAATTTCTTAAGGAACTACTCTTGCCTAGACTGAAATCAGGCTCTGACTCCCAAACCAGGAACCCTATTCGAGCCCCGTCTTCTCCCACAAGTCACTCTTGCCCAGTCGGTCGTGTGTGCCAAATTTTGTGCTAATCCGACCCGTTTTGGTGATTTTATGGGGTCAACAACTCGAATTCAAGTTTCTTAAGAAACTAGTTTGCCTAGAGTGAAACCGGCTCTAACTCCCAAACCGGGAACCCGATTGGAGTCCCGTCGTCTCCCACAAGTTTCTCGTGCCTAGGCGGTCGTGTGTGCCAAGTTTCGTGCTAATCCAACCCGGTTTGGTGATTTTAGGGCGTCAACACCTCGTATTTGAGTTTCTTAACCAACTAGTTTGTCTAGAGTGAAATCTGGCTCTAACTCCCAAACTGGGAACCCGATTGCAGTCCCGTCTTCTCTCACAAGTTTCTCGTGCCTGGGCGGTCCTGTGTGCCATGTTTCGTTCCAAACTCACGCAATTTTGTGATTATGGGGCATCAACACCTCGAATTCAAATTTCTCAAGTAACTAGTTTGCCTAGTGTGAAATCCGGCTCTAACTGCCAAACCGGGAACCGACTTGGGGTCCTGTCTTCTCCCGCAAGTTTCTCGTGCCTTGCCGGTCGTGCGTGCCAAGTTACGTGCAAAACAGACACCGTTTGGTGATTTTGGGGCGTCGACACCTCGAATTCAAGTTTCTTAAGGAACTTGTTTGCCTAGAGTGAAATCCGACTATAACTCCAAAACCGAGAACCCGATTTGAGTCCCGTCTTCTCCCACAAGTCTCTCATGCCTAGGCAGTCGTGTGTGCCAAGTTTCGTGCCAAACCGACGCTGTTTGGTAAATTTTGGACGTCAACACCTCGAATTCAAATTTCTTGAAGGAACTAGTTTGCCTAAACCGAAATCCGGCTCTAACTCCCAAACCGGGAACCCGATTCTATCCCCGTCTTCTCCCACAAGTCTCTCGTGCCTAGGCAGTCGTGTGTGCTAAGTTTCGTGCCAAACCGATGCCGTTTGGAGATTTTGGGGCGCCAGTACCTCGAATTCAAATTTCTTAAGGAACTAGTTTGCCTAGACCGATCTCCGGCTCTAACTCCCATACCGGGAACCCGATTCCAGCCCTGTCTTCTCCCACAAGCCTCTCGTGCCTAGGCGGTCGTGTGTGCCAAATTTCGTGCTAATCCAACCCCGTTTGGAGATTTTGGGGCGTCAGCACCTCGAATTCGAGTTTCTTAACGAACTAGGTTGGTTGCCTAGAGTGAAATCTGGCTCTTACTCCAAAACTGGGAAACCGATTGCAGTCCCGTCTTCTCCCACAAGTTTCTCGTGCGTTGGCGGTCAAGTGTGCCAAGTTTCGTGCAAAACAGACACCATTTGGTGATTTTAGGGCGTCAACACCTCGAATTCAAGTTTCTTAAGGAACTTGTTTGCCTAGAGTGAAATCCGACTATAACTCCAAAACAGAGAACCCGATTTGAGTCCCGTCTTCTCCCACAAGTCTCTCATGCCTAGGCAGTCATGTGTGCCAAGTTTCGTGCCAAACCGACGCTGTTTGTTAAATTTGCGGCGTCAACACCTCGAATTCAAATTTCATGAAGGGATTAGTTTGCCTAAACCGAAATCCGGCTCTAACTCCCAAACCGGGAACCCGATTCAATCCCCGTCTTCTCCCACTAGTCTCTCGTGCGTAGTCAGTCGTGTGTGCCAGGTTTCGTGCCAAACCGATGCCTTTTGGCGATTTTGCGGCGTATTACCTCGAATTCAAATTTCTTAAGGAACTAGTTTGGCTAGACCGAAATCCAGTCTAACTCCCAAACCGAACCCGATTCCAGCCTGTCTTCTCCCACAAGCCTCTCGTGCCTAGGCGGTCGTGTGTGCTAACTTTCGTGCTAATCCAACCCGCTTGGTGATTTTTTGGGGCCAAGACTCGAATTCGAAGTTTTAACGAACTAGGTTGGTTGCCTAGAGTGAAATCTGGCTCTTCCTCCCAAACTGGGAACCCGATTGCAGTCCCGTCTTCTCCCACAAGTTTCTCGTGCGTTGGCGTTCAAGTGTGCCAAGTTTCGTGCAAAACAGACGCCGTTTGTTGATTTTGGGGCGTCAACTCTTCGACTTCAAGTTTCAGAAGAAACGGGCGATGTTTTGCATTTAAAGTTGGCACACTTGACCGCCAACGCACGAGAAACTTGTGGGAGAAGACGGGACTGCAATCGGGTTCCTAGTTTGGGAGTAAGAGCCAGATCTCACTCTAGGCAACCAACCTAGTTCGTTAAGAAACTCGAATTCGTGGTGCTGACGCCCCAAAATCACCAAACGGGGTTGGATTAGCACGAAAGTTGAAACTAGTTTGCCTGGAGTGAAATCCGGCTGTAACTCCCAAACCGGGAACCCGATTTGAGTCCCGTCTTCTCCCACAAGTTTTTCGTGCCTAGGCAGTCGTGGGTGCCAACTTTTGCGCCAAACTGACTGCGTTTGGTATTTTAGGGCGTCAACACCTCGAATTCAAATTTCTTGAGGAACTAGCTTGCCTAGACCGAAATCTGGCTCTGACTCCCAACCGGGCAACCCGATTCGAGCCCCGTCTTCTCCCACAAGTCTCTCGTGCCTAGGCGGTCGTGTGTGCCAAGTTTCATGCCAAACCGATGCCGTTTGGCGATTTTGGGCCGTCAATACGTCGAATTTAAATTTCTTAAGGAACTACTTTTGCCTAGACCGAAATCCGGCTCTAACTCCCAACTCAAGAACCCTATTCAAGCCCCGCCTTTCTCCCTAAGTCTCTCGTGCCTAGGCGGTCGTGTGTGCTAAGTTTCGTACAAACCAACGCCGCTTGGTGATTTTGGGGCATCAACACCTCGAATTCAAATTTCTTAAGGGACCAAATTGTCTAAACCGAATCGGCTCTAACTCCCAAACCGAACCCGATTCGAGCCCCGCTTTCTCTCACAAGTCTCGTGCTTACGCGGTCGTGTGCTGTGTTTCAGGCTAATCGAACTCCGCTTGGCGATTTTAGGGTGTCAACACCTCAAATCCAAATTTCTTAAAGAACTAGTTTGCCTAGAGTGAAACTCGCTCTAACTCCCAAACCGAACCCGAATGGAGCCTGCTTCTTCGCCACGAGTCTCTTGTGTTTAGGCGGTCATGTGTGCCAAGTTTTACGCTAAACCGACGACGTTTGGTATTTTGGGGCCACAATACCTCGAATCCAAATTTCTTAAGGAACTCCTCTTGCCTAGACTGAAATCAGGCTCTGACACCCAAACCAGGAGCCCTATTCGAGCCCCGTCTTCTCCCACAAGTCACTCTTGCCCAGCCGGTCGTGTGTGCCAAATTTTGTGCTAATTCGACCCGTTTTGGTGATTTTATGGGGTCACCAACTCGAATTCAAGTCTCTTAAGAAACTAGTTTGCCTAGGTGAAACCGGCTCTAACTCCCAAACCGAACCCGATTGAGTCCCGCTGCCTCCCACAAGTTTCGCGTCCCTAGGCGGTCGTGTGTGCCAAGTTTCGTGCTAATCTAACCCGGTTTGGTGATTTTAGGGCGCCAACACCTCAGATTTGAGTTTCTTAACCAACTAGTTTGTCTAGAGGAAATCGCTCTAACTCCCAAACTGGAACCCGATTGCAGTCCGCCTTCTCTCACAAGTTTTCGTGCTCGGGCGGTCTCAGGTGCCATGTTTCGTTCCAAACTCACGCCGTTTTGTGATTTTGGGGCATCAACACCTCGAATTCAAATTTCTCAAGTACCTAGTTTGCCTAATGTGAAATCCGGCTCTAACTGCCAAACCGGGAACCGACTTGGAGTCCTGTCTTCTCCCGCAAGTTTCTCGTGCCTAGCCGGTCGTGCGTGCCAAGTTACGTGCAAAACAGACACCGTTTGGTGATTTTGGGGCGTCAACACCTCGAATTCAAGTTTCTTAAAGAACTTGTTTGCCTAGAGTGAAATCCGACTATAACTCCAAAACCGAGAACCCGATTTGAGTCCCGTCTTCTCCCACAAGTCTCTCATGCCTAGGCAGTCGTGTGTGCCAAGTTTCGTGCCAAACCGACGCTGTTTGTTAAATTTGGGGCGTCAACACCTCGAATTCAAATTTCATGAAGGAACTAGTTTGCCTAAACCGAAATCCGGCTCTAACTCCCAAACCGGGAACCCGATTCTATCCCCGTCTTCCTCCACTAGTCTCTCGTGCCTAGGCGGTCGTGTGTGCCAAGTTTCGTGCCAAACCGATGCCGTTTGGCGATTTTGTGCCGCCAAGACTCGAATTCAAATTTCTAAGGAACTAGTTTGCCTAGACCGAATCCGCTCTAACTCCCAAACCGAACCCGATTCCAGCCTGTTTCTCCCACAAGCCTCTCGTGCCTAGGCGGTCGGTGTGCCAACTTTCGTGCTAATCCAACCCCGCTTGGTGATTTTGGGGCCAAGACTCGAATTCGAAGTTTCTAACGAACTAGGTTGGTTGCCTAGAGTGAAATCGCTCTTACTCCCAAACCGGGAACCCGACAGGCCCCGCCTTCTCCCACAAGTTTCTCGCGTTGGCGGTCAAGTGTGCCAAGTTTCAGGCAAAACAGACGCCGCTTGTTGATTTTGGGCCAACACTTCGAATTTAAGTTTCGTAAGAAACGGCGTATGTTTTGGACGAAAGTTGGCACACTTGACCGCCAACGACGAGAACTTAGGAGAAGACGGATCGCAATCGGTTCCTAGTTTGGGAGTAAGAGCGATCTCACTCTAGGCAACCAACCTAGTTCGTTAAGAACTCGACCGTGGTGCTGACGCCCCAAAATCACCAAACGGGGTTGGATTAGCACGAAACTTGAAACTAGTTTGCTTGGAGTGAAATCCGGCTGTAACTCCCAAACCGGTAACCCGATTGGAGTCCCGTCTTCTCCCACAAGTTTCTCGTGCCTAGGCAATGGGTGCCAAGTTTTATGCGCTAAACCGATCAAGGCTTGGTGTTTTAGGGCGTCAACACCTCGAATTCAAATTTCTTGAGGAACTAGCTTGCCTAGACCGAAATCTGGCTCTGACTCCCAACCGGGCAACCCGATTCGAGCCCCGTCTTCTCCCACAAGTCTCTCGTGCCTAGGCGGTCGTGTGTGCTAAGTTTCATGCCAAACCGATGCTGTTTGGCGATTTTGGGCCGTCAATACGTCGAATTTAAATTTCTTAAGGAACTACTTTTGCCTAGACCGAAATCCGGCTCTAACTCCCAAATCAAGAATCCTATTCAAGCCCCGTCTTCTCCCAGAAGTCTCTCGTGCCTAGCCGGTCGTGTGCCAAGTTTCGTACAAACCAACGCCGCTTGGTGATTTTGGGGCATCAACACCTCAATTCAAATTTCTTAAGGGACCAAATTGTCTAAACCGAATCCGGCTCTAACTCCCAAACCGAACCCGATTCGAGCCCCTCTTCTCCCACAAGTCTGCTGTGCCTACGCGGTCGCAGGTGCTGTGTTCAGGCTAATCGAACCCCGTTTGGTGATTTTAAGGTGTCAACACCTCAAATTCAAATTTCTTAACGAACTCGTTTGCCTAGAGGAAACTCCGGCTCTAACTCCCAAACCGAACCCGAATGGAGCCCCGTCTTCGCCACAAGTCTCTTGTGTTTAGGCGGTCATGTGTGCTAAGTTTTACGCTAAACCGACGACGCTTGGTATTTTGGGGCCAACACCTCAATTCAAATTTCTTAAGGAACTACTCTTGCCTAGACCGAATCAGCTCGACTCCCAAACCAGAACCCTATTCGAGCCCCGCTTTCTCCACAAGTCACTCTTGCCCAATCGGTCGTGTGTGCCAAATTTTGTGCTAATCCGACCCGTTTGGTGATTTTAGGGGTCAATAACTCGAATTCAAGTTTCTAAGAAACTAGTTTGCCTAGAGTGAAACTGCTCTAACTCCCAAACCGGGAACCCGATTGAGTCCCGCTGCCTCCCACAAGTTTCTCGTGCCTAGGCGGTCGTGTGTGCCAAGTTTCGTGCTAATCCAACCCGGTTTGGTGATTTTAGGGCGTCAACACCTCGTATTTGAGTTTCTTAACCAACTAGTTTGTCTAGAGTGAAATCTGGCTCTAACTCCCAAACTGGGAACCCGATTGCCGTCCCGTTTTCTCTCACAAGTTTCTCGTGCCAGGGCGGTCCTGTGTGCCGTGTTTCGTTCCAAACTCACGCCGTTTTGTGATTTTGGGGCATCAACACCTCGAATTCAAATTTCTCAAGTAACTAGTTTGCCTAGTGTGAAATCCGGCTCTAACTGCCAAACCGGGAACCGACTTGGAGTCCTGTCTTCTCCCGCAAGTTTCTCGTGCCTAGCCGGTCGTGCGTGCCAAGTTACGTGCAAAACAGACACCGTTTGGTGATTTTGGGGCGTCAACACCTCGAATTCAAGTTTCTTAAGGAACTTGTTTGCCTAGAGTGAAATCCGACTATAACTCCAAAACCGAGAACCCGATTTGAGTCCCGTCTTCTCCCACAAGTCTCTCATGCCTAGGCAGTCGTGTGTGCCAAGTTTCGTGCCAAACCGACAATGTATGTTAAATTTGGGGCGTCAACACCTCGAATTCAAATTTCATGAAGGAACTAGTTTGCCTAAACCGAAATCCGGCTCTAACTCCCAAACTGGGAACCTGATTCTATCCCCGTCTTCCCCCACTAGTCTCTCGTGCCTAGGCGGTCGTGTGTGCCAAGTTTCGTACAAACCGATGCCGTTTGGCGATTTTATGCCGCCAAGACTCGAATTCAAATTTCTTAAGGAACTAGTTTGCCTAGACCGAATCCGCTCTAACTCCCAAACCGGGAACCCGATTCCAATTTCCTTTTCTCCCACAAGCCTCTCGTGCCTAGGCGGTCGTGTGCCAACTTTCGTGCTAATCCAACCCCTTGGTGATTTTGGGGCCAAGACTCGAATTCGAGTTTCTTAACGAACTAGGTTGGTTGCCTAAAGTGAAATCTGGCTCTTACTCCCAAACTGGGAACCCGATTGCAGTCCCGTCTTCTCCCACAAGTTTCTCGTGCGTTGGCGGTCAAGTGTGCCAAGTTTCGTGCAAAACAGACGCCGTTTGTTGATTTTGGGGCGTCAACACTTCGAATTCAAGTTTCGTAAGAAACGGCGTATGTTTTGCACGAAAGTTGGCACACTTGACCGCCAACGCACGAGAAACTTGTGGGAGAAGACGGGACTGCAATCGGGTTCCTAGTTTGGGAGTAAGAGCCAGATCTCACTCTAGGCAACCAACCTAGTTCGTTAAGAAACTCGAATTCGTGGTGCTGACGCCCCAAAATCACCAAACGGGGTTGGATTAGCACGAAAGTTGAAACTAGTTTGCCTGGAGTGAAATCCGGCTGTAACTCCCAAACCGGGAACCCGATTGGAGTCCCGTCTTCTCCCACAAGTTTCTCGTGCCTAGGCAGTCGTGGGTGCCAAGTTTTGCGCCAAACTGACTGCGTTTGGTGTTTTAGGGCGTCAACACCTCGAATTCAAATTTCTTGAGGAACTAGCTTGCCTAGACCGAAATCCGGCTCTGACTCCCAACCGGGCAACCCGATTCGAGCCCCGTCTTCTCCCACAAGTCTCTCGTGCCTAGGCGGTCGTGTGTGCCAAGTTTCATGCCAAATCGATGCCGTTTGGCGATTTTGGGCCGTCAATACGTTGAATTCAAATTTCCTAAGGAACTATTTTTGCCTAGACCGAAATCCGGTTCTAACTCCCAAATCAGGAACCCTATTCGAGCCCTGTCTTCTCCCAGAAGTCTCTCGTGCCTAGGCGGTCGTGTGTGCCAAGTTTCGTGCCAAACCAACGCCGTTTGGTGATTTTGGGGCATCAACACCTCGAATTCAAATTTCTTAAGGGACCAAATTGTCTAAACCGAAATCCGGCTCTAACTCCCCAACCGGGAACCCGATTCGACCCCCGTCTTCTCTCACAAGTCTGTCGTGCCTGCGCGGTCGTGTGTGCCAGGTTTCGTGCCAATCGAACTCCGTTTGGTGATTTTAGGGTGTCAACACCTCAAATTCAAATTTCTTGAAGAACTTGTTTGGCTAGAGTGAAACCTGGCTCTAACTCCCAAACCGGGAACCCTTATGGAGCCCCGTCTTCTGCCACAAGTCTCTTGTGTTTAGGCGGTCATGTGTGCCAAGTTTTACGCTAAACTGACGACGTTTGGTATTTTGGGGCGTCAACACCTCGAATTCAAATTTCTTAAGGAACTACTCTTGCCTAGACTGAAATCAGGCTCTGACTCCCAAACCAGGAACCCTATTCGAGCCCCGTCTTCTCCCACAAGTCACTCTTGCCCAGTCGGTCGTGTGTGCCAAATTTTGTGCTAATCCGACCCGTTTTGGTGATTTTATGGGGTCAACAACTCGAATTCAAGTTTCTTAAGAAACTAGTTTGCCTAGAGTGAAACCGGCTCTAACTCCCAAACCGGGAACCCGATTGGAGTCCCGTCGTCTCCCACAAGTTTCTCGTGCCTAGGCGGTCGTGTGTGCCAAGTTTCGTGCTAATCCAACCCGGTTTGGTGATTTTAGGGCGTCAACACCTCGTATTTGAGTTTCTTAACCAACTAGTTTGTCTAGAGTGAAATTTGGCTCTAACTCCCAAACTGGAAACCCGATTGCCGTCCCGTCTTCTCTCACAAGTTTCTCGTGCCTGGGCGGTCCTGTTTGCCATGTTTCGTTCCAAACTCACGCCGTTTTGTGATTTTGGGGCATCAACACCTCGAATTCAAATTTCTCAAGTACCTAGTTTGCCTAATGTGAAATCCGGCTCTAACTGCCAAACCGGGAACCGACTTGGAGTCCTGTCTTCTCCCGCAAGTTTCTCGTGCCTAGCCGGTCGTGCGTGCCAAGTTACGTGCAAAACAGACACCGTTTGGTGATTTTGGGGCGTCAACACCTCGAATTCAAGTTTCTTAAGGAACTTGTTTGCCTAGAGTGAAATCCGACTATAACTCCAAAACCGAGAACCCGATTTGAGTCCCGTCTTCTCCCACAAGTCTCTCATGCCTAGGCAGTCGTGTGCAAGTTTCGTGTCAAACCGACGCTTTGTTAAATTTGGGGCGGCAACACCTCGAATTCAAATTTCATGAAGGAACTAGTTTGCCTAAACCGAATCCGCTCTAACTCCCAAACCGAACCCGATTCTATCCCCGCCTTTCCCCACTAGTCTCTCGTGCCTAGGCGGTCGTGGTGCCAAGTTTCGTACAAACCGATGCCGCTTGGCGATTTTATGCCAAGACTAATTCAAATTTCTTAAGGAACTAGTTTGCCTAGACCGAATCCGCTCTAACTCCCAAACCGAACCCGATTCCAATTCTGTTTTCTCCCACAAGCCTCTCGTGCCTAGGGCGGTCGTGTGCCAACTTTCGTGCTAATCCAACCCTGCTTGGTGATTTTGGGGCGCCAAGACTCAATTCGAGTTTCTTAACGAATTAGGTTGGTTGGCTAGAGTGAAATCTGGCTCTTATTCCCAAACTGGGAACCCGATTGCAGTCCCGTCTTCTTCCACAAGGTTCTCGTCGTTGGCGGTCAAGTGTGCCAAGTTTCAGGCAAAACAGACGCCGCTTGTTGATTTTGGGGCCAACACTTCAATTCAAGTTTCAGAAGAAACGGGCGATGTTTTTGCATAAAGTTGGCACACTTGACCGCCAACGCACGAGAAACTTGGAGGAGAAGACGGGACTGCAATCGGATTCCTAGTTTGGGAGTAAGAGCCAGATCTCACTCTAGGCAACCAACCTAGTTCGTTAAGAAACTCGAATTCGTGGTGCTGGCGCCCCAAAATCACCAAACGGGGTTGGATTAGCACGAAACTTGAAACTAGGTTGCTCGAGGAAATCCGTCAGAACTCCCAAACCGAACCCGATTGAGTCCCGCTCTTCTCCCACAAGTTTTCGTGCCTAGGCAATGTGGTGCTAAGTTTTGCGCCTAAACCGATCAAGGCTTGGTGTTTTAGGGCGCCAACACCTCGAATTCAAATTTCTTGAGGAACTAGCTTGCCTAGACCGAACTGCTCTGACTCCCAACTGGGCAACCCGATTCGAGCCCCGTCTTCTCCCACAAGTCTCTCGTGCCTAGGCGGTCGTGTGTGCCAAGTTTCATGCCAAACCGACGCCGTTTGGCGATTTTGGGCCGTCAATACGTCGAATTCAAATTTCTTAAGGAACTACTTTTGCCTAGACCGAAATCCGGCTCTAACTCCCAAATCAGGAACCCTATTCGAGCCCTGTCTTCTCCCAGAAGTCTCTCGTGCCTAGGCGGTCGTGTGTGCCAAGTTTCGTGCCAAACCAACGCTGTTTGGTGATTTTTGGGCATCAACACCTCGAATTCAAATTTTTTAAGGGACCAAATTGTTTAAACCGAAATCCGGCTCTAACTCCCAAACCGGGAACCCGATTCGAGCCCCGTCTTCTCTCACAAGTCTGTCGTGCCTACGCGGTCAGGTGCTGTGTTTCAGGCTAATCGAACTCCGCTTGGTGATTTTAGGTGTCAACACCTCAAATTCAAATTTCTTAAAGAACTAGTTTGCCTAGAGTGAAACTCGCTCTAACTCCCAAACCGAACCCGAATGGAGCCCGCTTTCGCCACAAGTCTCTTGTGTTTAGGCGGTCATGTGTGCTAAGTTTTACGCTAAACCGACGACGCTTGGTATTTTGGGGCCAACACCTCAATTCAAATTTCTTAAGGAACTACTTGCCTAGACGAATCAGCTCGACTCCCAAACCAGAACCCTATTCGAGCCCCGTCTTCTCCCACAAGTCACTCTTGCCCAGCCGGTCGTGTGTGCCAAATTTTGTGCTAATCCGACCCTTTTGGTGATTTTATGGGGTCAATAACTCAATTCAAGTTTCTAAGAAACTAGTTTGCCTAGAGTGAAACCGCTCTAACTCCCAAACCGGGAACCCGATTGAGTCCCGCTGCCTCCCACAAGTTTCTCGTGCCTAGGCGGTCGGTGTGCCAAGTTTCCTCCTAATCCACCCGGGTTTGGTGATTTTAGGGCGCCAACCCCTCGTATTTGATTGTCTTAACCACCTAGTTTGTCTAGAGTGAAGTGTGGTTCAAACTCCAGAACTGGAAACCCGATTGCCGTCCCGTCTTCTCTCACAAGTTTCGTGTTCGGGCGGTCCTTGGTGCTATGTTTCGCTCCAAACTCACGCTTTTTGTGATTTTGGAGCATCAACACCTCGAATTCAAATTTCTCAAGTAACTAGTTTGCCTAGTGTGAAATCTGGCTCTAACTGCCAAACCGAACCGACTTGAGTCCCGCTTCTCCTCAAGAAGTTTCGTGTTTAGCCGGTCGTGCTAAGTTACGTGCAAAATGTACACTGCTTGGTGATTTTGGGGCCAACACCTCAATTCAAGTTTCTAAGGAACTTGTTTGCCTAGAGTGAAATCCGACTATAACTCCAAAACCGAGAACCCGATTTGAGTCCCGCTTTCTCCCACAAGTCTCTCATGCCTAGGCAATCGTGTGCTAAGTTTCGCCAAACCGACATTTTTGTTAAATTTGGGGCGCCAACACCTCGAATTCAAATTTCATGAAGGAACTAGTTTGCCTAAACCGAATCCGGCTCTAACTCCCAAACCGGGAACCCGATTCTATCCCGTCTTCTCCCACTAGTCTCTCGTGCCTAGGCGGTCGTGTGTGCCAAGTTTCGTACAAACCGATGCCTTATGGCGATTTTGCCGCGCAAGACTCGAATTCAAATTTCTTAGGAACTAGTTTGCCTAGACCGAAATTCCGCTCTAACTCGCAAACCGGGAACCCGATTCCAAATTTCGCTTTTCTCCCACAGTTCTCGTGTTCAGCGGTCGTAGGTGCTAACTTTCGTGCTAATCCAACCTCATGGTGATTTTGGGGCCAAGACTAATTCAAATGCATGCAAAACACATAGGCATTAAAAGGTACCAAACCTCCATCAAACTCACTTCAAGAGGCTTGGTATGTATATTAATGTGGTGCAATCCTAAGCATGTCATCTAGGGTGCAAGATGGACAATATTGATGCATTTATGCAAGCATACAAACAAGCATATTGTAACTCAGAATTTTTCCTCCGCCGAGGAGGAGTGGGGCCGAGCGGACTTTGGGGTTTCAGCAATTTTTCGGACGCCTAAGATTCTCGCTGATAGGATTCTCCGCCGAGCGGGGAGTTTATGCTCGAGCGGACGACGATTTTGTTAGGTCTCAAGGCCGAGCGCATAGGCCACGCCGAGCGGTCGCCTGGTAAGTTTGGTTCAAGCATGTGGATTCATTTTTGATGTTCTTCTATGTATTTGAAATGTTCTACCTTTATTTTGGGATATTAATCGAGATGATAAGATGATGGTAATGTAAGATGGGACTAAAACTTCTAATTGAATAATTTTATGCACCAACCGTCATTCATTTTCCTTTCTTTTTCCTCACTTTGAATTTGATGTGAGGTTAGAACCATTGGAAAGCTTATTTCCTGGGCTTCAATTTGAACACAAGAACGACCTAAAACGGAGTCCTGATGGGAGAGTTACACCTATTTGAAGTTTGGGAATCATAAGTTGAAAGTCAAAGTCCGCTCGAGCGGGAATAAGGGCGCTCGAGCGGGGATGACGGGGCAGCAGCTCTAGAAACCAGATTTTGAGGTATTTTTCCACATGTTCTTCCGCCTTTCTTAGTTCCTCTTCTCCTAGGTCTCGAACCCTTCGAAACCCTAGCCCAAAACCTTGATCTCCTCTAGTTTGAGCAACAATCTACCATGATTTTGGCATCAAGGATGGAGAATAAGAGAAGAGCAACGCTTTTTAACCGATTGAACTTGATTTATGGAGGTTTCGCCTCAAGCTTGCTCCTTTGTTGATTCTGAGGTAAGGGTTCTACTCTCATTCAAGATTTACATTAAGAGCTAGAGTGGTGGTAGTTCCATTGTATTAATGTATAAATTTGCATTTTTGAAGCATATTGAGTAACTTATAAGATTTGGGAATTTCGGATTTGAGGCATGGAGGGGCCAATTGATGGGTTTAAATGATGAATTATGGATCCTAGATGTTTAATCAATGGAAAAATTAGAATATAAAGTGTTGGGTTATAAGTTAATTATTTCTTGAATTTTCACTATTTTCTTGGAACCCTAGATCGACATGTTGATAACCAAAGAGTTGGTCCAAATCGAAAGTAGAATAATGAAATTAGGGTATTGAATTAGATATATACAAGTTTAATTGAATTTGGTGAGACTTGGAAATTATGTTTAAAATTTACGTAATGAACTTCAATTAGGGACATGGTGAATCATGCTATTATGTGAGATGAAAATTAAGGAACAAGATCATTAATGTTAAGGATGATAAGAGTCTTAGGATGAAATGATGAAATGGGATTTAAGACTTCACTTTGAAGGATGTTGAATTATATTTAGGGTGATAAGTTGAATTGCCAAATGGTACAAATTTTATATTGGCTTGTATTGAGATATGAATGAATTGAGATATGAATGAAGAAGTGTGTTGAGTTAATGATATGAATTGCAACTTGATATGTATTTTAGTATAAAGTGAATAACAAGTTAAAAACGTTAGAAACTATATGTGACCCGATTTTTATGTGTATTCAATTGTGTAGGGTCAACTACAAAGGCGACCAAGCATCCAATGCACCGTGAGTAATAGTACTAAGATTTATATATTTTATTTATCATTGACAATTATTATCACTAACGCTTTGTTTATTGTAAGTATTATATGAACATGTTACACAACCAATTGTGATGATTAAAAGTCGTTGAGAACGTTGAAAGATCGCAAACATCCAGATGACTTTAAATGGACCTATGTTCGCCTTAAACCAAGTATCCGTATGAAATTGAGATGATTTGTGTATCCTATGGTTTGACGATATTCGATGACTTTGGGATTAATCTACTGCTTATGTATTCTATTTATATATTTGTCTTTCGATCCGCTCCGCTTATGATGTAGCATGATATGTATTGTTGGTTTTAAAACTTATTACTTCGCCATTTCGCATTCTTACACTTTATGCATTCGTTATCTCTGGCCGATAAGCCATTCTCATATGACCGGCCGAAAAGGCTATTTTGTATCTTTTGGGACGATGGCTATTCTCGTTATTTGAGCATATGAACATTTTGGATCCTCTGCATATACTAAACCGCTTTTGTTAAAGAAACCGGACTCATGATTGTTGAGTTATATTTACAGAGTAATTAAACATATACTTATGCAGCTTATATACTTTATTGTTTGAGTTGAATATTACATGACTTACGCATAATTATTCACCGAGCTTGACTCACTTTATTTTATGTCTGTCAGAGGCACTCATCCCGAGGTCAACCTTAACCGTGGCTTCCGCTACTGCTGCCAAGCCTTGAGTGTCTAAGCCGTTAGGTGTTGACCGCTTAAGTTTTGGAGTTTTGTTAAGTTTTAATTTGTACCCTAAGTGTTTATTAAGCTCGATGTATATGTATATGTATTTAGCTATCTCCAAACACACGCCAATGTATATTTATCTGCATTATGTCCTCTGTGATCCCGGCATAGTAGTGGTAGCTCAATGGATATTATTTTATACTATTATGATATTAAATGCTTCCGCTCAGCCCCATAGGTAATATTTATCGTTTGGTGTCCACTGAGTGGGTCATGCCCAAATTTTTAGGGGCGGATTTGGGGCGTGACAGTGGTATCGAGCACGAGTTGCTATCTCACACACGGATCCATTGAAATAGAGGATGTCTAGAAAGACTTAGGCTTCATGCATGACATCCTTAATGCATATGAAAAGACCGATAGCAACGCTAAGAGTAATTTTTTTACGTTAACGATTATGAACCATGTCTATTTTGAAAAGCCTGCTTGATGAACATTATGGTTGTTCCGCTTATGATACTGCTTTTGCTTATAATATGACATGATGAGACTTATTGACTGTGTGGAGCAAAGTGTCAGACGGAACTAAGTGCTACACTTTAGTGAGCCACCTCTAGAACTGGTGACGAGCCACCTCTTGAGTCCATACACATTTCAGATGTTTCGCTCAGATGTTTCGATATATCCTGCTAAAGGGCTATCTGCGCTAAAGGGCTATCTCGCTTAAAGGCTATCCGGGCTTAAAGGCCAACTGATAATTCTGGGCCAACATGCCAATCTAAAATGGTATAAGTAATTGTGGCACCCTTAATTTCTATGGCCCTCGCCCGGTAATAATACTGCGGCTTGCGGCCTCGCCCGGGGTAACAATACCGTGGTCAAGTGGTATCAACTTTGTGGTCATTAGATTCCACCTGTCAGGGTCTTCTTGACTCACCGTTGTGGGTCATTAGACCCACCACAGGTCTTCTGACCACCTCAAGGTCATTAGACCTACCACTGCCAGGTCTTCTGACCCACCTGCTAGGTCATTGACCCAATTGCTAGGTCTTCTGACCCACCGATCCGATAGTTAGCCATATATGATCCGATGCTAAATGTAAATATGAATATGATTATGAGCATGTATCCTAACTGCTTCAGCTTGTCATAAATTGCTTCAACACTAAGCATGAAAGATTTAGTTATGATATAGTGATGCCTTTCTTATCATGCTATTGTTTGGACCTATGATTTAAAAAGGTATTGTGGTATGTATTTTGATAAGTTGTGTTTTGGATAATAGTTGGACCCATGTAAGAAATGACTTATTCTATTCTCATATGCACGATAATGACATGATATGACAAGCAATCGCTTTCATTTTCCGACACGCTACGCTATTTAATTAAAGAATGATGATCCATGTATGTAAAAATATTAAGAACCCTTGCCCGGGGTAAAAATACCGTGGTATAAGTATGTTACAAGATATCTCTTGCCACCGACGGCCTTGTACCGTGGATTATGATCAAGTATAAGTTCTCGATTTTTGTTTCGATTCAAGTATAACTAAGAATCAAGCACAAATATGCTTCTATTTATCTGCTTAGTTTATGCTATGTCATAACATGATGTGGATTGATAGTGTCGAATGAGTTCACTTTACGGTAATTAAGATCCGGTTGTGAAATCTGTGATTTGTGATATATGAGGGTGATAAAAAAAAATATAATAATAATAAATGAAAGAAAAGGGCATATTGACTACTTCAAGTCAACCTAAATGATCAAGAAGTAGCTAAGCTATTGCAAGAATTCAAATTGCCTTTGTATATTATGACTTAGGATTGAGAAAATCATTCCTGAACTATTTTATGTGACTATGCAAATGTTAGAGGTTGTGACATTGTTCTCAGATCACCTATATGGAAGTTATGATGTGAACTGCTTTTGCACGATCTCGTGGATTCCGTGAAAACAAAAGGACATGAAAATATTTCGCTTTTGATAATGGGTTAGCAATACATATTGGCCATTTACTTTCTCTTACATGTTTAGACAACTTTGGACAATATTCACTACATAATTATAATTGATTGACTACCGTGATTGAGTTATTCTACCACTAATTACGCTTTTATTAAGAATTATGAATTTTGATGTTGTGAAATCAAATTACTCCTTTGTTATACTATTGCATATGTTTTGGACACTACGTAACTGAAGGATTTGATTCTTATGGTTACCGATTTATGATCCTATGAATGAACTTGGTAGAATTTATTTAACGAGGAATAATTGGAAACGCTTATTTATGTTAATCGATTGAGCCAGATGGTCGGTCTCTAAATTTCAGATGACCGCTTATTAATTCGATAATTACAAGTGGTGAATACGAAACCATGTGATTGACCTCGTTTTCCAAAGAAGAAAAGAGAAGAATTGTTTGAATGATAGAAAAAAAAGGGTGTTACTCACGATTATGAATGATTAGTCAAGTATGATTTTGAATTCAATTTCGCCTTGTTTTGATAATTGTCTTTGTTATTTAGATTCCCACATATGATGACGGATCGTGTGTCTATAATGGGGATTTTTTCTTTCTACCGCTCGCATCTTGTTAAAAAGTAGAGAAGGTGGGTTAAATCTACATAATGATGTGATTTTGATATGTTTTCAGAATGGAAGATATGGTACCTCTCAGCAGCGTAACCTTATTTGGTAGGGTCTAAGATCCGATTCAATGTTGCCTAATCGATTTAAGTCTAACCATGTAATTAAGCTACTTGGGAACTACGCCATGGTCGTGACCACCGAGTAAACCGCATTAGAAGATAAGTTCTAACATATACTCTCTAATTAAAATTGTGTAAGGAACTATTACAATGGGACTTAGTTAGAGACTTTGTGGAGGGTACTTTCATTACGAGGGAACTTAACGATGCTATGGGAACTCATTTTGCATAATTGAATAAGAAATTTGAAACTTTAAAGGTTTAATTATCCTAAATTGATTATGTATTTGTGACCAAAGATAATTTTATGTAATCTTAAGTATGTTTACGAGATTTCCATTTTGGAATGCTTAAGCTACTGGATTGTATCCCATATGTTTTATGTATGACCATCTATATATATATCCAAGTCTTCTACGCCTAGAAAGAAATAAGGATTGAAAAGAAAAGAAGTAAATGAGAAAGTGAAAAGGGTGTATAGATTTTAAAGTTTAAGGAATGTTGAGCTTTTGATTGACCTCTTGAAGTTGAGTGGAGCCTCTATGTGAGTGTCTTTAAGAAGTAATTGTATGATGGTCCTCACTATTCTATGTTTTTAGTGTCAATGAAATAAAGAGTTGGTGATGTTAATTGAAGTACAATATGAATTGTCTTTGAAATTGAGAAGTTGTTATGGGCCTTGGGATTATAACCGTTAGTGTTGTTCTTGCCCGCTGAAATTTTGATGCGATATGTTGATCGAAGTATTTGTGATCCTTTCTATCCCAAGTGTGGATCTAGTTTTGGAACATTACAGGTGTGTTTCTCAGATATGTTTGACCTATTTTCTATTTGTTTTCTCAAATTTCGAGGACTAAATTTTTGTAAGGAGGAAGGATGTAACGACCTGAATTCTTTCCTCCGCCGAGCGAGGAGTGGTCGCCGAGCGGACTTTTTGGGGTTTCCAGCAATTTTTCAGACGGCCTAAGATTCTGAGTTAGATTCTCCGCCGAGCGGGGAGTTTACGCCGAGCGGACGACTTTTGTTATTCACGCGCCGAGCGCAAGGTTACGCCGAGCGGTCGCCTGGGTAAGTTTGGTTCTCAAGCATGTGGATTCATTTTTGATGTTCTTCTTAGTGTATTTGAAATGTTCTACCCTATTTTGGGATATTAATCGAGATGATAAGATGATGGTAATGTAAGATGGGACTAAAACTTTAATTGAATAATTGCTTATGACCAACCGTCATTCATTTTCCTTTTTTTTCCTCACTTTGAATTTGGATGTGAGGTTAGAACCATTGGAAAGCTTATTTCCGGGGCTTCAATTTGAACACAAGAACGACCTAAAACGGAGTCCGGATGGGAGAGTTACACCTATTTGAAGTTTTGGGAATCAGGTTGAACAGTCCGCTCGAGCGGGAATATGGACGCCGAGCGGGAATTACGGGACAGCAGCTCTAAAAACGAGATTTTGAGATATTTTTCCACATCTTCTTTCCCTTTCTTATTTCCTCTTCCTAGGTCTGAAACCCTTCGAAACCCTAGTCCAAAACCTTGATCTCCTCTAGTTTGAGTAACAATCTACCATGATTTTGGCATCAAGGATGGAGAATAAGAGAAGAGCAACGCTTTAACCGATTGAACTTGGATTTATGGAGGTTTCGCCTCAAGCTTGCTCCTTTGTTGATTCTGAGGTAAGGGTTCTAATCTCCTTCAAGATTTACATTAAGAGCTAGAGTGGTGGTAGTTCCATTGTATTAATGTATAAATTTGCATTTTGAAGCATATTGAGTAACTTATAAGATTTGGGAATTTCGGATTTGAGGCATGGAGGCCAATTGATGGGTTTAAATGATGAATTATGGATCCTAGATGTTTAATCAATGGAAAAAATTAGAATATAAAGTGTTGGGTTATAAGTTAATTATTTCTTGAATTTTCACTATTTTCTTGGAACCCTAGATCGATTAAGGTTGATAACCAAAGAGTTGGTCCAAATCGAAAGTAGAATAATGAAATTAGGGTATTGGATTAGATATACACAAGTTTAATTGAGATTTGGTGACACTTGGAAATTATGTTTAAAATTTACTTAATGAACTTCAATTAGGGACATGGTGAATCATGCTATTATGTGAGATGAAAATTAAGGAACAAGATCATTAATGTTAAGGATGATAAGAGTCTTAGGATGAAATGATGAAATGGGATTGAAGACTTCACTTTGAAGGATGTTGAATTATATTTAGGGGTGATAAGTTGAATTGCCAAATGGTACAAATTTTATATTGGCTTGTATTGAGATATGAATGAATTGAGATATGAATGAAGAAGTGTGTTGAGTTAATGATATGAATTGCAACTTGATATGTATTTTAGTATAAAGAGAATAACAAGTTAAAAACGGAAGAAACTATATGTGACCCGATTTTTATGTGTATTCCTAATTGTGTAGGGTCAACTACAAAGGCGACCAAGCATCCAATGCAATCGTGAGTAATAGTACTAAGATTTATATATTTTATTTATCATTGATAATTATTATCACTAACGCTTTTGTTTATTGTAAGTATTACATGAACATGTTACACAACCAATTGTGATGATTAAAAGTCAAGGAGAACGCTGAAAGACCGGCAAACATCCAGATGACTTTAAATGGACCTATGTTCGCCCTAAACCAAGTATCCGTATGAAATTGAGATGATTTGTGTATCCTATGGTTTGACGATATTCGATGACTTTGGGATTAATCTACTGCTTATGTATTCTGCTTATATATTTGTCTTCGATCCGCTCCGCTTATGATGTAGCATGATATGTATTGTTGGTTTTAAAACTTATTACTTCGCCATTTCGCATCTCTTACACTTTATGCATTCTCGTTATCTTCGGCCGATAAGCCATTCTCATATGACTGGCCGAAGGCTATTTTGTATCTTTTGGGACCGATGGCTATTCTGTTATTTGAGCATATGAACATTTTGGATCCTCTCATATACTAAACCGCTTTGTTAAAGAAACTGACTCATGATTGTTGAGTTATATTTACAGAGTAATTAAACATATACTTATGCGCTTATATACTTTATTGTTTGAGTTGAATATTACATGACTTACGCATAATTATTCACCGAGCTTGACTCACTTTATTTTATGTCTGCTTCAGAGGCACTCATCCCGAGGTCAACCTTAACTCCGTGGCTTCCGCTACTTGCCAAGCCTTGAGTGTCTAAGCTGTTAGGTGTTGACCGTTTAAGTTTTGGAGTTTTGTTAAGTTTTAATTTGTACCCTAAGTGTTTATTAAGCTCGATGTATATGTATATGTATTTAGCTATCTCCAAACACACGTCAATGTATATTTATCTGCATTATGTCCTGTCTGTGATCCTGGCATAGTAGTGGTAGCTCAATGGATATTATTTTATACTATTATGATATTAAATGCTTCCGCTCGTGCCCCATAGGTAATATTTATCAGGTTTGGTGTCCAATTTCGAATGGGTCATGCCCAAATTTTTAGGGGCGGATTTGGGGCGTGACACATATAATACAAGCATGCAATCCAATGGAATAATGGACTTAGACATGAATTAGGCAACCCTAAAAGGCCTAAGATCAGTGGCCAAAATGCCTAGAAGATGAGACCAAATGCACACACACATATGCAAGTGTCAAGGCCCAAGACTTAGGCAAACCAAAGCAATTCTCATGCATACTTGAAGAGGCCAAACATGGACTAATAGCATGCGCTTAAAGCTCAAATTCATGTTAAACATGATGCCAAATCATGCAATAGAGCATTCCAAACAAAGCATGCAAATGGCCTAGGCTTAAAGCAAGTCAATAGGGCATTTAAACCACACTTGGCACAAACACATATGGCATGCACTTAACAACCGAAATGTGTTCTTAGCATGTTAAAGCAAGGCCAAAAGCTACTTAGATGGCATCTAAGAGTCATTAAGCCAAGGGCGCATTGAAGCCTAAACAAAGAGCATACAAGACATACTTAAAGCATTAACAAGGCCACTAAAGCAATCAAACAAGCATGTATGAAGGACTGAATGGCATGCTAGATGGTTCCAACCATCAAAAATAGAGCAAGCATGGTGTATTACATATTCATGCTTTCAAGGCCAACAAGCCAAATACTTAAGAGGCTATCAAATACATGATGAGATCGACCAAAATAGCTACTTTACGTAGCTAAATCATGGCAAAAGAAGCTTACAAGCCTCACAAATCCAAGCTTAAAACATGCTAGAAACTAAGGCTAACAAGCTAGTCATGTTAAGGCATAAAAGGGCATTACAAGGCAACTATACTAAGCATGTATAGGAGACCAAAACCACTTAAAACCAAGTTATATCATGGCAATATAAGCATGGAAAAACAAGTCAAATAAGCTCAACACACACTCAAGCATAGAGCTCCTTAAGGAAGCAAAATTTGTCCTTTTCAAGGACATCAAGGAGAGGGGTGGCCCTCTCCTTCTTGAGACTTCACAGACAGCCACCACCAAATCCTCAAGATTTCAGTGGTGAAGAGATCCTATCACCAAAATCTCGGATCTCCACAAAATAGCACAAAAAGGGCCTTTTCAAGACCTAAAGGGGTCAAACTTCCCAAACCTCCAAACACTCTTAATACACAATAAAGAGGGTCAAAAAGAACTTTTATGTGCCAAACACTAAGCTCAAAAAACTGCTTTTAAACTAAGTAAAAACAAGTTGCAAGAATGGGGTAAAAGTGTAAGTTTTCACCCTTGATGACTACCTTCACAAAGGTTGTTGGTGTTGCCTCCTTGAGCTCAAAACCACCAAAAACCTAAGAACAACTCCGGAGCCTGGGCCCAAGAATAGCAGGGACACTAGGTGCTAGTGTGCAAAAGTAAGCACAAAACACCTAGTTTGCAAAAGAGAAAGAGAGATATAGAAGTTATATCTATTCTAACCCTAAAACCAGAGCTCTAGCTCTCTAACAATGGCTAACCCTCCAAAATTGCTAACCTTAAGCCAAGAGGAAGAGCCTTCCTCTTATAGGCCAAAAGCTTACAAGCTTGGCCACTAAGCAGCTCATCCCTCCATACACGCAGTATGGAGGAGAAACAGTTGCATACAAATGTGAGAAAATATCTCACACGCTAGTGCACAAGGTCGGCAGCAAATGGTCATTTCGCCTAAAATAAAGGCCGACCGCACAAACAGTGCCGACCGCACAATATAGTGCCGGGACAACTACACCACCAAGTGGCTCTAGCCCCAAATGGCAGGTGGGGATGCCTCAAGGCATTCCCCGCCTCAAAGGCAAACACAAGTGTTTGGTGCAAAACCAAACACAACGGTCAAGTTCGGAGGTCCCGAGGCACGGCGAGCCGAGAACTCGAACTCCAAACGAACACACACATGGATGATCACCGAAAGTGTTCAAACGGTGACGTCCAAGTCTTGAGGACGGTCAAGAATGGGGTGTCTACAGCTGCCCTCTTGATGTAACTCAAAGTCATAACAATGACGGAGTGAATGTCAAAGCCCAGAGATCACCCATTTTTGACAAGGCCAAGACTTGGACAAACATACAAAGCGCAAATGGTTGAACTCGAAGTCGCCACGATCCCTTAATGAATCAAACCAAATAGTTCATGCAGGAGGCACACATGCCAAGGATAAGATATGCTACCAGAGGGGGGCAAAATGCAACCTAAAAATGCAAGAAGCCACGATAACTTACGATCATGCAAAGAAAGTCAGAATGAAGCACACATGCATAGCTTATAAGCTAACATGCAATAGTCTACACTACAATGTAGAATGATGTAAGAGAATTATGCAATTTCAAAACGCCTCACCGGAGAGATACAATACTGTGGCGACTGCCGTTCCACCATGTAAATGAGTCAGACATACAATATCGCACAAAAGAAAGCAAACTTGATAGGTACAATATGATTAGCAACATGCATGTCATATGCAATGTGAATGTCAATGATATGCAATATATACAAAACTATGTATAGATAATGCAAATGAAAATGTAGTGCAATTAAAACTAAATGCAACTACATCGCAGGCAATTGAATCATGATTCAATCATGAGCGGTTCAAACCACACAAATGTCAAATAGATTGATGGAGGTGACAAGTCCGCCTCCCATAGAACGATGTCTCGATCTATGAGTACTTCGACCTGACACAAGAACAAGTATTGTGGATTGACATAAGTGGGGTAACGACCACGATTTAAAGAACAATGATCCTAATGTCGGATGCAACAATTACACTACAATGTAATGGAAATGGATAAATGATACAATGGATATGGCGCTGGGCCAAACCAAATCTTGTTTAGGAAAGGCATGCACGATACAAACCATGTCTAACACGTAAGCGGTGCCGCTACCCTCAAAGCTCGACACAAAAGCTCGACGACCGTGTTTTGACACGAAAAATATGGGCACATACCGCATCAAGCTCAACTTGGAAAGGCGCAAGCCATAGATGGAGGTGATGCAGGATGCATGCAACTAAATGCAATGGAGGTGGATATAATGGATATGGCATCGCTGGCCAAACCAAGTCTTGTTTAGGAAAGGCATGTACGATACAAACCATGTCTAACATGTAAGCGTGCCGCTACCCTCAAAGCTCGGACACAAAAGCTCGATAACCGTGGTTTTGACACGAAAAATATGGGCACATACCAGACCAAGCTCAACTTGGAAAGGCGCAAGCCATAGATGGAGGTGATGCAATGGATGCACGCAAGCTAAATGCAGTAGATATGGATATTTACAGAAAATGCATGACATATGCACTATGCTACAATGATGATGCATGACTTATGCATGTTTTTTTTGTTTTTTTTTTTTGAAATGCAATGCATGACATATGCAATATTTACAATGATGCATGACAATGCATGTTGATGCAATGGCTACGATTGCAATTTTCCCTATCTTACCAATCGGGCGATACACTAGGTTGGTTCAGTATCCAGAGTTGAGGCGTAGACACGCCGCCTCAACCTATGGGGCTTCCATACAGATTTCGCCGAGGGTTCATCCTCGGTATTTAAACCAGACTTTAGTCTCGAAATTCAACCTTTATGTTTAGGCATAAGTCGCTCAAACTCTAGTTTTCACCGCCCCAGCTTGGTCTTCTAGAACTCACCGCAGTACGCATGTGGCTTTACCAGACCACCGAAGTCGTCGGCACGACAAACACCAAAGGAATTGCACCTTCAGAGGATTTAAGGTCTCCTAGACCGGATGTATAATGTATGCATGACAATGCATGTTTTTGAAATGCGCCAACGCTACGCTTTGAGATGCATGATAATGCAATGAGCGGTTTAAGGTCTCACGACCTAGGGGGGCAACCGGCGAGGTGCGCTTAAACAATGCGATGGAATGCATGCCAATGCAATGAGGTGCACACCTTAATGCACCGGAGGTCTTTTCACCTCCCGAGGATTTAAGGTCTCTAGACCGCAGCATGTTTAAGGTCTCGCCAAAGTCGGGGCAATCGTTACACAAGACTAAGCGATGTAATGCAATGAGACACGATGAGACGCGGCGGTCTCAAAAGATGGAAAATGAAGTGCAAAACGAGGCGACGCGCTCGAGATGCACGAATGCGAAATGAGGCACACGCACTTCATTTGATGGAAAATGAAGTGCAAAACGAGGCGACGTGCCTCGAGATGCATGGAATGCGAAATGAGGCACACGCATCTCATTTGATGGAAAATGAAGTGCAAAACGAGGCGACGTGCCTCGAGATGCATTGAATGCTAAATGAGGCACACGCACTCATTTAATGGAAAATGAAGTGCAAAACGAGGCGACGCGCTCGAGATGCAATGAAATGTGCAATGAGTGTGACGAGGTACACCTTAATGCACCAAGGTCTTGCACCTCCCGAGGATTTAAGGTCTCTAGACTGCGGCGTGTTTTTGGTCCCGCCGATCAGAGCTTCAGTCCCGCCGACCCGCATGGAAAATGAAATGCAACGGCACGGAGGTAGCACACCACGGACTCAAAATGAAATGCAAAATGAAGCAAGATGACACGATGCCATATGACAACGCAAAACGGTGCAAATCGCAAGGACGCAAGATGGCGTGATACGACACGCCGAAAATGCAATGGCTGCGCCAGAACGATACGGGCAACTTTTGAATCTCTCAGAATGACAAAAGGATACAAAAGGATACACTTCGCTGAATTTGAATGCCACACACAGAAGGCACAGCCCAAAGTCAAAACCGAGGTCGGTTGAACATTGGAGATGCACTTTATTGTACTTTCTTGAGCTATGAAGACCCAAAACTCATCAATTTGCCTAAACATGGCCTTGGGAACACCACCGCCTGGTGGGTGATCACCGCCGCCACCGCTGGTTAAACTCATCTATCGGCACAAAATGTGCCGATCGCACAAAATAGTGCCGACCGCCAAAAATAGCCGATCGGGGCGCTTTTGATAATTTGTTACGGTGTTATAAAATAGGGCACCCTAGCCCTATTTTCTTACTTCCACACCGCCGAAAATTCTTCCTCTCTCTAGAGTGTTTTCTCACTTTTTCATCGATTTCAAGATTTCACGCCTGCTTGTCAGTCCGATTCACAGATACCTTCGCTTCAAAACTTTGAACCGAATATTTCTCCATTTCGTATCCTTTCGCTATTTTCGCTTTTTCGACTTGTTCCCTCGATTTTCTTCATTCTCGCCTTTTCACATTCCGATTCTTCCGCCATTTCCGACCTCCTGGTTGACTTTGTTGGTTGACTTTTCAGATTCGCCCATTTTTTCATTTTCCGCCACTTTCTCGCTACCACTACCATGGCCGATGATGTTCCACATGCTCGACTCCCCGGACCATGAGATGGACCCCGGTTGAGCTCTCCTCCGAAGCGAAGCGCCATTCGATCCGGCGACCTATCGCCTACCATTCACGTGCACCACCCGATGGATTCGCCACTTTCGGCCGACAGTAGTTTTGGACCCAGAGCCACGCGAGCCGCCTCCCACTTGTTCGCCGGGCGCCACCGAAGTAACCTTCTAGTCTTTTATTTTCCGCAATGTAGGATTTCCAACCGCCATAGCTAATCAACCCATTAATCGCTTAGTTCGGCGTAATCAATCAGAAGTTGATTGTAGACAACCTCATAACTGACACCTGTTTAGAACCGACGTGCATGCTCACATACTTCACTAGTCTGGATCACCCAAACACGGCACACACTGCACTGCGAATTCACCGACACCCGGTGCTTATTTGGATCTGAAAACTCGCACGCATGCCAATTTTGCTCAAAACTATACAAACACACGAACACATCATACGTTGTTTACACTGATCTTCATAGGAGTACTGACATATCACAGGCCGTAACACACCCACCGTATGCCAAACCCGACACCGCTGAATCTAGAAAATGTGCACACATGCACCAGATTCAGATGCTAACCTTCACAAAACACCGACACATCACAGCCGATTCCACCGCAGACATTGAAGCCCGAGATTCCGCTTGAACTTTAAAGATAATCAGACGATACTAGATTTATACCAATCAGATATCTTCATATGGCTTTGCAATTTCTTGATTACAGTGGAGACTATACTCCGTGGGTATGGGGAACATTACCGCCGGATTGGTATGCCGAGCCGCCTGACGCCGTTAGCCGATTGTGGATCGGGCCGCTTCCTTCGCAGGGACTTTCTGCATTTCTACCGCAGACCTTTCTTGCCGCCCGCAGAGAGGTGGTGGGACACCACCGATTCTTTTCATCTATCGATCGGGACATGACGATGACCCTTTTGACTTCTCGATGCTCACCGCATCGGGTGGGTGATCCGATCCCTTTGACACGCATATGGACGAGTGGATCGCCGCCAGTTTATTTGTTCGGGCGAGGCGCCGCCGCTTGTTCGCCCAGGTTCGCCCGCTATTCCCGGTTTGAGGTGCGCTGAAAAGCGGACTATGCCGGTGGACGCGGTTCGGCGACCCAGAGGCGGCCGAGAGGCATGCACGCGCTTCTCATGTTTTTGCTAGGGACCACCTTATTCGCCGACCGGCGAACACTGCGGCTCTTCGCTTCCTCGCAGACCGTGGACGCCCGACGGATTGTGCAAGATGATCGTGGTGCGGCTCGCCACCCTTTACGGCTACATGAGCTCCGCCTCCGTGGGCTGGGCTGTTCGGGGCTATCGCGAGCCCGAGGTATGTCTTCTTCTTCGCTTATTTCGTGCACTTTCAGATTTCAGACATCGCACACACACTGTTCCGCTTACACTTATCAGATAATCGTATAACACGCGACACACATATTTCGCTATTAATCGACCGCATAATCGCTCACATCAGACACCCCGCCAAAACACCGCATAAACACATGCCTCGCGATTTCGCTTATTCTCAGATCATTTATTCGATAATCGTGATCGACGTCTGCTTTGTAGTTGTGGGTGTATGCCTACTTCCGACCGAGCTAAGACGAGACTGAGACCCTCCGTTGTCCCTTCTCGCCAAGATGACGGGCGATGTCCGGAGGCCCCGGACACTTTTAGCTTCTTCCGCCATTTTTTTGACACCATCACCCCCATCGAGGTATGTTTTACTTACATTCGCTTTAAGCTTCGCTTTCAAACGACATTTTATATCAAGAGATAATCAATCAGATTTCATTTCAGTCACCCGGTACCGTGGGCTCCACTCCCACCGTGATACGAGATAGATATGCCGGGCGCCACCGAGACCTCAAGGCCACGGATTCTTCCGAGGGCCCGGCCTGGCTGCCCGGTACTGGTGAGCGCTTGGTCAGACTGGATTGCCGAGCAGATAGTTCCGATCCAAACTTCCCGAAAGACATGAGGGACACCGAGAGGTTTTGCAAAGAGATGGAGGACTACACCCTTGGTCGGGCCAGATGTAGATGCTCACAGGGCGAGGGCGACCACTCGAGTAGCACGTCCCACCTTCTTGATGCGGCCTTGAGCCGAGGCTCGAGCCGATCCAAGGAGACCATGCTGCGCCAAAGAAATGGGCAGAGTGGGAGCAGGAGCGGCCATCACAGAGGGCTCTAAGCTCAAGAGGGGGAGGCAGAGGGGCGAGGGACGGATGGCCCGCTTGCCTACTATGTTGACTTACAGGGCAGAGGGGAGACCTACCAGATCCCGCTTGCTTCTCCCCCTACCGATCATGAGTCAGCCGGTATTCCCGACTTGCCTCCAGATGTATTACTTTATTTCGATCTTGTATTGTTATTTCATTTCACTATTCAGACATTCCACGTAAAACCGATGTATTTAATACTTTTGCAGTGCTTCCTCCGAGTATACCCGCTACCGGAGTCAATGCCTCCTTGATGGGGATGCCGCATGACTCTCGATGCTTTTGGCCGCCTACGCTTGCCGAGATGCTCTCATCACCACGCCTCAAATCATACTGCCTCGCATAACTGCTACATCGCACAAAAATGATAAACCGCTTACGGTTTTCATACATTGTACTCATACACCGATTTCAGATCGATCAATCGCCATGATTCGTGACATCAGACTCGCACATCGTGATTCCAGATCGATAAACCGCCACGGTTTTCACACACCGCACTCAGACATCGTGATTCTATAATCGATAAACCGCCACGCTCGATGTGTTTGTTCTTGTATTTTCAGCCTCCTTTCCCGATCCTCCAAAGGTGACACTGCCCACCGGGCCTCCTGCCTCTACTGGATGGCAGGATATTCCTCGCACTGCAGGGGACGTGGTCATGTGGGAGCCACGAGCCCAGCCCAAAGCGATGGTGAGTCGGAGGCGGACGGAGTCGGGCCATGAGGAGACCGGATAGCTCAAAGTTTCAGGACAGGATATATCCGACGATGCTTTTTGTGCTTCGCCAGAAGAGGGCGAGGACTCCATTCTTAGGCATGAGGCCCATCAACATGATGATGATTTTTGTACGCTTTTTTCCTTATTTCTTTTCTTGTACTTTTCTTTTGGTAGATAGAGTTATGTAACGCCACAGTGCTTTTTTTTGCTTTCCAAAACTATGTAATCGAAAAGATTATATATAAAACAAACTTTTGTCTAAAAGAGTGTTATATCTCAGATGTCTCACAAGATACCGCACATTTCATACTTTGCATCGCATTGCATCATACTACACCTCAAATGTAAATGATATCGATTTGTATCTCGATAATTGAACACTTGCACTGCGGATAATCAAATAACCAACCGCTAAGCAAAGAAAACAAATTATACAAACCATTGCTCAATCCAACATATAGCCCATATTCTCGCCGAGGATCGGCCACATACGGCTCGCGATACAAGATCGGTTCATTCTCGCCCACAAAGAAACCTTAAATGAATAACCTAACTCGACAAGACGGATCACAAAATTGATACTTGCAGGCTTGAAACACCCTCGATGCCTCAAATCTTCCATTTCTTTTTCATGCTTTGTATGGATGTAGAGAACGGCACAACATTCTCGAAAGCACGGCAATTGCCTTTTGAAGAGGATGGGTTTTCAACCGGTATCGAGCCTACCACAGACACTTATTTGAGATGACTCAAACGAAGAAACAAAAGGCACACGACCTAGCACAACGAGACATACTTGGAAAAGACTCAAAGCCAACAATGAGATCGACAAGTCAAAAGACACGACAGACGGACATGTTTAAAAGAGACCTCAAATTTCGAGGAGCCGCCTCCTCCGTACACCTCCCACCCTTTTCTCGACGGCGTGATTCTCACATCACTGACCTCGTTCGGTTTTTCTCACAAAAACCCTTCTCTCACTTTTCTCTCAACTTACTCCTCTCTATTCTTTATTCTCTCATTTTGCATCCCTCCCCGAGGTGAATGATGATGAATAGGAAGTTGGGTTCATGCCCGACCCACTAGCTCAAGGCTATTTCTTTTGGTAGATGGGGTGCTTTTTCTCAAGTAGCGATGCCGACGTGGGGAAAGACAGATACCGCTCAACTGCGTTCTCTAGTTCATTATTTTGACCATTTTTGTTTTCTCCTTAAAACAGCTTTTGATCAAAATGAGAGTTGGATTAACACACTTATTCAATTTTTGATTTGAAAATCATGCTAATCAGCCGTGAGCACCGGAAATTCTCCTTTGGGGTCCAAACATGGTCCAATTTTGAAAATGAAATAGTTTTCGAGAAAATGAGTCAACCTCAATAAAATTTTTCAAAACTATTTTTGCAAATAAACGATGCTCAACAAGCATGAAACTTACCCTCGAGACATGCAACCCTGATCGGAGGCAATGGAAAATTGCCCCTTGCTTGAAGGGGGAATATGGCAACGGAAAGTTGCTCCTAGTTTGAATGGTAACTTAGGGCAACTTTTGGACATGGATGGCGGTGGGTGGCAACGGAAAGGTGCCCTTGTTTGATGATGATGCGCATGTCGTGCATCCTTATTGGTGACGATCGACCCTGACGCGAGAAGTCGAAGATGGCTTGAATCAATATATGGACACAATCACCGAGGTGTTGGTGGTTGGGCTCCAAGAGAAGATTGATCATGCAATTCCAAATTTGTAACCGAGACGCCGGATTAGGAGGAGGCAAGTGACCAAACCATGACATGGACCGAGACGCTTATGAAAGCGCTGGGGCCCGACTTCAAGACGGTTGCCTACGATCCCAAACATGGGAATCAAGCCTTACGAGTTCGGTTAAGGTACTCAGTATTTTAACCTTCACTATTTTCGTGCTCTAACTTTTGCCATAGGCTGCTATGTGTTTTCTAATTACAGCTTTGTTTGTTTTTCTTTTTCCATTCTTTTTCATTTTTCTTTCTTTTTCTTTTTCCTTTCTTTTCATTTTTTCTTTTTTTTTCTTTTCTTTAGGCTCTAACTTTTGCCAAGGCGCCTATGCGGTTTTCAATTATGAAGCTTTTTTTTTTTTTTTCTTTTTTTTTCTCAGATTTTTTTCTTTTCCCTTTGTATGTATTTTTGCTTGCTCTAACTTTTTGCTCTAGGTCGCCTTCTTCGGTTTTCGCCCAAATGAGCCTCTCAAAGGGTAAAAGTGTAACAAGTCCATGCCAAATGGTTTTTAGATTGAAGCTCATCCGTGAGAGTGGTCATGATTTGCAAGAGGACTCATCTTCGGTTCTTCGCACATCTCGACACCTTTGCCCTTAATTTGAGGGGTGTTCTCGTTCTAGCTTTGCAAGCTTCTTCCGACGAGGTCCGACCTTCCTGCTCGACTTTGGTGCCTCATGTTCGAGGGTCGCTGAACTGGGCCACACAAAGGCCGATTGGTAATCGCTTTTGAACATTCTCGATACCGGGTCCAAGGTTTGAAAATGAGGGTCGAGCCTCGAGGTCGAGAGCGATCCTAGGTCGCATAATTCAAGAGTGATTCCACACATGTCTTCGCAAGACCGCACAAAACATTTTTGAAAGTTTTCAAGAAAGCGACAAATCGCCGTCAAGACAGGTAGGACCAACTGGATCGAAACTAGGGTCCTTCTCAAGACTATGCCGACAAGCATGATTTCATTCATTAAGGGCTTAGCACGCCTCTTTCTCTCAAATTGATTCAAAATTTTGCAAAACCCGAGGAATTCCTTCCTCTTTGTTTTCACCACAAGAGTTCAAAAAGTTTTGAAAAACTTAAGTCAAAGCAATAATTTTAGGGCACAAGAGAGCAAAGGAATGTGTTGTCACCCCATTCAATTTTCTCGCACAACTAGCCCAATACAATCAACAAACATGGAAGCACTCAGAGTCAATGTCAAGCTTTATCTAAGTTTCCTGTGTGAACTGCTCCACAAATGAGGGGGGACCCAAGAAAACAAAAAGAAGCAATTTTAAAAACAAAACGGTGCTTGAGGCAACAACCCCAAGTCACCTAGTATTCTATACAAAGAGGACCGACTCATTACAATTAGATGTACTTTACAAAAGGATCGACTCAAAACAATGAGACAGACTCAAGACAAAATGATAAAAGACCCACTCGACACCGAGTCAGATTTACAAAATTAGCATCCAGTGCTCAAAAATGCGCCAAACGCCATATCCAAAAAATGTACTGTATTGCCCGCAGTGCTTGAATCTCAATTACATACTGCAGACGTTGTCCTCAGATTCAGGTCCTCACAATCCAAGAACTCAGAGTGACCGACGGCCGAGGTAGGGAGGATGACCTTGTTATCAATCAAACTCAGACCTCATGACGGAGGCGGAAGCAATTGTCTGGCATGGCCGACTGCTGATGGTACGACAAGATCGAGTGGCATCATGGCTCACGAAGGGGTTTGGGGAGGGCCGAGGATCGAGGGTGTGAGATGCCCCTTGGCCAAAATCAAGTGCCCTAGACAAAGGCATGTAAAGAGGATGGAAGGCCCCGCGCCTCTGGGCAAGTACTTCGAACTCGAGGACTCTTGCTAGATGCACTAGCGAACGGGTCACGGTGCAATTTTGCTTCGATCCTTTCCTGATGCAGTATCGGAGGGAAGAACCTTCTTGGCATGACGGGCCTATCCTGCTCTCGATTGATCGAATCGCCTCAAAGGGTGGGGAAAGCATCCTCCACGCTTTTGACATAACTACGATATCCGCCGCGATTCATTCCCCTTAAAGCCTCATCGCCCACAAGAAGAAATTAATAGGGTCGGCCCTTCATCTTGTCTCTTCCTCTCGCCTACCGATGAGAGATTTGGGTTGGTACTGCACGCAGCTGCCATAATTGGAGGCCATCTCGTTGACTCAATTAATCACACCGCCCCAACAATGGGCCCCGAGGTGCAAAGCTCCCCAAGATACGGTGCGACGTGGTGGAGCCGACATCCCGTAAGCAAGGTCTCGCCATAGACCTTGAGGTCACCGATCATCCCCATTAGTTCAAATGTGGTAGGCTCACGAGATCGATATAGTCAGGGCCCAGACTGGTGTGCAAGGCAACCTAGGCGAAAGTGCATATCAACAAGAGTCTCATCTTGTAGGGTGATCCTCGACTAATGCCGCCATGACCACAATCTCTTCAGAGTTCTCATTATGTTCACCCCGCCAAAGAAGGAGAAGACACTAATCGCTCGATCAACTCATCAATCTTCGAATCAAACGGAAAATGCGGTATTTCAGATTTCTGCATGACAGATCAAACACGGTGCAAAATTAACAACGGCACTATATCGCTGATCATCGTTTCGTATTCACTGCTCAAATCGAATCGATACTCACGGTATAATCGATTCTCAACAATCATCGACACTAGTGCCTCGTGCCTGATATTCAAATTTGCAACCGGTATATGCATTCCTCAGAGAGATACACTCTAAAAGCACATAGCAAGTAAATGAGAACCAAAACACCCCTATGTTGGGGTAGGGTTTCTGCCCTATTTTGTCGAGCTAGGGTTTCACCACGCACGCAATGTTTCAAACAACCTATGATCGTAAGCAACTCCGCCCTAGTTTGGAATGGTCACCAGGATCCAATATGCACTAGGTCGAATGGTCAAGGGTGCCCCAGAAACCGGGTTTGTGTTCTACATCGGCAGAGCCCGAACCGTCAAATTTTATGGTCATGCCTTGACAAGACAAGCCTCCCAACCGCCAGAATAGCAGATGGCCAACACGGTGTCCTAGGCGCACTAATGCACATGCAATGCAAAGAGACACATAAATGAAATCAAAACAGATATCACGAAGTTCGAGTCAAGCTCTAAACTCCCCAAAGAAGTCGCCAGAACCAGACGCGCCTGGGCTTCACTCTACAGCTCGACTGATTTTGTGTCGCGGTTCTAAATCAACCAAAGAGTCCAACTCGCAAATCGCTTTGAGAAAAATTGATTTTGAAAAGAAGTGCCAAACATGGACCGCTGCAGATTACATGAGTCGCCACCTAAATATTTTATTTTTGGGAAATTTAGGAAACCCCGACTCGGTGCCAAGGCCACGGTCCGCCGTTACCAAAGTGTCTTGGCTCGGAGCTTGGGTACGATCGAAGGTCACTATGAGCACTCTTCGCCGTCCAAGACCGCCTCTACTAACCGTGATATCCAATTTTGAAAACTTTATGCTCTATTCCGTTATTAGCCTAGAATTACTATGTTATGCGACAAAGAAACAAGTATAGACTAGATCGCCTAATTTGGGAATAAACATTGCATATCCGCTTTTGTCTCAAAAATGTGTTAGATTTTGCTACTGCAAGTAGGTTAAAATACGGATTTCAATGAGTTGTCCCAACTCAATCCAACCTCCACCCACAGCATTCAAATAGTTTATCATGTAAGCACTTAGTCGCATGGCAAACATATTGTCATGGTAAACATTCACACGCCAGGCGATATGCTAAAGCCATAAAACTTACATCAGACTTCGTACAAAACAAGAAACTAGTTAGCAAACATGCATGACCTAGTTCATGTTATGGCTAATGCATCACACGCAGAGATGTAATCTAGAGTAGGCTCGCTAACCCTAAACATGGCATGTGAAATGCTATCACGAGCACGATTCAATTTGGAATTGAAAGTACGATGCGCTTTTGTATGATGTACCGAGCCCTGCATGTAAACAAATGCATGAATGCACACATGCATTGCATAAAGTATGCTAATTTAGACATGCCCTAATCTACCATAAGGTAAATAAAGGGATAGAAAGAAGTGGGGTTAAAGACATACACCCACTCACACACGCTTATTACAAATTCGCCTCGCCGAGGGACCAAATAATAATACAGCCTAATAAATAATTAACTATTCTAGCTAATTTAAATATTACAAATCAACTAAATTAATTAAATAGACTAATTAATCTATTTAAGCGATAAATGCCTAAGGAGGGTCGACTGCTGCCAGCCCGGCTCGCCGAACTACACCACGCCAAGTGTGGCCTCTGCTTCTCCGCTCTCTCAAAATTTAAACTTCGTGGGTGCCTCAGAGCACTGGGGAACATCACCGCCGAGGCAGGAGCCACCGCCGAGGGAGGAAGCCACCGCTCATTTCATTATCGGCCGCTAAGAGGCAAATGGGCAATAAAGAGTGCCGACGTTCTTTATCCTCGCAGAACCCGCAATCGACAAAGAGCAGAGGAAACCAAAGGCAAGGCAATGCAAACCAAAGCATGTATGCACCAAGCACATCCCTCATCATGCTATGGACTCAAGGGGGCATGTGCCTCGATTCTCGACCATCAATCGCGATTTCCATGCGTGATGATCCTAAGAACCAAGAATGCACCTTCACTTTCAAATGCATGCAAAACACATAGGCACAAGGGGTACCAAACCTCCATCAAACTCACTTCAAGAGGCTTGGTATGCATATTAATGGTGCAATCCTACATGTCATCTAGGGCAAGATGGACAATATTGATGCATTTATGCAAGCATACAAACAAGCATATAATACAAGCATGCAATCCAATGGAATAATGGACTTAGACATGAATTAGGCAACCCTAAAAGGCCTAAGATCAGTGGTCAAAATGCCTAGAAGATGAGACCAAATGCACACACACATGTGCAAGTGTCAAGGCCCAAGACTTAGTGCAAACCAAAGCAATTCTCATGCATACTTTGAAAGAGGCCAAACATGGACTAATAGCATGCATTGTTATGCTCAGAGCCCGGCGGCACCTTATCCATAAAGGTCAAAGTCATGAGGCCCCTCCCCGGAAAACCAGCCTTGCCAATCGTCAGTGCTTGTGTCGATTAGAGAGCTTCGCCCTATCCATTGTCGATGTGATGGCTTGTCTGCACCCATGATGCCATGAGCAATCCTCAAAATGGACATATATCCTCATCAATCTTCCTTTAGTACAACTTCTTCTTCTAGCAATTTTTCCTGCTTTCACCTCCTTATCCTTCCTTTGGGACATGCCCAGCTGGTCTAGGAAAGCGGGGTTTAAAATAACCGCCCACCCAAGTCATGCGATCAACTTCTTCTATAATAATTACATCATCTCGGGCGATTCTCGGCCCCAAATCTTCATCAACAAAGGGCAAGATGCAAATCATCATCTTCCCACTACGTTCTCCTGCAACCGCATAAGCATATGTCCGGGTTCTCTGCACTATTCCCGTGTCCATAACACGCCAATCCCTCACAGGGCTTTTGGCTTTTCTAACCTTTTTAATCATTCCCAATTCTTTTTCTTCATGTTTGAACCACTTCAACAGCCAGGGCTTCCCTGCTCAGGACGGGCTGCACAAATACTACTCGCTTTTTAGCAAAATTGTTAGTGTCATGCGTTTCCCAAGAACTCCCCTTGTCTTAGGTTGTTTCCAATTTCTAGTAGCGGGCCCAACTTTCTAGTCAAGCTCCAACTTTAGTCGAGATCTCTCATCTACATCCCTACTTCATCACTAAAGCCACCCAAGACATCCGCTGGATCCATTCACATATCGTAACCAATGCACGCACATCCCCCAAAACCTACCATTGAAGAATGGGCAGTGTAGCTTATGTCCTCCTCAAGGCCGCCGGTTATCCGGGGCCTCTGGCTTAGTCCGCTCTTCCTCGACTACATTAACCTCTCAAATTGCTAAGCAACACCACCTCGGGTTCTAGCCTCCTGATCAATGTACCGATTCAATATAGTGGTAGTGGTTGTATTTCTCTCAAAGCGAAGCTCATAGAGCCCCCGCCAGCATGCCTTCTTCTACCACTTCCGCCACCGACAGCCTGTTCGGTTAGATATGACGGCCATCATGCACAGACCGGTGACCGCTTCTCGAATAAATGAAGATTCCGGCCAGGTGAGTAGGGAGTGATAGAGATAGCATCGGGTCGACGACTAATTACCCGTTGTTTGATGAGGTTTATTTGCCTGAAAGCAGATGGGCTTTTCGCTATGTGGTGGAAGGGGATTTGTAGTGATGTTTGGCTTCGGGAGGCACTATCACTTTTGTTGTCAATGAGATCTTGAATCTCATGACGTAATCTAAAGCATAGGTCGGTATGACCATTCTCACTGGGCTGAAAGGTGCAAGATTTGGCCTGGTCATGTGTGTAGGAGGGAGCGAATAGGCAATAGGGCGCCGACTCTAGGGGCTTCTGGGATGTCCTTTTTTGATCAGACCCTCAAGGTCACCGACAGAGACATGTAGAGTAGGGTGAAAACCTCCGCCTCGGGGGTGTTTTGTAGGTTGTGAGGTGGTTTCGGCTGTGCCGCAAAAGGGTGGCTATTTTCGATGTGGTAATGGCTACACCAAAATCAGAGGTCTCAAGCAATCGACTACTACCGATAGTCGATTTGGATCACAGATAAAAGCCCTCTTGTCGCTTCTTTCACATGGACAATCATACCCTATTTCATTGCATCCTCTATCCGCACCCTATTTTGTGGAGGTCAAGAACGCGACAGAGGTAAGACGATCATTTTCTCAGAGCAAAATGTTCTTTGTAGGTTACGAACCACCATCCAGATCCGGTCCTTTCACCGGTCGGGTTGTCATCATGGAGGCCTTGGCCTCCATCTAAGTTACGGGTCAAAGAATCCTCATTCGCTTGGAGGGTTGCTTCGAGATCACGGGTTGTGAACTCGATCTGTGTGTTGTAAGAGTACTGCAGTACGAAGGCCTCATCCATTTCCTTCAAATTTTTTTTTACAGAGTCCTCGAGTTTAGCATACCAGATAGCCGCAATACCCGAAAGGGTCTGACCAAAGAGGGATAACTTCTGTAGTCTAGACAAGCCCATCGACTGCAAAATGTCAGAAAATAGCTGCAAATGGAACCATGGATCACCCGAGCTATCAAAGCGGTCTATGCTATGGCATTTGAATCTATCCGCAACGCTACCACCAAATCAGATAGCCATCCTCTATATCCGGACTGTTGACACCTCGAAGCCGCCAAATAGCTTCTCAAGCTTGCTCACTTTCAAAGCGGTAGGATTGACCTCAAACTCAAACGGTGCCTCCGCTGGGTAGACCTGCTTGAAGTTTAGTGGAACCGGTCGCCAAAATGTCCGTGATTCTCTCGACATTAGTTGCATCCTGCAAGTGGAACGCCGACCGGGTTGGATGCGAAGCGAGGTCGCCGCTATTGTGGTTGTTGTTGCTATTAAAGCTTGGGATTAACTCACCGTCGGTCAGAATTTCCGTCATGTGATGACCGCCAGGGTAGCATCCACCGCATGGCCTCGATAGTTTGTTGAAGTTAACGCAACATATCCTCTATGTTGTCTATGGGCAATGATCTACCAAGACCGTGTATACTCTCTTCCGAGGTGGAAGCGTAAAATCGGCCCGACCGAGCATGTGAGTGACGAGATAGTGACCGCTGAATTGGCGACTCGAACCGGTGATCTATGCCCCGACTCTCTCCATCTTGTAACCTGAGGTAGCGAAGCAAACACCGGTTGTCCTCTAATAAGAAGCTTAGATCGACAAATCCTCGACCGAGTCCAGAGTGCCCTGGGTAGCTCATCCAAGCAATCGTGAAAGACTAACTTGCAAAAAGAAAAATAAAGCAAAAGAAACAAAAATCGAAACACACATGACTCCTCGCTTAGATAGAAACAACACGCAATGAAATCATGAGCTAGACAATCAGACTAAACACCGATTTTTGCCCCAAACCGACACCTCAACCGATACTCAGACTTGCAACCGATACATACATTCCGCAGAAGTTTCACTCAAAAGCACGATCAAGCAAGTAAGAACCAAAACACCTCTATGATGGGGTAGGGTTTCTGCCCCTAATTTCGCCGAGAACTAGGGGTTTTCTATGCAAGCAAGCAAAGGTCAAACTAATCTACATTCTACCGAGCAACTGCCCTAGTTTGGAATAGTCTCTATAGCTTCCGAGCATGCATCTAGGTCGATTAGTCAAGGGTGTTTCAAAGAAGACCACCTAATATACCTCTCCTAACACCGAGAAGGAAAGGAGGATCAAACGGTACAACCAGAGTCCAGATTTGAGGTTTGTGTTCTATCGTAGCAGAGCTCATGAATCCTGGTCAAATTTTATGGAAAGCTTTTTCAAGCAAAGCCTTCGCAAACCGCCAGAATAACAGATGGCAAACACTATGACTTAGGCGTAACCAATGCAAATGTAATGCAAAGAAACACATAAGTGTAGATAAACAACATCTCATGAGTTCGAGTCAAGTTCTCTAAATCAGAGCAGAATGCTTAAAAACTGGCTCGACTTTCTTCGCACTTTTGGAGAGCTCGAATTGTTCTATAAGGCCTGCACTTCACTTCTCAATCTAATCTCACAAAGTGCAATGCGAGACCGATAAAAAACAAAGAGTCCAATCTCAAATCATTTTGGAAAAATCGATTTTTGAATCAAATAATGTCAAAACTGGACTGCTGCCGCATTAAAGAGTCGCCACCCAAATATTTTTGTTTTGGGGAAATTTAGAAAAACCCCGACTCGCACTAAAGGCCACGGTTCGCTATCACCAACGCTGTTCTCGCTCAAGAACTTGGGTATGAGGGGGAAGGTCATGAAATGAGCACCTCGCCGCCGATCAAAGGATCATCCTCTATTAATCATGATATGTTGTGTTATAAACCTCATGTGTTCTTATCCGTTATGAGCTAACTTACTATGTGACGCACACGAAAGCAAGTATAGACTAAAATCGTAAGAATTGGAATGAAACAACTCATGTTTGCTTTGAAAATGGTTTGAATTTGCCACCCGCAAGTGAGCTAAAACGGATTTGCCACCTCAAGTGGGCTTAAAACTCACAATCATTGAATTGTTCCAATTAAAACAACAAAGCCTTCCATAGACATTCATGCGCTTAAGCAAATACACATATCCTATGGCAAGCATGCGAATCATGGCAATATGGAAATCACACTCATGCAAGTATGCTAAAGCATAAAACTTACCGAGTATTCCAAGCCAAAACAAAAACTAGTTAGGAAATGCATGATCCCAACTATACAAGATGCCTAATGCAACACATGCAATATGAAATTAATAAAATACCACTATCATGGCATATGATACAATTTGATACAACATGCTTTGAAACACGCCTTCAAATAAGATATTGAAAAGACAATGTAGTTTGAATGATGTGCCGAGCCTCGCAGACATGCAAAAACAAAATGAATGATACAAACATGCAAGCATAAGGTATGCTATTTGAAAATGTCCCCGATCTAACCATCGAAGCGTTAAGTAAAAGTGAGAAAGACGGGTTTGAAGACAAGCACACACGCCACAAGACACTTATTATAACATTATGCCCTCTAAAGAGGGTCCAATGAATAAGCTAACTAGCTACGCTTAATTAAGCTTAACTATTACAATACAATTGAAATAAATCAACTAACTTATTCTAAGCTAATTAAATATTACAAAATGAATTAACTAGATAAAAAACTTTAACTAATTAAGCACAACACTTGAATTGAATAGTTAGCTACACAAACCAATTAAAGCAATTAAATGGCCTCTTTTATAGGGCGGGATACATGCGTGCTCGGTTGGTTTCTCCTAAGAATCCATCGCCTTGCCATCCGACAATTTATTTGCACTTGTTTTGATCTCTCGATATTTGTTCCAACTTCCGTAACACCTCTCGCTCCATCTCGGAACACACTATGCAAACTTTTTCACCGATGGTCGATTAGCTACAATTGGCTATTTCCGCCACTAATGGTGGCTTCTGGCCGGCCGATACATGTACGGGTTTGCCACATCGCTTATGAACTTTCCTTTTTGTAAAAGAGAGCAAAAGAGGCAAGGTAGTGTATTCTCAAGGAGTGTATGTATCGCTACCCTCCTTATCATCGCACAAACTCGAAGGGTGTATCTTTGGCCCTTGCCATCAACCAAGCATTTTCAATGCATGATGGCTAGAGAACCAAGCTTGTACAAGGTCAATGAATGCACAAACAAGACCAAAGCAACCACCACCCTATCATGCTTGGTCAAGGGTGATGGTGATTAAGAAAGTGGAACGCTTCAACACTTTGAGTATGAAACATCCCATTTTTCTTGTGTTCGAATTAACGTCCGATCCAAACACATGCAATGCAATACAAAGATGCTCAATCTTGCCTCTTTACTTTGTTCATTTTGCTTACACATTTTACATTACCGATTAGTCCTTTAATCGATTAAGTCCAAGGTGATTGTCCTCTAATGGAAAGAGGGCTTGAACCTAAGTGCCTTGAGCATGAAAGAGGCCTCATGCTTTTGGTTAGTAGAAACCATTAAGAGATGATTAAAACCATTAGCATGAGGCCTCAATTCCACACCAAGCCAACAAGGGGTTCAAAGCTACTTTCAAAAAACAAATGAAAGAGTGAAGAATGAAGGAGATGGCAAAGATTTTAGTTTTGAAATGGGATGCAAAATGGCATTAAATCATGCAAGCAACTCATGCAAGTCATGTTAGAAAGCCTAACTCACTAAGCTAGTGAAAGAGATTGCACTACAACCATACAATACAAGTCTCAAAGGGCCTAACCAACTCAAAATAGAGCTAAGACTAGTCAAAATAGTGGCCAAACATCACCGAGATTAAAGCACAAAATGCTAGAAAAAGCATGCTCACATGTTAGCTTGCAAACAAGACTTAAGACACAACTCTCAAAAAGCAATGAAAGAGTGAAATAAATGAGCATGTGACAGAGCTATATACACCGAAACTACATGCAAAATGATGCTACAACATGCAAACCATCACAAACACTTCATGCTTAAAGCCTTAAAACAATGAGCTAGTGAAGACCATTACACGATAGCCTTGTAATACAAGCCCGAAAGGACTTAACAAACCCAAAACAGAAGTTAACGAGGCCAAAAATAGTAGCAAAAACATGCTGGAATTAAGCTAACACAAGCTAGAATAATAGGCTAAATCATTACACGCTAGACTAGTAAGCACAATTGCACTACACGCATAAAAAGCAAGCAACAAATGCTCCAACCAACCCAAAACAGAGATGAAACATGCCAAAATAGAGCCTAAAATATGCTTGAATTGCTAAGTCAAGCTAGAAAATCAAGCTACCATGTGATGCTAACCTGCATGCAAGCAAGACACAAGCAGAGGCTAACCCTCCATTTTGGACACTAAAACATAAGTTTTCCACAACTCAAATAACTCTAAATTTCAAGTGGTTTAAAGGGCCAAAAAGTTGATTTAAAGATGGTAAGAAATGGCACAAAAGGCTTCAACAAGCCAAAGAGCAAAAAGAGGAGACAACCACCTAGCTCAAAATAGGCTCAAACTACCATTTTAGGACTGAAAAATAGAGGTTTTTCAGCTTGGAAACCAGCTCAAAAAATAGTGTGAAAAAGATGGCAAAACAAGTGTTCAAAATAAAGCTTACAAGGCAAGTCTTTTACCTTTTGAAGACAAAGACAAAATAGGCCCTTTCTCGAGGTCAAACAACCTTTTAAAAGCTCAAAACAAACCCCAAAAGAACCTCTTCAAGGTGGTCCAATTTGGTTAAGACTTGATGTGAAAATTTGTAGAGAATTCTAACTATAAGGCACAAAAACAAGAAGAAAGAGAGAATTCTAGAGAGAGTGAAATTTGCTCAAAATTGTCTAACCCTCCAAAATGAGGAAGAGACCCCTTATATATAGAAAAACAAGCTTAGAACTTGTATTCATCCTTCATACATGTGTATGGAGATGAGCTTCATGAACAACATCTAGCACAACCTGCAAACAAATATCCTAAAAAGGAGAAAAATGGTCATCGGCCATCATCAGGCTTTATCGCCACCATCGTTGTAGTCAATTTACCACCAGAGACACCCCATTTTGACCGCCTCAAGACTTGATGTCACCACTTGGACACTCGGTGATCGTCTTTGTTTGTGTTCATTTGAGTTGAGTTCAGGAGGTCTCATGCCGCTTTACCTCAGATCTCTTAATCTGCATCAGGTGTTTGGTTTTGGCACCAAACACTTGTGCTTTCTCAAGGGCGTGGAATGGCTTGTTACCATCCCCACATCCCACCGCCTTCCCCTAGTATCACCGCTGCTTATGGGTGCCACCACTGCAACACGCCCATGAGGGACCTCGCCACACTTACTCTTAAGTTTGTTGCGGTTCTAACCGAACCAAAGAGTCCACCGCAAATCGTTTTAAGGAAAACAGATTTTTCGAAAAGTAGTGCCAAACATGGACCGCTTTGCCAGACAGTCGCCACCTAAATATTTTTAAAATGGAATTTAGGAAACCTCGACTTTCGGTCAAGGCCACGGTCCGTCTATCACCAAAGTTGTCTTGGCTCGAGCTTGGGTACGACGGGAAGGTCACTATGAGCACTTTCGCCCGTCCAAGACCGCCTCTACTAACCATGATATCCTCTTTTGAAAACATTACGTGTTCTTATTCCTGCTATTAGCCTAGATTTACTATGTTATGACAAAGAAACAAGTATAGACCAAATCGCCTAAGTTGGAACAAACATTGTAAGTTTGTATTTGAAAATGACTTGCTACTCATAAGTAGGCTAAAATGCGTGTTTTGCCACCTCAAGCTGCTTTAGAAAAAGACTGCTTTTGCCAACTATCTAGTGGGCTTTAAACTCACGCTTTAATATGTTGTCCCAATTTAGGTAATTCAACCTCCATCCACAGCATTCATGCAGCTTATATCATATAAGCACTTAGCCTCATGGTAAGCATGCTATCATGGCAACATTCACACGCATGTGATATGCTAAAGCATAAAAGCTCACCTAGTACCCAAGCCAAAATGAAACTTATTAGAAATCCATGCATGGACCTAAGCATACTGAAATGTCTAATGCAACACATGCAAAGATGATCCCAGGCAAGTTCTATTATCCTAAACATGGCATGTGAAATGTTACAAATAACATGTATTCAATTTGGAATTGAAGTACAATGCACCATGTATGATGTAGAGCCCGATGCATGTTAACAAATGCATGGATGCACGCATGCATTGCATAAGGTGTGCTAAATTAAACATGCCCTAATCTACCATCATAAGGTGTAAATAAAAGGGATAGAAAGAAATGGGGTTGGAAGACATACACCCACTCACACACACTTATTACAATTGGCCTCACTGGAGGGACCGAATAAATAAATAATACGCATCAAGAATAAATGAATAAATAAATTATTACAAATTCCTTGGCATCAAATTAAAGCATCTAAAATGAAATGAAATGGCCTCCCGCTACCTTGGAATGCGCGAATGATGCATGCTCGATGTCCGCCTTGCCCGGAAACCCGCATAAAGGACACCGCTTCGCTTTTTGCCTTGCTCCTCCAAAAAATTACCAAAGTCCCAAGAACCTTCCTTGCACTCACGCTGAAAGTGCCATCGGTGGAGGAAAACACCACCGGCCGCCAGGGTGACCACCGGCCGCAATATAAGATTATCGGCACAAAAAATGTGCCGGTCGGCATTAAAGAGTGCCTATTTCGGCACTAAATTTCGCGGAGACATGGATAAAGAACAGATGCTGAAGAAAGAAGTACATGACATGGAATTCCAAGCAAATGTGTGCACCAACACATCCCTTATCATGTTTTTGACTCAAGGGAGATGTGCCTCGGTTCTCGGACCACCAATCACGCATTTCCATGCATGATGGCCCAAAGAACCAAGAGGGCAATTTTGATTTCAAATGCATGCAATGCAAACAAGCATATAGGTGCTAAGCCTCCATCACACTTCATTTCAAGAGGCCTAGCATGTATGACAATGTGATGCAATCCTAGACATGGCAACTAGTATGCAAAATGGCAATATATGGCAAACATACGAGTAAGCACACAAGGCAAGCATGCAAACCACATGGGGGATGGACTTAAACATGGATTAGGCACCTAAGTAGGCCTAAAACAGGGCCAAATGGACCAAAAAGGTAGACAAACATCCATGCAATCATGCAAGCCAAATGGCCTAAGGCTAAGGCACAAAGTAGAGCATTCAACCATCCCCATACACTGACCATTCATGGCATATATCAAGCAACCAAAAACAGATTTTCAGCATGCTAAAATACACCTAAAACTCACACACATGGTATCCCAAAAGCTCTAAACACACAAGGCCTATTCTTGGGCATAAAAGGACACACCTTTGAAGCATGAAAGAGATGACAAGCACAAACATGTGAGCATGATTTAGGGACTGAAATGTGATCTAAAAATGATGCCAAATCATGAGATCAAGGCAAGCTAAACACGCTAGAGACTCACACACCCCAAGGCTAGCAAGCCAAAAATGCAAAGTGACTATATAAGGCATGTCATGGATGGCCTAAACAACCAAAAACAGATCTTATACATGGAAAAACAAGCACATTTTCAGTTTATGATCAGCCACAAAAACAAAAAGCAAGATAGGCTAACAACTCATGCAAGATTACGGTAAATCACATGGATTTCAAAGCAAGTGCATGATAGAGAGGCCAAATATGGTTTAGCCCTTCTTCAATGTTGAAGAAGGGCTCAAAACAAGCTTCTTTACAGTATATCACAGCCCCAAAATCAATAAGCATACAAGGCTAACTAACCATGCAAAAATGAGGCTAAAACATGAATTTCAAAGCAAGTAGCCTAAGGATTATCCAAACAATGTCGAGCCCTTCAACTATGTTGTAGAAGGGCTCAAAATAAGCCTACTCCTAGCCTACATTATGCTCTGAAACAGATGATACACATAAGCCAAATATTCTGTGCAAGAAACATGGCATACAAGAGGATCTTGAGATAGGTGCTAGATGCAGCCACCAAACGGCAAGGGGTCCTCAATCAAACATGAAGAGGACCCCAAAATAAGACTATTTGAAGTTTGGGTCGGAGCCCAAAAGTGCTTGCAACTAGGGCTAAGAAATGAAGCAAGAAAATGCAAGAAAGGGGAAGATGAAGACTTACCCTTGAAGACCAATGAACCAGCACCTCTTGGACCAAGTTTTGGTGCTCCTAGCTCTGCAAATGTCCCCAAGTCGTTGGAAATGGAGTGGTGGTGGTAGTGCTAGGTGGTGGTGAAGGAATGGCTCAAGAACAATGGAGTTTGGAGTGGAATGAGAGAGATATGGTGTTATAGATATATATGTTAGATATATATATCTATCAAACGGTTTTTTGCTTAGAAATCTCCAACCCTTGAGCAATGGAGAGGGCATGCTTATATAGGTAAGATAAGCCAAGACTTAGAGGCTAAGTCATGGAAAGGGTCAAGGGTTCAAAGGAGGTGCAAGGCTTCTTGGAGAAGCTAATACAGCCAAGCTTCCAAGAAGCCAGCAAGGTTCAACCTTCTAGAAGGGTTTTGGGGGTTCAAAGGCTCCAAATAGATGCATATATGTATGGAGGGTGGTTCATGCATCCCAGCTGGCACTGGTATGCACCAGGCTTGGGGGGTGCAAAGGGTTCAACCCGGCCAGCCAATTTGATTTTCAGCCAAAATAAAGTGCCGGTCGGCACTCTTTTCGGCCGGTCGGCTAAATAGAGTGCTGATGGATGATTCCTTAGTCAAATCATGGCCGGTGGGTATGCAAATCGAAGCCCCGGAAGTTAGCTTTCCAATGGCGCAAACCTTGCATCAAAATTCCTCCTATGCAAAAAGTTATGCCCTTTTCCGTGAAGTCGCGCAGACTCGATCCAACCGGAATGATCCCCTGCTTCAACCAATCATATCTCCTCCACCCGGACTTGGCTCTAGGAGATTCTTGAGTGCAAAGTGAAGCCCCATAAGTCTTCTTTCCAATGATGGTGGACTCATAGCTTCACTCCAAGTATTGAATTGAATAAGCCCGATTTAGCGAGGGCTGCTCGATTCCCTTCTACCGGATCTATGCCGAACTTCTCCCAAACCAGCTTTTCCTCTCCTTTCCTCTTTTCTTCAACTCCAAACCCTTAAACAAAGTGTTTGGGAAGATTTGCCTCTTCTTGCCGAAGGAATTGAACTTCCGCTGTTCGCACATCTCTCAACACCGAGCAAACTATCAAGAATGCCCAAGTCTTGAGGCGGTCAAAAATGGGGTGTCTCTGTTGCCCCTCTTGACAGAACTCGAAAGTCATAACAATGACGGAGTGAATGTCAAAGCCCCGAGATTTAACCCATTTTTGACAAGGTCAAGACTTGGACAAACAAACAAAATATCGATAAATAAATGGTTGTGCTCAAGAAGTCGCCCACGTATCCCTTGCAAGGAATCAAACCAACAGAAGTTCGGGCAGGATGCAAAGAGATGCACAATGCAAGTGCATAACTTATGATCATGTAAAGGATGCTGTAACGAAGCACACATGCAACAGTTTTAAGCTAGCATACACCAGACTACACTACAATGCAGAAGGATGTAAGAGAATTATGCGATTCTCACGAACATGTGCGTAGATACACAAAAGTGAACGGCGTGATAGAAACACTAAGTGGCCAAACACGTGTGATGGATACACCAAAGTGAAGAGAGTGTGATGGATACACTATATGACTAAAGTGTGGTTGATACACTAAGTGAAGCAAAGTGTGACAGATACACAAAGCAAAACGAGTGTGATGGATACACTAAGCAAATATGTGGTAGATACACTGCTTAATGTGTGATGGATACACAAAGGGGCATGTGATAGATACAAAAAGTGAATGTGTGTGGTAGATACACAAAGGAGTATGTGATAGATACAAAAAGTGAATGTGTGTGGTAGATACACAAAGCGAAAGTGTGTGATTGATACACAAAGCGAGCGTGTGTGATTGATATACAAAGAGAGCGTGTGTGATTGATACACAAAGCGAGTGTGAGTGAGCACAAGTGTGTGATTGATACACTAAAAACGTAACACGAGTGTGATAGATGCACTGAAAGTGAACTGAGTGTGATTGATACACTAAAAGTGAACACAAAGTGTGATAGATGCACTGAGTGAACAGGAGTATGATTGATATACTAAAAGTGAACACAAAGTGTGATAGATGCACTTAGTGAACAAGTATGATTGATATACTAGAGGTGAACACGAAGTGTGATAGATGCACTTAGTGAACAAGTATGATGGATATACTAAATGTGAACACGGCGTGATAGATGCACTTAGTGAATGGTGAGTATGATTGATATACTAAAAGTGAACGAAGTGTGATAGATGCACTTAGTGAACAGGAGTATGATTGATATATCGAGGGTGAACACGGCGTGATAGATGCACTTAATGAACAGGAGTATGATTGATATGATCGAGGGTGAACACGGTGGGATAGATGCACTTAATGAACAGAGTATGATTGATATATTAAGGGTGAACACGGCGTGATAGATGCACTTAGTGAATGTGAGTATGATTGATATATTAAGGGTGAACACGGCGTGATAGATGCACTTAGTGAATTAGAGTATGATTGATATACTAAAGGTGAGTGAAGTGTGTGATTGATACACTTGAATGCAATGAAGTGTGTGATTGATACATCGAATGAAATGAAGTGTGTGATTGATACACCTAATGAAATGAAGTGTGTGATTGATAATCGGATGCAATGAAGTGTGATAGATACACTAAAGTGAGAATGGGTGTGATAGATACATAAAATGATAATGTGTGTGATTGATACACGAAATGAGGATGTGTGTGATAGATACGTAAAATGAGAATGAAATGTGATTGATACACTAAATGAGTATGTGTGATAGATACACAAAATGAGTGAATATGCGTGATAGATACACAAAATGAGAATGTGTGATAGATACACAAAATGAGAATGTGCTGATAGATACACAAAATGAAAGAAGTGTGATTGATACACTAAATGAGAATGAAGTGTGATTGATACACTAAGGCAAATGAAATGTGTTAGATACACTAAGTGGAGCAAATGACTGTGTGATAGATACACTATGAATGGGGTGTGATTGATACACTAAAGCAAATAAAGTGTGTTAGATACACCGAGTGAAAGACGTGTGATTGATACACGAAGGGAATGAGGTGTAATTGATACACTATTCGCTTGAAGTAGACTTGATCTTGAGCTTGAAGTAGAGGTACACTCATACTGAGCACTGCAAGGCTCAAGAGGTACACACGGGATGTAGTCTCGAATTTCTTCAAGGTGAAACACACTCAGATGCTTCAATTTTCCCTCTTTTCTTTTGCTTTGATCTGGAACCTATATAGCTTCAGATAGGTCCTGGTTCTCTGCTCACACTTATCGGGGTGAACTCTCCCCGTAGCTTTTATGAAAGAACGAACTGTTTTGCACAAATGTGGAGAATGGCACGACTCTCGAGCACAAGACGATTTGATTTTGAAATTGAAATTGAGTTCTCAATCGGGTATTGAGTCTACGACCGACACAAAGACACCACGACTCAACATGGAAATAAAAGGCACATAACCTAGACACATCGAGTGACACTCGAGACGACTCAAAAACAAGAATCGAGACAAACAAAAGGACACGACACTCAAACGCAAGCAGGGAGCCCGTTTCACCGGGTAGTATTTCCCACCCTTTCTCATTTGTGATCCTCACATCACTGCCCTCAAGCTCTATTTTTCAAAAAGCCCTTTTCTCACTTTTTTCTCTCATCGCGACCTCTATTCTTCAATCTCTCATTTTTCATCCCTCCCCGGGTGGTTGATGGATAAACAGAAGTTGTGGGTTCTTGCCCCTAGCATTCCGCTAGATTTTGTTCTACAAAGAATTTCTCCCACAGAGGGGTTGTGTTACAACCGGTGTGTAGCAAATCGGCCAGCCTAACATCGGTTGAGGATGCTCACCGGGAATTTGGACGTGGTTAGATCTGTCCAGATGAGGAAGTGGAACATCTTGATCCATTCCAATTCGTGCTTCGCACTTGACTTAATACCTCGTTGCTTGGAGGATGAGAGAACTTTCTGCTCTTTGTTGTGCCCTTTTCCGGCAAGTATGTTGACAATGGGGAAAAGACAGGAAGCCTGACTCAACTGTGCCCCTAGTTCATCATTTTGACCATTTTTTGTTTTAAAACAATTTTGACCAACATGAAAGTTAGATTAACATGCTTATTCAACTTTTTGATTTAAAATCATGCAAGTCAGGCTATGAGCACTGAAAATTTTCCTTTTTTGGGTCCAAGAAAATGGTCCAGTTTTTTGAAAAGATGGAATAATTTTCGAGAGAATTAGTCAACCTCAAAGAAAATTCTCAAAACTATTTTTTGCAAACGCCAATGCTCAACAAGCACGGAACCTACTCTTGAGATGCGCAACCCTGGATCCATAAGCGATGGAAAATTGCCCTTGTCCGAAGAACACCGCATGGCAACGGAAAGTTGCCCTTGTTTGAAGTGACATCATGACGCTTTTGAATGCAACGGAAAGTTGCCTTGTTTGGATAGCATCGCAGTTGTACTTGTAGTCACCTCGTGAGCGATTTAACACAACCGCATTCTTAGATACAGAGAAGACAAAGATGGCGTAACCATCGCATGGACACAATCGAATTGGAAGTGTTTATGGTCGACTTCAGAATGAAGTTGCCACGATCCCAAACATGGGAATCAAGCCTTCACGAGTTCGGGTTAAGGTACACCTGCATTTAACCTCTCCTTTTTATGCTCTAACTTTTGCCATACGCCTATTGCGGGTTTTCGACCTATGAGCTTCTTTTTCTTTCCTTTTCAATTCTTTTTCATTTTTTTTCTTCTTTTTTTTTTTTTTTTTTTTTTTTTCTTTTAGGCTCTAACTTTTGCCAAGGCGCCCGATGCGGGTTTTCGACCTTGCGAGCTTCTTTTTCTTCTTTTTTTTTTTTTTTCTATTCTTTTCATTCCTTTTCATTTTTTCATTTTTTGCATTTTTTTTTTTATTTTTATTTTTCTCTTGCTCTAACTTTTGTTCGGTCGCCTTCCGGTTTTCGCCCAAATGAGCCTCAAAGGGTAAAAGTGTAACAAGTCCATGCCAAATGGTTTTAGATTGAAGCCATCTGTATCCAAAAGAGCGGTCATGTATCGATTTGAGGAGGATCCATCTTCGGCTCTTCGAGCACAACGGATATTTTTTTCCCCTAGTTCTAGGGGGGGGCTTCTGATCTTGCTTCCCATGCCTCTCTTGACGACATCTGGTCTTCTTGATTTGGCTTTCTTGCCTCTTGTTCGAGGGTCGCTGAATCGGCCACACAGGCCTCACAGTGTAGTTAACCGTTGAACGTTTTGAACCTAAGTACAGGGTTTGAAAGCAAAGGGGTAGAGTCTCGGGGCCGAGAGCGGTCCTAAGCTGCACAATCCCAAGAGCGATTCAACACATGTCTTCGCAGGACCGAGCAAAACAATTTTTGAAAGTTTTAAGAAAGCGAAGTCGTCATACGAAGACAGCAGGACCAATCTGGATCAAAGCTAGGGTCCTTCTCAGTACTTACACTAACAAGCATGATTTCATTCATTAAGGGCTTAGCACGCCTCTCTTTCTCTCAATTCGATCAAAGTTTTGCAAATTCCGAGGAATTCCTCCCTCTTTGTTTTCACCGCAGTGTTAGAAAAAAGTTTTGAAAACTTAGGTCATTACAATGACTTCAAGGTACGTAAAAGACAGAGCTTCTAGTCAACATCGCCATCTCATTTAGAACTTCGCACAACCGCACACGGCGTAAACAAATGCGAGAGCGTGAAAATCACTTCGGCCGTTTCATCTGTGACTGTTGGCATAACTGCTCCCCGCGTAAACAGACTCAAAACAAATGAAAAGACAGACGCTGAACAAGCAAGTGATGTCCGAGGTAACACCCCGAAATCACCCGACTGACGAAAACAGATCGACTCGACATAACAAGATGCAGACCGATCGACTAAAGATAAAAAGATCGACCCAACACAAAACGACAAGATCGACCCAATACCCAAGTCGAAAGTATAAAACTAGCATTCAAAATGCTCAAAAAAGGCATGCCATACGCCGCATCCGAGTAAATCGAAGCCGCCCGCAGTGGTTCATCCCCGATCACATATTCGTACTATCCCCAAAGTTCATCGATCCGGTGGTGATGGACCTTCATCGAGTCGGTGATGACGTTGTTGTCAAACAAATCTTGTACATCATGGCGCAGACGAAGCAATTTCTCGGCCTCATGACCGTTTGTTGATGGTACGCATGCATTTAGTCCCGCCATGCTTTGGAGGAGAGGATCGTAAAGGCCGTTGTTCCAATGGTTTCAGATGTCCTTTCCTGATTAGGACCTCTAGAGCCTTTGACAAAGGCATATGAAGTGGGGTGAAAACCCTCTTGACTCGAGGTGGATATTTGGTTTTCTGAGCTACTCCGGACACACCGTAAATGGGGTAGCCGTTTTTGATGCGTGTTGGTGACCATGCCCACTTCAAGATCTTGCAACGTAGATCACCACCGTGGTCGTGATTCGACTGCGAGAAAATGCCCTGGCCGCTTCCTTCTCGATCAATAAGGCCTTGTTTCATAGCATCTTCGATCCAGACCCCATCTCATGTAAGTCCGAAAAGGTGGAAGGGGACTACTATCATCTTTGCATTAACTTCTATAAGATTGCGCACAATCATCCGAATCGGTCTTTATCCGCTTACTTAGCGCCATCATTGAGGCCTTAGCCCTCCAACTGTTACAAAGTCGAGAAGCTCTCTTCGCTCTTGCTCGGTTGTCTCAAGATCACGGGTTGTGATCTCGTCTGGTATTGTATGAATATTGTGCGAGAAGGCCTCGTGACATCTCCTCCCGGCTTCGCCATCGAGTCTTCTAGTTTGGCGTTAGCTTGGCCGCAATACCCGGCTGTGGTCCCGCTAAAGAGGGGAGAGCTCAGATCTTGTCAAGCCCATCTGCGAGAACATCTGAAAACAAACTTAGGTGGACCATGGGGTCCCCGGACCCATCAAATCGGTCAATGCGAGGCATCTTGAAACGATCTCGCAGCGCCACACCAAGGCTGTCGGTATATCCATCTTCGATATCCCGGATGGACTTGACTCCTTGGGATTTCTTAAACATTTTTCCAATTTACTCACCGGTATTTGTGGGTCCGTCAACTCGAAGGAGAGTCCGTATTGATAGGCATGGGTGCCTTGGATAGTTGTGGTAGAATCGGGGAGTCGCCCGTTGGAAGATCTCAGATCCTCTCGACATTTTGGACATTTACGTCTCTCCAGTCTTTGGAGCTCTGTTGGGGAGGAACTTGTTGTGAAGCGACGCCCACGCTTTTGCGACTGGTGATGAGCTCGGCTCTTGAGCCATAATTACTGACTTCTTTGCTTGGAGAATTCGCTTTACGGATGTCTTCTTTGCATGAGTTTCATAGTTTCATGCATCATCCGACGATCATTGCCTCTACCCACGACGTGATTTGGTCCATCCGACCGATGGTATATCTATCCTGTGGTGTAAACCGAGACCTCGGCCCGACAATCCATCGGTGAGGGGATAAGGGTTACCGATTTGGTAATCACGAACCGGTGACCGTGCTTGATCGCCTTTTACTCGCCTTTGGCAACCGAATCTCTGACCGACAAAGTCTACTAACATAAATCCAATGTACCCAGAGGATAGTGGAGCCTTCGGGTTATGGTTCCAAGACTACCTATCAAAAGGAAAATGATAAAGATCTCACCAACTTCACCAGCAGAATCTGGCAGAAATAACGATCAGATTCTATTACTGATCATTGTTCCCCGAAATCACTGCCCCAAATCTGAATCGACATCGCAGATATAATCGATTCTCAAAAACTAATCTTGGTGCCTTGAGTCGGATACTCCACTCGCAAACGGTATATGCATTCCTCAGAGATACACTCTAAAAGCACATAGCAAGTAAATGAGAGCCAATACACCCCTATGTTGGGGTAAGGTTTCCTGCCCTATTTTGTCGAGCTAGGGTTTCACTACGACGCAAGTTTCAAACAACCTATGATCGGGTAAGCAACCTGTCTTAGTTTGGAATGGTCACTATAGATCCGAATATGCACTAGGTCGAATGGTCAAAAAGGGTGCCCCGGTAAAACCGGGGTTTGTGTTCCCATACTGGCAGAGCCCGCAACCGGTCAGCCTTATGGACATGCCTTGACAAGACAAGCCTCCAAAGAAACCTCCAGAATAGCAGATGGCCAACACGGTGTTCCTAGGCGCACTAATGCACATGCAATGCAAAGAAACACATAAGTGTAGTCAAAACAGATATCACGAGTTCGAGTCAAGCTCTAAACTCCTCCCCGGCTCATGAAAGCAACACGTCCATGGGGGACTCGCTCTGTACTCGGACTCTTTAAGTTTGTTGCGGTTCATCTGAACCAAAGAGTCCACCTGGCAAATCGCTTTAAGGAAAACAGATTTTGAAAAGTAGTGCCAAACATAATTGCTTTGCAGTTCTGAGTCGCCACCTAAATATTTTTAAAATGAAATTTAGAAACCACGACTTCGGTCTTGAAGGCCACGTGTCCAATCATCACCAAAGTTGTCTTGGCTCGGAGCTTGGAGTACGATCGGGAAGGTCATTTATGAGCACCCCTTTCGCCCTCAAGACCGCCTCTACTAACCATGATATCCTCTTTGAAAACATTACGTGTTCTTATTGGGTTATTAGCCTAGATTTACTATGTTATGACAAAGAAACAAGTATAGACCAAATCGCCTAAGTTGGAACAAAACATTGTAAGTTTGTATTTGAAAATGACTTGCTACTCATAAGTAGGCTAAAATGTGTTTTGCCACTCTCAAGCGGGCTTTAGAAAAGACGGTTTTGCCACTATCTAGTGGGCTTTAAAACTCCACAGTTTAATATGTTGTCCCAATTTAGGTAATTCAACCTCCATCCACGTGCATTCATGCGCTTATATCATATAAGCACTTAGCCTCATGGTAAGCATGCTATCATGGCAACATTCACACGCATGTGATATGCTAAAAGCATAAAAGCTCACCTAGTACTCCAAGCCAAAACAGAAACTTATTAGAAATCCATGCATGGACCTAAGCATACTGAAATGTCTAATGCAACACATGCAAAGATGTAATCTAGGCTGGCTCCGCTATCCTAAACATGGCATGTGAAATGTTACAAACAACATGTATTCAATTTGGAATTGAAGTACAATGTGATTTGTATGATGTACCGAGCACGATGCATGTTAACAAATGCATGGATGCACGCATGCATTGCATAAGGTGTGCTAAATTAAACATGCCCTAATCTACCATCATAAGCAGGTAAATAAAAGGATAGAAAGAAATGGGGGTTGGAAGACATACACCCACTCACATACTTATTACAAATTACCTCACTGGAGGGACCGAATAAATAAATAATACAGACCGAAGAATAAATGAATAAATAAATTATTACAAATTCCTAAGTACTGAAATTAAAGCATCTAAATGAAATGAAATGGGGCCTCGGCCCTGCCTTGGAATGCGCGAATGATGCATGCTCGATGTCCGCCTTGCCCGGAAACCCGTACAGTGACACTGCTGCTTCTGTTTTTGCTGCCTTGCTCCTCCAAAAAATTACCAAAGTCCCAAGAACCTTCTTGCACTCTTGAGTGCCATCTGGAGGAAAACACCACCGGTGCTTGTGGTGACCACCGCTGCAATATAAGATTATCGGCACAAAAAATGTGGGTCGGCACTAAAGAGTGCCGGTCGGCACTAAATTCCTCAAGTAGGAGATGCAGTTTTGACAAAGCGACGGCTTGATTGCATGACATGGAATTCCAAGCAAATGTGTGCACCAACACATCCCTTATCATGTTTTTGACTCAAAGGAGATGTGCCTCGGTTCTCGGACCACCAATCGCGCATTTCGATGCGTGATGGCCCAAGAACCAAGTGTGCAAATTTGATTTCAAATGTATGTAATGCAAACAAGCACATAAGGGGTGCTAAGCCTCCATCACACTTCATTTCAAGAGGCCTAGCATGTATGCCAATGTGATGCAATCCTAGACATGGCAACTAGTATGCAAAATGGCAATATATGGCAAACATACGAGTAAGCACACAAGGCAAGCATGCAAACCACATGGGGGATGGACTTAAACATGGATTAGGCAGCTCTAAGTAGGCCTAAAACAGTGGCCAAATGGACCAAAAAGGTAGACAAACATCCATGCAATCATGCAAGCCAAATGGCCTAAGGCTAAGGCACAAAGTAGAGCATTCAACCATCCCCATACATGACCATTCATGGCATATATCAAGCAACCAAAAACAGATTTTCAGCATGCTAAAATACACCTAAAACTCACACACATGGTATCCCAAAAGCTCTAAACTCTCAAGGCCTATTCTTAGGCATAAAAGGACACACCTTTGAAGCATGAAAGAGATGACAAGCACAAACATGTGAGCATGATTTAGGACCTGAAATGTGATCTAAAATGATGCCATATCATGAGATCAAGGCAAGCTAAACACGCTAGAGACTCACACACCCAAGGCTAGCAAGCCAAAATGCAAAGTGACTATATAAGGCATGTCATGGATGGCCTAAACAACCAAAAACAGATCTTATACATGGAAAAACAAGCACATTTTCAGTTTATGATCAGCCACAAAAACAAAAAGCAAGATAGGCTAACAACTCATGCAAGATTACGGTAAATCACATGGATTTCAAAGCAAGTGCATGATAGAGAGGCCAAACATGGTTGAGCCCTTCTTCAATGTTGAAGAAGGGCTCAAAAAAAGCCTCTTTACAGTATATGACAGCCCCAAAATCAATAAGCATACAAGGCTAACAAACCATGCAAAATGAGGCTAAATCATGGATTTCAAAGCAAGTAGCCTAAGGATTATCCAAACAATGTTGAGCCCTTCAACAATGTTGAAGAAGGGCTCAAAATAAGCCTACTCTTAGCTTACATCATGCTCTGAAACAGATGATACACAAGCCAAATATTCTATGCAAGAAACATGGCATACAAGAGGATATTGAGATAGGTGCTAGATGCAGCCACCAAACGGCAAGGGGTCCTCAATCAAACATGAAGAGGACCCCAAAATAAGACTATTTGAAGTTTGGGTCGGAGCCCAAAAAGTGCTTGCAACTAGGGCTAAGAAATGAAGCAAGAAAATGCAAGAAAGGGGAAGATGAAGACTTACCCTTGAAGACCAATGAACCAGCACCTCTTGGACCAAGTTTTGGTGCTCCTTAGCTCTGCAAATGTCCCCCAAGTCGTTGGAAATGGAGGTGGTGGTAGTGCTAGGTGGTGGTGAAGGAATGGCTCAAGAACAATGGAGTTTGGAGGTGGAATGAGAGATATGGTGTTATAGATATATATGTTAGATATATATATCTATTGTCCAGTTTTTGTAGAAATCTCCAACCCTTGAGCAATGGAGAGGGGGCATGCTTATATAGGCAAGTATAAGCCAAGACTTAGAGGCTAAGTCATGGAAAGGGTCAAGGGTTCAAGGAGGTGCAAGGCTTCTTGGAGAAGCTAATACTGGTGTAAGCTTCCCCAAGAAGCTTGGCCAAAGGTTCAACCTTCTAGAAGGGGTTTTTGGGGGTTCAAAGGCTCCAAATAGATGCATATATGTATGGAGGGTCGGGTTCTGTGCATCCCAGCTGGCACAGCTGGTATGCACCAGGCTTGGGGGGTGCAAAGGGTTCAACCCGGCCAGCCAATTTGATTTTCAGCCAAAATAAAGTGCCGGTCGGCACTCTTTTCGGCCGGTCGGCTAAATAGAGTGCCGATGGATGATTCCTTAGTCAAATCATGGCCGGTGGGTATGCAAATCGAAGCCCCGGAAGTTAGCTTTCCAATGGCGCAAACCTTGCATCAAAATTCCTCCTATGAAAAAAGTTATGCCCTTTTCCGTGAAGTCGCGCAGACTCGATCCAACCGGAATGATCCCCTGCTTCAACCAATCATATCTCCTCCACCCGGACTTGGCTCTAGGAGATTCTTGAGTGCAAAGTGAAGCCCCGGAAGTCTTCTTTCCAATGATGGTGGCCTCATAGCTTAACTCCAAGTATTGAATTGAATAAGCCCGATTTAGGGTCGCTCGATTCCCTTCTACCGGATCTATGCCGAACTTCTCCCAAACCAGTTTTCTCCTCTCCTTTCCTCTTTTCTTCAACTCCAAACCCTTAAACAAAGTGTTTGGGAAGATTTGCCTCTCTTCTTGCCGAAGGAATTGAACCTGTGCCCTGCACATCTCTCAACACCGAGCAAACTATCAGTAATGCCCAAGTCTTGAGGGCGGTCAAAAATGGGGTGTCTACACGGCCACGGTTTCTTAAAACCAGTGGCCGGTCGGCACTACATTTGGCCGACCGACAGTTTATTTTGCTGGTGACCTCTTTTGCTGGCCGGTGTGACTCCTTTGCACCCTTGAGGCATGGTGCATGGCAGCTGTGCCAGCTGGAATGCACCATCACTCCTCCCCGTGCAGTCTTTGGCTGGTGTGAACCTTTGAACCCCCTTTCCTTCTAGAAGCTTGAACCCTTTGGCCAAGCTTCTTGGGGAAGCTTGGCCAGCTGTATTAGCTTCTTCAAGAAGCCAAGACCCCTCTGCACCTTTTGCCCCTTTCATTTAGCTTCTTGGAGAAGCCTAGAACCTTTGGCTTTGTCTATATAAGCATCCCTCCCCTCCCATTGTGAGGGGTTAGAGCTTTTGAATCAAAAAAACCAGAGCTTCTATATCTATACATCTGATATATCATCCTCTCTCTCTATATCTCCCTCTCTCTCATCCTTAGGGTGTGTTTGGAAGCCTAAAAGTGTATTTTGACCTCACTTTTGCACTAATACACACACCATTACACCTTGCTCCGAGATTGAGAGGCATTGAGGGTTGTTTGTTGAGGTTTTGGACTGATTTTGGATCGGTGAGGGTGGCTGGAGCATCTATTCTTGAAGCGTTCTTCAAGGGTGAGATTCTTACTTTATTTCAATGTTGCACTAGTTTTCTACCTGTCTTGCATGCTGATTTGAACTTTGTGTATAGCATAAAAAGTCTTGTATTTTCATGTAACAACTTTCATTAAGGGTGTTTTGACATTGGGGTTCGAACTCCCCCCTCTTAGGCCTCTTTTTTGGCCTATTTTTGCCTTTCTTTAAGCCTTGTTTACTTTGTTGTGTTGGTCTTCTCACCACTGAAATCCAAAGGATTTTTCAGTGGTGATGAAGTGATTTTGAAGTCTTGTGTAGGGAGGACACCCTCTCCTTTTGTCCTTCTTTATTTTTTTTTTGGCTTAAAGGGCAACATGCATGCTTGGTTGTTTTGGTCCCATCTCAGAGGTGTTTGGGTGTCTTTTAGTCATATTATATCTCTGCTTTGGTTGATTTGTAGCCCTTAGCATGCATCTTATACATGCTTTGTAATTCTCTATCTTGCCTAGAAATGTGCCATGTGTTTAGCCTAGTATATCCTCATGTTTTAGCTTAGATTATGAAGCTTTTGGTCATGATTTGTCATGCTTTAGGTCTGTTGGCCATTGATTTTGTCATGTTTGACATGCTTGGTATAGTTGCTTTGCATTTTGGCTTGTAAGCCTTAGTTATGTGGGTCACTAACATGCTTAGCATAAGCTTATTATCATCATTTGGCATAATTTGATATCATGTTTCAGTCCATATAATGTGGTCTTACATTGTCCTTTGTGTCTCTTTTAATGCTTGGAAGTATTGTGGTTTCATGCCTTGAAATATGCATTGTGTATGCTTATGTGTTTGGATCATTTGGGATGCCATGTATGTGAGTTTTGGAGTTCATTTCGCATGCTTTGAAATTTTTTTTTTGGTTGCTTGGTTCACGCCATGAGTGGCCTTGTTAATGGTAGCAAAGTGCTCCATTTTGTGCCTTAGTCCTTGGGCTTATTGGCATGATTGCTTGCATGAATATTTGTCCTTGTTTTGGGCATTTTTGGTCCAAGCACTTGTGGGCCGAGGTGCGCCTTTTATGATTTGGAACCACCATTGCATAATCATGTTGCATTGATTCATGTTGCATGGTGTCATACTTGCATGTTTGCATGTTATTGACTAGTTGCATTTCATGTCTCGACTCACATGTTAGAGTGTATTGCATTGCATTGCATCTTACATGCCTAGCATTGTGCATTTGCATGTTTAGTTTACATCACATTTTGGCATGTTTGTTTACTTAGCCTCATTTGCATATTTGAGCCATGTTGCATAACTTGAGCCATATTGCATACATGCATTACATTGCTTGGTTTGGGGTGTCAAACCTAGTGTGGGGGTTGAGGGGTGTTTGTACTTCAAGTGACAAAACACATCTCAACCCTTGGTCACCGAGGCCCTTGACTTTGACATGATAGGGTCTTGGTCCTCATTTGTGTGTTGCATGCATTTACATTGAATGGCAAGCTTGGTCCCTTAGGCTATCATGCACAATTGATGGCCCAGGATCAGGACCATGCTCCCTTGAGTTCAATACATGATAGGAACATGACCATGCTTACATATGCTTGAAATTCTATGCCATGCACTACGTCTCTGTTCTTGTCAGCTTGTCTTCTGCGCAGAAGTTTTTGGCCAAGCAACATTTAGTGCCGAAGCCATTGGTGAATGGCCGATAATTTCATCGATGGCAGATGTCATTTTACCATGGCGGTGGTCATTCACCTCGGCCGATGGTGTTCGCAGTTGTTCATAGAAGACACCTAGGACTTTGGAAGTTTTCGAGAAGCAAGCGGTGAAAGCAGGCGATGATGCTATGGCTATGGGTTTCCGGGCAAGATGGATCGAGCATGCATCATTCACGCATCTCGGGGCAGGGCTGCGGCCATATCTATTCTGCATTTAATTTGTTTAAATTAGAGGGTCTGTAAAACTTAATTAGCTAGGATAGGTAATTCATTATTAGGATTATATTATTCTTTTGGTCCCTCGGCGAGGGTAAATTTGTAATAAGTGTGGGTGAGTGTGTGCATGTCTTCCAACCCCTACTTCTTTCTCCATTTTACTTACACGCTTTCAATGGTTAAGTACTAGGGCATATTTATTTTAGCATCCTTACGCTATGCATCGTTGCATCATTCATCATCTTTGCATGCACGAGGCTCGATGCATCATACTAAGCGCATTGTACTTCAATTCCAAATTGAATACGTGTTATTTGAAGCATTTCATATGTCATTGTAGATTAGCGAGGCCGATTATTCTAGTGACATTCTCATGTGGTGCATTAGCCATTTTAATATGAACTAGGATCATGCATGATTACTAACTAGTTTACATTTTGGCATGGAGTACTAGATAAGCTTTTATGCTTTAGCATACCGCATGCGTGAGTGTTGCCATAATAAGCGTGATTGCCATGAGGCTAGCCGCTTATCTTGATATAACCGCTTGAATGCTCGTGGATGGAGGTTGAATTACCTAAATTGGAATAATGCATTAAAACTATGAGTTTTAAGCCCACTAGACAGTAGCAAAACCACCTTTTCTAAAGCCCACTTGAGGTGGCAAAATCAGATTTTAGCCTACTTGAGAGTAACAAACCATTTTCAAAACAAACATGAAATGTTTTGTTCCAATTTGGGCAATTTGGTCTATACTTGTTTGCTATCGCATAACATAGTAATTCTAGGCTAATACTTAGGAACAAGAACACGTAAATGTTTTCAAAACAAGATATCACGGTTAGTAGAGGCGGTCTTGGATTGACGAGAGATAACTCATAGTGACCTTCCCAATCGTACCCAAGTTCCCGAGTCGAGGCAACTTTGGTGATGATGGACACGTGGCCTTTGGCACCGAGTCGATTTCCTAAATTTCCTATTAAAAAATATTTAGGTGGCGACTCAGATGTCTGAGCGGTCCATGTTTGGCACTTCTTTTCAAAAATCTGCTTTCTCAAAAGCGATTTGCGGATTTGGACTCTTTGGTTCAGATGAACCGCAAACAAAATCGAGTCCGAATGGCGTGTGGCCTTGGGTCCCTGGCGCGTGTTCTGACCATCGATGGATGATGGGCACAAGCCATGGCCAATGGGTTGTAGGGGTGGCCGACAGCCACCATTTCCTCGAGACTTGAAGCAACAAGCTCTTGGTACACAACTAAGCACAAAACAAACAAGTTTCAAAGGCTCAAAGGCAAGGCACTCCGCCAAGAACTTTAGACATCCAGCGAACACAAACAAGGATGATCATCGAGTATTCAAACGATGACGTCCAAGTCTTGAGGACGGTCAAAAATGGGGTGTCTACAACAGGCCAACTTAATTTAATGGAGTCCATCTCCTTTCTTCTCCCAAACATAGAGTACATCTTATTTCACCTCCTAAACATTATACATATACAATGTATTAAAACACAGTTATATTCAATGACAAGAAATAAGAGATTAGTTTCAATTCACCTAATCCTCATGCAATTTCTACAACAATCATAGTTATCCTCTCATTAGCCCATGCAGATATTTCTAAACAGATATACAATCTCCAAAACAGATAAACTATTTAAATTTCCATAGGTGTGAAATAACAAGTATCCAACTCCCGCACCTTTATATAAACATCTATCCAATTTCACATTCCCCATACCAATTAGATTATTTATACAAAATAATTATTTGAAACATTTTAGGGCAAAAGTCCATTTTCTTCCAAATCTAATCCATGTGTCAAAATCAACAAATTTATCGACACATCCTTACATCTACACCATAATCATTTTCAATACTTTCATTTGAAAACCCTCTTTAGATTTTAGACAAAACCAAAACCCTAGGTTTGTCTAAAATCCTCAATCAACATTGTTACACAACAACAAATAAGCGAGTTAAAAATCATAGGAGAGTGTAGAAAGTCCGTATCTCAGCTTAGATGACCAAGGGAGAAGTGGATGAGCTTCAAAGACCTGAAACCAAGCTTTATTCGGATCAAAGGCTCTTGAGTGCTCTACCTTTTATCAAAGAAAGTAGGGTAGAGATCCTTGGATCTAAGTGTATTTGTAAAGAGAAGTTGGGTTTTAGAGAGAGAGGGTCAATGTAGGGTTTTGAGAGAAAAGATGTGAAAATGTTGGTATAAAAAGGCATTCTTTGTGAACTGATATACATGCAGCTCAGCTCGGCGTAGAGTTGTCACTCAGTGGCGGACACAATAAGTTGTTCCTTCGAGCACAAAATGCATACTCCCGAAGTTTCTGAGACGAAGACCATCGCTCGAGCAAAACGCGGAAGTCTCATTCGAGCAAAGTGCACCGCCCTCCCAGTATCTCTGTTGGCCTGCAAAAGTACTGAGAGCTCACAAAGCTCGCTCGAGCGAAGAGGCCAAAATCTGGGCAACAACAATTTGAACCAACTTGCAACCAACCCGTTCCAAAAACACCCAAGGTACTCCAATACTCAATTTCAATGAGGAATAAGGGAAAAAGACAAAAATAACAATACAGAATCATGAGACCCAAGTCCAGAATACAAAATGGGTTGGGTCTAAATCCCTATAATCTCACCCCTTAAGGAATTTCATCTGAAATTTCAAATCAAGTTTTTTGAAGTTATGCTTGACCAATGAATCGGTCAACGATAATTAATCAATTTCAATTCCGTGACCCATTCTCCCACACCATTCTCATCAACTCAATACACAAGTTTCAACAATGAAGTATAATTCACATTTTCCCAAAACATTTACAATGTTTACATAAAATTCATGTTTCCAAAATATAAACATATACAATGTTTTCATATTCTCAAAACATATACAATGCTTTCATATTTCATTAACATAATCAAAACTCAATACATGTTCAAACATTAACAAATAAGTTGAGATACTTCTCACGGACATCCAACTCACGTTCCCAAGTTGCTTCCCTCTACCCATAATATTTCCACAATACTTTAACGAGGAAATTGTCTTGCCGCAAGACACGGTCCAGTATCTAAGTGTAGCTTGAATTTTACGTGCTCCTTTAGGATCGACTAGCCCTACAATTCGGACTCTCGTGTTTTTGAATCTGATTCCATAAGTGTAATGTGAAATAGATAAACACAAATGAGTCCAAATTCGACAATTCTTTTGGAAAATCGATTTTGAATCAAAATGCCAAAAATGAATTTCCTTACCAGATTCAATCACAACCTAAATATTTTTTGAGAAATTTAGGAAACCCGAGACTTGTGCCAAAGGCCACTTATCCATCATCACCAAAGTGTCTCGGCTCGGGAACTTAGGTGCGAGAAGGGAAGCTCATGATTTAAGCACCTCACTCCCCTGATCAAAGATCGACCTCTACTAATCATGATGTGATTCTTATTTACATTATATGCTCTTATTGTTAGAGATTATTAGGCTATCTTTACTATGTGACGCACACACAAGTATAGACTAATTTGCAAAAATTGGAACATTTGATTACATGTTTGTTTGAAAATTGTTTTGAATATGTACTACTTGAAAAAGTGATCTCATATGTACATTTATCAAATTATCCCAATTTAAGCAACTAACCTTCTTCATCCACAGGGCATTCAGAGATATATCCAATGTAAGCACTTAGCCTCATGGTATCATGCTCAACATGGCAACAATCACATCGCATGCAATATGCTAAAAAGCTATAAAATGCTCACCTAGTACTCTAGAGCAACAAAAAGAAATAAAATAGTTAGAAAATGCATGCTCTAACTATAGTAAATGACTAATACAACACAAATCGAAATCGACTAATAGACTACGGCTTACCTAGTTATGTGGATTTCGGTGAATCAACAATCGTGATACATTTTGAGCACTTTTTCAAAGAAGTAATAAATAACAATGCAAGTTAGAATGATCTTGACGTGAGCTCGAGGCACATGCAAGACAAATGAAATGCTTTATACATGGGAAATGTTTGAAATGAAATATGATGCCCTACACTATCCGCCGAAAAACAAGTAAATAAAAAGGATAAAGACATGGGGTTGAAAAAACATACACATTATTACATATTTGCCCTCCACTAACAAGAGGGTTTGGGAGGAATAAATGCCCTAGCTAATTACTACTGAATTAATAAATCTATAAAATAAATTAACTATGTTAGCTAATTATTACAATGCACAAATTAACTAACTATTCTAGCTAATTAATTAAGTACAACACAAAAGCTAACTAGTTATTCTAACTAATTAATACACACATAATTAAACTAACTAATTAGTTACAAGCACTGCTTTACATTAAGTATAATACAATTACAACATTAATTTTATGGATCCCAAGAAGCAAGGATGGTTTATGCATGCACGTGGATTTCCACTCTGAAATGCCTGCTTTCTAAATTTCATTTGAGAAATGCTTATGTTGTACATTCGAAGACTGCTTTGTTTTGCCTCAACCTCTACTTTGTTTTTGTAGGGAGAAAGGACACCTTGCCAGCTAGAAAAAGTGGCTAAGCAAGCGACCATTGGTGGCTGCGGCGCCTACTAAAAGGGTGCCTTATCTTTGTGAAAAAAGTGGTCACCAAATTGACGACCACATCTGTAGCATTGCCTTTAATCAAGAATGCATGAACAACAAACAATGAGCATAAACAGATCATTTTCAAGGATGTTTGTCCACCTGCCTCTCTCTTATCGACGCTGAAACAGAGTCAAAGGAAGGGTAGGCTTGGTTATAAACGCATCAATCGACTCAAATTCCTTCGTGATGACTTATAGAACCAAGGGATACAATTTCAATAAATGCTAAGGAAAGACCAACGAAACCTCATCTTCTACGTCATGGATTGATCCAAGGGAAGTGGTTGATTTTGAATCTCGAACCATTTTCATCACATAACAAGTATGAAATGCTTCAAGACTCAACAAGTTCAATTAATGTCCGATTGAGACCCAAACAATTTATTAGCTTGCTCTATTTTTTAAACTATTGATTACCCTTTTAAATTACCTTCCATTCATGAGTTAATTAGAAGTCCAATAATGAGCTTTAAGTCCACTAAAAGGAGTGGAAGTTCCAAACCAAGGGTTGTTTTGGGCATGAGAGAGATATCATCTTTGGTAATCAACCTACTGAAGAGATTAAACCATTAAGCACAACAATCTATATCTCAAGCTTAAAGAAACAATTGGTTTGAAACAGCACTCTTAAGGCAAGGAAAAGAAAGCTAAAAGGAAAGGAGAGAGGTGCGAAATGATTAGAGATGAACACAAGTATGGAAAACACTAAATAAATGATATCAACTCAAATAAGTTGGTGTCTAATGCAGGAAAACACCAAACCTATGAGGACTATTACACTACAAGCTTGCAATACAAAGCATGAGATAGAAATGAAAACATAAAAGCAGGTCCTAAATTAGCTCAAAAAGTGTTGGAATTAAGGTAAAAAGCGAGGGTAAAAAGAGCATACTAAAACATGGAGCAATTAAGCTATAAGCAAACAAGCACAAGGAGGAGGCTACCCCCTCATTTTTTGGGACTTCAAAACATGATTTTTAGCCTCCTGAAAACTTTAAAAACTAGTAGTAAGAAAAGTTCAAAAAAAGTTGATTAAAAAAGTGGGAAACACAAGGGTAAAAAGCACGGCAGGAAGCAAGGTTCAAGAAGAGGTGGTCTACTCCTCTACTCTTTCTTACTGCCTTAAACCACAAAAAGTTTTAGCCCAAAAATAAAAAGGTAGGGAATAGCTTAAAAACAACAAGAAAAAAGATGGAAAAGATGGTACAAAAGAACTGAATGTATACCTCTTGAAGAGGAATGATCCTTTGAATTACAAACCACTAATTTCACACCCTTAAGGGAGTTAAAATGCAAACACAAATCACCTTAGCAAAAACTCTCCAAAGATTTGGTTTAGAGTGTCAAGGCAAAGGGTATAGAAGTTGCAAGAGAGAGAGAGAGAGAGAGAGAGAAATTAATTTCAAACTTTTTGCTCCCTAAATTTTTTAATCCGAAATTTTTTCTAACCCCCCTAAGATAAGAGAGGGTCATATATATATAGAAATATATGAGAGACCCTCAAGAAAATATCCTTACAACTTGACTAGAATAGTGCAGGGCATCTGTGCGGAGACGGTGGCCAAAAATATAAAGCTTTTTGCACTAATTAAAAAAATGCCCGACAGTACTACTTGGTGGGTCTATAGGAATCCCCTGATCGTATTGGTCAAAGCTTGAAAACTTTCTATTTTGGTCAAAAAACAAGGCACAAAAGGTTTGTAGGCTCAAAACAAAAGGTTTCTTTTGCGGTGACAATCAAGCATTTGACAAGTGTGTACATTCATCATCTAAGTGATTGATCCGTGAACCAAGGCGCCCATGTCTTAAGGGCATAAAAATGGGGTGTCAGCATAGTTGCCTCTTTAGACAGAGGCTTCATGATCATGAAATGGCGTGAGTGAATATCAACAAAAGCTTGAAAGACGACTCCATTTTTCACAAGGCGATAATACTTGGGTAAATAATCAAGACATAAATTGAATTCATTGAGCTCGTATAAGCGCCTACGTATCCCTTTTTACAAGGAATCAAACCAGAAAGGCGTAGTTTAGAGGCGAGGATGCAAATGATATGCACAAAAATTGGAAAATTTTGGACTCACCAACGTCATGGTCAAGCTAAGCTATTTGAAATTCATGACCATGCAAAATGATGTAATAAGCAATAACAAGATAATGCGTAGGTAAAACCAAGAAGTCCAACCACGCTTCCGCGAAAAAAAGAACTCAAACATACTCTTCAACCACGTCAAGATTGTGAGAAGATAGAAAGCAGCTAAGGGTCACTTGTTTCACATCTGAATAAAATCCACTCTAAAAATTAGCATTTCACGGCGTCTCGAGATAAAAATAGCTCAAGTTGCATTTCCTTGTGTCCTAAGATAACTCTAACAGAGATAAAAATCACTCGGAGTGCTTGCATTTCCGCGCGTCTCGATAAAAAATAGCTCAAGGTTGCACATTTCATGTGTCCTAAGATAACTCTAACACGTTGAAATCATGAGAGGAAAGAAAGCACCACTCAGGTCTCACATTTCACATGTTAGGAGATAATGTGATAAGATGTAAGAAATCCAAGTCTGAGATTGTCTGTGAGATGCAGCCGGATACAAAGATAATGGCCAGAAATCAATACAATGAAAGCAACACATATTTTTATGCAAGATACTTCTAGACAACCACGACATACGATCTTAAAATGAAAGCATGTTCAACAAAAAACACAAAGCATGATTCTATGTGAGATTGCAAGCATATATTTCTCACGCATGAATCAAAAGAATGTTCAAAAGCGAAAGCATATTTCCTGAGGCCTATTGAAAACATGTGAGAGTATATGTTCCATGCAAAAAGATAGTAACAAATATGTAAAGTGACAAAACCGAATAAAATCAATGTTTTGATAATAACCTCCGACTACTCCCTCGGAGACTTTGCCAAATACTCCAAAAAGGATACACCTTGTTCATACTTGCAATTGGGGCATGTTCTGAAGTGTTTGGAGCACAAATGTGTAATCTTGGAACTGCAACTCTAAAAACACAATTTCGAGCTCCTCGAGGAATCAATCACAGGCAAAAAAAAAAAAAGGGAACCTCCCATACACTGTTAGGGAAAAAGGGAAAAAACCACAACTAGGCCCCCAAAAGGGGAATTTGGCTGACCACAAATGAAGCCCTCGCAGCAACTAATAATGGGCGATCGGTCACTAATAGTGGCTGCCAAGCAATTGACTCAGGCGCTTTTGTCCTTTTAGCTGCTCTCGGGTCTTCTTAAATACACCACCACACCCCCATTTCTTCACACACCCAAGTCCCAAATCCTCTCCCTCTCTCTCTAGGGTGCTTTTTCTCTCTAAAGTTGTGCTTTTGTACCTAATTTTTCCAATGCAACCATGTAAACTTTATTAAATAAACCCTCTTTGATCCTCTTCACTTTGAACCCGATCAGATTTTATTTTTTTCGCTTGGATTTTCTAGAGTTTTGAGCACTTAGGGCTGTTCTCTCGAGGTTTCTCTTGGGTTTTTGTGAACTTTCTCGAGTTTTGACTTTTCTCTCATTTTTGTCTCTCCTAGGGTTGACTTTTTCCAAGTTTCTCTCTCTTGTTCCTACATTTTCTTTATTTCTAACCATTTTCACTCCATTTTTAGATGGCACAATCATTCCTCATGATGATGCCCTCCCGAGGTTCCACCTCAGCACTTTTACCTCTTATCGAGATCGAGAATCCAATGGTCGGCGGTAGGGGCGGAAATTGGCGGAGGACATTGAAGTCGAGTTTGAAGCGAGGTCTCTCTCCCGGAGGCTTAAGCTTTGAGCCCGACCATTAATGTGGGTGAGGCTCTTTTGATCGACCACTTGGCTCCACATGTGCATCTGATGTGCCATAATCCATGATGCATTTTCGAATCGATGACCTGACTCCACATGCATCGATGGCACCCATAATCATGATGTGTTTCGAATTTGCTAATAGCGTGCGGAGGATATCTTCTTGCGAGAGCGTAGGACTCTCCCACTTTTCCTATGCTCGCTCTTGAGGTACTCTTGAAATTTCTTTCTTTTCATGCTCCTCCGCCTTTCATTTGTTGTTGGTGTTGTATTTCTTCTGTACCTTTCATCTAATTCTTCTTTTATCACTATTTTTCATCTGATCTACTCTTTCTTTTCCACGGGAGGACTCTCTCTCGTTCTCTTAGGGATTATGAGCGATGGCGGCCAAGGATTGACGGATTGGTATTATGAAGGCTCCCACCGGGGAGTCTACAGCGTGACCTTATTGAGTACAAGAGAGCCAACTTTGGCTTATTTTGCACCGTGCTCTCATGAGATATGGCTGATCGGGCCCTCCTTGGAGCATTGATGGGAGGTGGTAGGACACCTGACTCTTCTACTTCTCTTCCGCCAGGAGATGAAGATGACCCTCTACAACTTCTCGATGATCCTGGAAGCTTAAGAGTAGGGGTGATCAATCCCGTTTGACATGGATATGGTGAGTGGGAGGTAGCTTGGATCGACACGCTTTCGAAGGCGAGAGACCACCTACATATAGGTCGGCTATGGTGAGGCAGCAATTGGTGAGTCAGACCTAGGATGCGGGAGAGGAAGTAAGAAGCGGTATGCACAGGGGAATGTCTTAGAGTGTTTTTCTCGTGTACCACCACATTGTGAGCGAATTGGAACACCATGGAGTTTTATACTTGCTAAGCGCGTTGTGACCCTATCACAGGAGTCAGATTTTATGAGCGGCTGGTGCAAGGTAGGCCGCCACACTACTGCTGACTATATGAGTTCCACTTCCTTCCTAAAAGGAGAGGGTTGGAGAGCTACTGTAGAAACTGAGAAGGTATACACCGCACCTTTTATACGATTCACGTTACTTATGCTTTCTACCTTTGCATTTCTATTAATATCTGTTCATGCATTATGTGTTTCTACTTGCACTTTCTGTCTATCTGTTCACATTATTGATAATACCTCGCCCTTTCGCTAACATAACATTATGGGTTTGCGCTTATTTCTTGACTCTTGCTCCAGGAGCCCGGTGGATGAGATCCCTCGGTATTGCCTTACTCACAATGGTATGATAAGCGGGTGCGCTATGGCCGGAGCACATGATGACATGCATTCACATTCTATTATCGCTTCTTAGATACTATAGTTGCCCAAGAGGTATCCAAAACTCCGCAGTCATTTTAAACTTTATTCTCATTGCTACTATTACGATTCATCACGACAATTGGCGGCAATGAGCAACCATACATCACCTATTCACAGATCACCAAGCAACCTAAAAGCGATGCTAGCCGGGGTTATAGATCGGTATGTCGAGGCTTTGGACACCTCCAGTATTGAATCTTCTTGCGGCCTAGTTTTTGGAAAGTGATTTGTTTGCCAGACCTTGGGCTTGTCTGTCGATTTTTCCATGCATACTAGCATCTATGAGGATAGTGATAGCCTTTACTCCCCAACTAAGGCGGTTATTCAATACATAGTGGAACGGATCTTTGACCATTTAGCGGAAGCAACTATGGAACTTTCTTCTACACTCATCTCATATAGCCTCATTTGAGTTCCTGGGTAAGGCAAGTTCTCCTTTGGCGGATAAGGCCGCAGAGGCCAGGGCGATACCGGAGGGCCGTCGTTATCTGAGTTGCCGATTGGCGGCGATTCCTATTATGCTTACATGTTGGTATTGCGTCCGGCGATCAAGGGAGCGACCTAACTGGGGTCGATTCCGATTGAAAGCGTGAGAGGTAGAACGCTGGTATGTCAAAGCTCGGCGCATCTCAAGTATGGACCACACTTTACGACTTGTAACTGCGGTTTCCTACCCCCGGTTTTGATATTGATTCGGATATTGATCATTCAAATGCACTTATAGGCATCCATAGAGTACCTGGAGGGCTTCCTTGAAATTTGGTTCTTCTCTGATTGGCATCTTGTGAGGAAGAAGCGGCACTTGGTCTCCCGGTATTGTATTTTCTCCTATTTAAACCATGCATTTCATTGCTAACCCTATTGTATACCATACTATCATGTTTCCCGATACACTAATATGACCCCGACACTACCTCAAACTACATTGACACATTGTACCCGAGTTGAATCTGGTTTCTACATGACACTTATTTTGCATATGATACTCAATCTGAATCTGCATTCATTCCATATCTTGCGTTACGCAATGACAATATATACATTATTATCTAATATCGACACTTCTTTTTAGATCCATCTGCACGAGGGCACCGGCGGTAGTGGCGACACATAACACCTCCAGCGGAGAGAAGAGGTGAAAGGCCTAAGCATGTGGCAAGATGAGTGTAGAGGTCAAGGCAAAGACAATGTTGCTTGGGGCAAAACAACTCCTTGAAGGCAATGTTGAGTGGTGATGATACCAAGACTAGTGACTCAGGAGGCGGTGGCCGATCTCTGAGTCTGAGGCGAGGATGATGATCTTTGGTTCGGGATCGGGGAGGCGAGAGCGACACCGAGGCGGCTCAAAGTCTGATTCTTATAGCATTCTTGATGGAGCGATTGCCTTGAGTCCTCCAGGAAGAAGAGGCGAAGGGACTGTCGACTTGAATAATAGGCGTAATTTTTGTACTTTTGTGGTTTTCTTTTCTTTTGTAGTTTAAGACATGTATAGCTTCAGATAAGTTGTTACTTTTTCTTTCTAAAACATTACTCACTTTTTGTAAAAGCCATGATCGAATAAAACCTTGTAGTTTTTATGAAAAGAGTCATTGTTTTCTTGCACCATGAGCACCACATAAGATAGAAATAGAATAGACTTGTATTGGAACAATGTTCTTAATCGAAAATGAGCCGACTAATGACCAAAACACAAATACAACTCGATAAATAAAAAAAAAACAAAGTAAAAACAACAAACTGGTACTTACACTTGCTAAAACTAAAAGACTCAAAATAAGACCTTAAAACACAAAGATCAAGACAAAAAGCAATTTGCCAAAGCACTTGACCCACAAGTGGGGCGGGGCCACTAAAAAGTGGTAATTTGCCACTTGTGATACTCACCGGATGGTGATGTTGGCCTCCACTCATAGCTATCTTCTACAAAGGTCTTCCTTCGTGATTTCTTCTTGAGAACCTCATTTTAGCATTGTTTTGGAGATCTTCCTTCCTAAAAAGCTCAGATTGGATAGCCACTTTAGATATACGAAAAAAGGTAAATTTTTTGGGTTTGACATAAATGTGCTTTTTCATTAGTATACTCTACTTTGTTTTTAGTTCCTTCATCTTTGCGGTCGGATATTGGGACCCAATTACACATGTATTTAAACCCCGTAGCACAGAAATATGTCAGACTCTTGAAGAGTTTCAAGCATTGATGGAATCGTGCGACAAAATCATGCCTCGGCCCCATTTGGCCATGCCTAGCTTTGGGACGGATGTGTGGGCTTACTTTGTATGAAGCTTAATCTTTGGCTTCTGACGGGAGCTAGATATACCCAGGTTGATTCATTGATTTTTGACATTGGAGGCAGGCGACATTCTCTAACAAGGCTTTGACAACATGCCCTCTCTGTTTATGTATGCTCGCACACTTTCTCCTTGCCCCTAGTTGCGATGGAGCCGGCATAGAAGTTGATTGGTGGCGCAATGCTTAAAGAGGAAAAAGCGCATCGGTTTAGTCTTGGCTGAGACCACGATGGGTTTAGATGCTTTTTCATTGGCGAGAAACCACCGGGTTTGTGGGAGTCCTCTGCTCGAGTATTATTTACCACCCTTTCTTCATTTGTGATTCTCATATCACTTTCGGCACTCAACGCTCTATTTTCTCGACCTTTTTCTCTTTTCTCTCGGCTTCATATCTCTCTGTTCTTTGTCATCTTATTTTCATTTCTTTCCAGGTATGGCTCATGGATAAAGAAAGTGGTGAAGCCTTGCCCCAAGTATTTAGCTCGAGCTTATTTCTTCCAGACAACTAGTGGACTTTCCCGATGAGGGATAGTGGTGCAAGCTGGAAGTCTGCAATGGATCTGCAGACTAACATAGTTTGGCATTGCCCTGGCTCAATCTGGTGAGATGAGCTCTGACGTGTCTCGACACTCATGTATTTAGTTAATTGGCCTCACACCTTTGTGTGTTCTACTTTCCTTTCAGGTTCGAGACACCAATTCGAACATGATCAAACCCGTCCGAGATGAGGCGTGAAATACCTTCCTTCCTCATTAAGTACTTTACACTTGGCTTGGTACCTTACTACCTAGAGGATGATAGAGCTTCTAGCCCTTGCCCTAGTTTAGATTATGCCCTTTCAGTAGTGTTTGGCTTAGCTCAAGGATGAGGCACAAGTCAAGCCCACTTTAGCTCGAGAGACTTTTCGCTAGTGAGGGCAGGAACACGACTCGCTTATGCCCCTAGTTTATTACTGACCTTTCTTTTCAAGTTTTTATGATGTAAAAAATTTTTGATTTAACAGAAAATGGAGAATGTACTTGTGTAGAATTCAATGGAATTAAAGTTGTGAAACCTTGAAAATTTTCCTTTTGGTCCCAAAATGGTCTATGTTGTAAAAGGTAGAATGTTGAGAAAAAATCAAATTTTATTGAAACATTTCAAAACCATTTTCAAAAATGATCACCACACGCATAGAATCGATCCTCAAGATATACAACCCCAAATCGAGAAGATCATAAGCCCCGATTGCATCTGTTCTTGCTCTTGCATTGTAACGGCTCTTACTTAAAATGAAGATCACAATCAAGCAAATAGACAAAGATGACATGATCGAGGCAAATGGACAAGACTATTGAATTGGAGATGATTCGATCGGAACATAGGATGAAGTTGCCTACATATCCGGAGATGAGAATCAAGCCTTCGTAGTTCGGTTCAGGATTCACTCAAGTATTAACTCTTCTTTTGCACTCTAACTTTTGCCAAAAGTCGCCCTTTCGGGTTTTCAACCTTGTGAGCTCGATTTTTCTTTGTTTCTAATTTTTCACGCTTTAACTTTTGCCTAGGTTGCCGTTTTGGGTTTTCGGCCCTGTGAGCCTCTCGAGGTAATATTTCTTCAACTTGTCCACATTAATGGTGAAAACTCCGGGCCATCTAGGTCCACGAGAATAATCTCCTCTCGACTAAATAACTTTGATGATGTCGAACTAGTCAGTGGGTGCGAACTTGCCCTAGGGTCATGGATGGGAGCAGGTTATCTTTAGCACCATATCTCCTTTCACGAGGTTTGGACTTCACCTTCTTGTTAAAAGCCCTAGCAATCCTGCGTTGGTAACCACGAGCATGATACAATGCCTTCAACCTCCTATCATCAAACAACATCAACTCCTCAAACACTCTGTTTCCAATTTGCCTCTGCTATTTGACACTCAACTATAATTCTGTGACGACACTTCAATTTCAATTGGTAGAAGCGGCCTCCATCCCATACACTAACGAATAGGGGTTGCCCGGTAAAGGTTGATTGATGTTTTGTATCCCCAAGCATAAGCGGCAATTTATCTAGCCGGTCCTATATGTTTCGACATTTTCATAAAGCTGGTCTTGATATTCTTATTAGTGGCCTCCATGGCTCCATTGGTTTTGTGGTCTATATCGACAACTTATGAAAGCGATGTTGTATTTCTCAGCGGATCAACCACCTCTTTCTTGAAGTGTGAGCCATTATACGATATGATTTCATTGAACCCTGTACTAGCAAATGATATTGTTTATGATAAACTTGGCCACATGCGATGCCTTCAACACAGTATAGGATTGAGCTTCCAACAATTTCCTAAAATAGTCAATCACCACCAAGATATACTCATCCCAATTTGACCCTTTCGGTGAGACTACACCAATAACGTCAATTCCCCATACTGAGAAAGGCCATGGTGAAGTCATATTGTACAGTTTTGACGGCGAGATATTCATGCAATTGGCATGGATTTGACATTTGTGGTATCGCTGTACAAAACCAATACAATCCTCCTTCATAGAAGACCAATAATAGCCTTGTCGGAGGATCTTCCGGGCTAACATTACACCATTCATATGTGCCCCGCACCCACCTCAAATCAATAGCCTTCATAGCACTTTGATTCACTTCTTTGACACATAGCATGCATTCCCAAATGACCTCTTTTATACAACTTATTTCCGTAGATGATAAGGCCCAGAATGACGGGCGCCATATACCCCATTTGTCTTTGGCATTTGTCCTGGTGGATATGTTTCCTTTTTCGAGAAGTTCCAAATATCATAATACCAAGGGTTTACGTCTTGAACTTCACCAATTGCGACAGCCCTTGGTCTCATAAGGCGACATGTATTTACGTTAGATGATGATTAGATGCATTTTTAACTCCAAAGCGGGATGTCTACCATAGAAGATAGAGTTGCGGCGCATCAGCGAACTAGTTGTTCTCTCTCGGCGGATGTGTAGCGTCAATTTTTCAAACCTCGGAATCAACATATCCGGGGTTTGATGGTAAACCTTCATCTTCTCTTCTTTGACTTGCCGGGTCTCCGTTAAGCGAAAAAAGAACCAAGTTTGAGTCCCCGATGACATCAACCTTATTGTCCCTAGTTCTAGGGAAGCTTCCAAACGACAATACCGCTTCATAATACGCTCAATTGTTGGACACTTTGAGCTGGGTTTGAAGGCTAGAGGTATATAGAGTAGATTGAGTGCTATCAACAACACATCTATTCCATAAGTATTTATTAGGCAGCCGTCCAAAGTACATCGTCAAGTTTCCTCTTTGACTTGCAGAATATCTTCATCTGGGAACAAATATTCCCTTGCCTCATCTCCCTCTAGGGTGATCCATGAGGAATTCCTCTCTAGTTCTCCTTTAAGCGATTTGTGACATATTTGAGATCAAATTCGAAGAAGAAGTAGCCAATGAGCTAGCCTACCCGTAAGTCTTTGGTTTCTTAGAGATATTTGATGGGATCTAATCTTGAAACACGGATTCTGAGTAAGCTAACAAGTGAAACCTCAACTTCTTGGTAGCCCATACAATGGCTAAACAAGCTTTCTCTAAGGTAGTATAAGTGGGTCTCGTAGTCTAGCATCTTTGCTCAAGTAGTAGATGGGCTTCTTCACCCAATCTTTAGTTTCTTGGTGGCATACCGCCATGGTCGAATCTGTCCTTGTGGTTACAAAATCAAAAGGCTTCCTCGGCTCTAGTGGCGACAACACATGTGGGTTCTAAGTGCGCTTGACTTGCTCAAAGGCAAACTGACATCGATCATCCCATCGGAACTTCTTCCCTTTCTTCAGGAGACCGAATAGTGGTTCACAAGTCAAGGTTAATTTGGAAATAAACCGTCCTATGAATTGTACTTTACCCAGAAAGTCGCGCACCTCATTTTTAGTCCTTGGTGGTGGAATTTCTAAGATGGCCTTGATTTTGGAAGGATCTACTTCAATGCCCCTCTATGAGATAAAAAACCCTAGCATTTTCCCTACTATCACCCCGAAGGTGCGCTTTTGTGGGTTCAACCTCAATCTGTATTCTCTGATCCGTTGAAAGAATTTCTCCAGTACGGTGTAGTGGCCTTCTCGCACTTTGGACTTGACGATAATGTCGTCCACGTACACCTCAACCTCTTTGTGGATCATATCATGGAGAATGGTGGTCGTAGTCCTCTGATAGGAGGCTCCAGCATTTTTCAATCCAAACGGCATGACTCGATAGCAGTACGTAACCCATGGTGTGGTGGAAGTCGTGTTTTCTCTTTCCTCGGGTGCCATTAGAATCTGGTTGTACCCACATGAATGAAAGCAATGCATGACCCGGGGTGAAGTCTACCAACTTATCAATATGCGACAGTGGAAAGTTATTCTTCAGATTGGCTCTGTGCAAATCCCGAAAATCAACACAAACCCGGATTACGCTATCCTTTTTCGACCTTTGGGGCGATATTGGCCAACTAAGTCGGATACTTAGATACTAACAAGAATCCGCATCAATTTGCTTCGTGACCTTTTCATTAATTTTCAATGCCCAATCCGGGCGAATCTTTGCGTCGTTTTTGTTTGGTAGTGAGCCTCGAGGTTCAAGAGGATCAATGCTATACAATCTCGAGGATCGACTCGAGCATGTCTTACGTAAGACCATGAGAATACATCTTTGAAATCTTTTTAAGCGATTAAGCGGCTTCGCATTCATCTGAAGACAACATGGACAAGATTTAGACTAGGCGTGGATCCTTCTCATTACCCATATTAATGGCAATGACTTCATCAATACAGGCTTAACAAACCTCTCCTCCTCTCGATTAATCAAGTTTTTCAAAGCGGAGAATTTCTTCCTCTTCATTTTAGTTAAAATTTGAAAATCTTGGTCAATCTGATCATCGATGGCATAGAAAAGTACACAAAATCTGCGGTATTCTCGGTCAAAAGGTCGAGATCTTCGCTTATAGACTCAAAAGAAAAGCTGAACGAAGACCTAGGCAGGACTAAGGTATGGGAGTTACCACCCCCAGAACAACTAGACTTAGAATCAGAGGGACTTGAATCTGATCTCGACTCCACAGAATCAGTGGAATCAGAATCTGGCTCATCATTAGCTTCAGAACTAGAAAAAAAGCCCTCCTCCAGCTGCCATGTAAGACGAGGTGCCCTCGATGCATCTAGAATTCTAGCGATTGGGTCTACTGGTGGTTCTTCCCCGATCATGGAGACAGTAAGGGTATCCCTCAAGTTCTTTGTGTTGCCACGAGATGCTGTCGGAGGCGGCGATGCTACCTACTCGAGCTACCGCATTGTCGTCACGAGCCATCTTTCGTGCTCTGCTAGCTTTGATGCTTGGTTCAGTCTTTTCCTTATCACTGTCCTGCAGTTGCAAATCAAAGAAAATCTCAAACCCGAGGACACACACATTCAAGGCATTTAACCACAGCTCAGGAAAGCCACAAAAAGGGAAATCCTCTCCCTCTTGAACAAAGCGGCGTTGAGTTCCCCGAATTGCTTTGTGAATGAGTTCATAATGCTTTCTAGCTCTCTTGGCTTTGGCTCTACCCTTCATTTCTTCCTCCTTTCTTATCCAATCCTCCTTGGTTGGCACATAGCTAATCGGCGTGCGGGTTGTGTGACACCTCGGACGTTGTAACACCTTTTCACCTACTTCTTCCAAGTCCCATCCTTGGGATCGACCACGATTTGTTCATGAAGTATATGGACTGAGCAGCGACATACATGCCTTAGTCCACGGCCAAAATAGTCTGCACTACCGGCCTTTCTGATGAATCCAAAGAGGAAGACATCCTCATCACCATGGTTAATCTCTAATCTTTGGCGTCGTCACCTCAGGAGGTGGATTGATGGATTAGTTCCCAAAAAAATTGCTACTCCTCCCTATGAAGATACTTCCAACATTTGATGGAGGTGGAGAGCGACCTTCACTGATGTAACCAAGGCCTCCCTAGCACTAAATTAAAGGTCGCCAGTGCATCCAGGTCGTGAAACTCAATCTCTTGTTCAACTGGGCCCACACAGCCGTACTTTCCTTTGTCTGATGACCTCTAGCTTGTATTATCATAAACCCGTATCACTTGGGCTGTGGGAATAAAGTCTGCTGGTTTGAGACCAATTGCATATGCAGTACAAGATGGATAGACATTAATAGCGAACCGTGTCTACCAACACCTTGGCACCCACTTCTCTCTACATTCCATAGATATGTATAACGACTTGTTGTGGTGAGCCTTTTGGTGGGAGCTCTTTGTTAGAGAAAGTGAGCATTGGTTTGGCACCACTCGGAAAGACCAAGCCCACAAGTTGCTTGGGTGTAGTATCAATGGATAATTTAGCCTTGTCCATTGCTAACAATACTATCTACCAGTGTACCCATGAGGCCATGAGGATTCCCCAAATAGAGATTTAAACTTGGATTTTCTTGGTACGTATCAATACCAACTCTTCTTCAATTGCTTCTCCCATTTCTCGACCTCTCGGTCCTTTCGAGATGCTTACCTTGATCCAGATTGCAACGATTTAAAATCTTGTTATTGCCGGATAAGATGATATATCTCCTCGTATACCATGTATTATCTGAGTGCGATCTCCCTAATCCTCGTCAATATGAGCCAAACATAAATCATTGTCATCCCATCACTTGCCTTCAATAGCCAACAAACAGTTGTCCATCTCCATGCGAATCATTTTTATAGTACAAGTGCCCTATTCAAGGTGACATGTTGTTGCAGTTTTCTGGCTCTCCTCAACTCTTTCTCTCTTAAGCGCCTCGGTGTTGCTTCTGTTCGATTGTCACGTAACGTTCACAACTTCCACTTCTTGACTTGGGTTTCCCAGCATGTGCCCTCCGGTAGTTTCCTTTTTCATCATCCTTTTCAACCACTGCGGCTACTTTTACTTCATTTCCCTCGGTCTCATTCCAATTTTTCTTCCTTGTCTTGCTCATCCTTAACCATTCGATATTATCAATTGATCCATTGAATTGAACCACCGTCTGTACATCTCCTGATCATGCTCATCAAAGAACTGTAGAGAATCCTCCATGTTGTCACAAACTTCGAGAGAATCCTTATTTTTGCTCTAGGCATGTAAGCCTCGAGATCACAAGTTGTGATCTTGATTTGGAGTGTTATAAGAGTATAGAGCCATGAAGGACTCGGCTATTCATCCCAATTACATTTTACTTAGTCTTCTAACTTGGCGTACCATATGGCCACTATACGACTTAGTTTGACCAAAAAGGAATATACGCAACCTAGTCAAACCCATCAGCAGTAAGATGTTCGAAAACAAGCGTAGATGAACCATCGAGTTCCCCGGAGAACCATCAAAGCGATCAATGTTAGACATCTTGAACCGCTCAAGTAATGTAGCAAGTAAATTCGATATATCTATGCAGCCAATGACCCCAACATGTATCTGAAATTATCTTTATTTAACTATGTGTAGGTGCGCCCCAAGGACCTCATGCTACAATTCGGACTCAAAATGTCATGGTTCTTAATTTGATCTCACAATGTGCGATGTGAGATTGATAAATCACCAAAGAGCCCAAATCCGGCAAATCATTTTGGAAAACTGATTTTTAAGAAAGAAGTGTCAAACATGGATTGCTTTGCTAGATACAGAGTCGCCACCTAAATATTTTATTTTGGGGAATTTAGGAAACCTTGACTCGTGCCTAAGGCCACATGTCCGTCATCACCAAAGTTGTCTCGGCTCGGGAACTTGGGTATGATTGGGGAAGGTCATCTATGAGCACCCCCGCTCGCCCGATCAAAGATCAGCCTGTACTAAACATGATATTTTGTTTTTTTGAAAACAAATGTGCTCTTATTCCGGTTAGTTAGCTAATCTTACTACGTGATGCGCACAACACACAAGTATAGACTAGATCACCTAATTTGGAACAAAGCATCGCATATCCATTTGTTTGGAAATGGTTTGAAGTTTGTTACTCGCAAGTAGGCTAAAACACGGATTTCAATGAATCGTTCCAATTCAAATAATCCAACATTCATCCACAGACATTCAGGCAATTAAACACATAAGCAGTTAGCCTCATAAGCATGCTTTCATGGCAACATTAACACACATGCAAGATGCTAAAGCATAAACACTTACAGTGTACTCCGAGCCAAAACACGAAACTAGTTAGAAATCATGCATGATCCTAGTTCATGTTAGAATGGGTAATGCATCGCATGTAAAGTGCAACTAGAATAGGCTCGGCTAATCTAAAATGGCATATGAGATGCGACAATTCGATACACGTATTCAACTTGGAATTGAAATACAATGCAGTTAGTATGACGCGCCGAGCCCGGTGCATGCAATACGAATGAATGATGCAAACATGCATGGCATAAGGATGCTAATTGAAACGTGCCTTAGGACTAACCATTGTAAGCGGTTAAGTAAAAGGGAGAAAGAAGTGGAGGTTGGAAGACATGCATCACACACACGCACGCTTATTACAAAATTCGCCCTCTCGATGGAGGGTCCGAATAAATAATACAAATTGACTAATAAACTAACAATAGCTAATTAATTATTACACAACACTTAACTAATTAAACAAATGAATTAAGCTACTAAAGCAGTAAAGCAGCCTCGGGAAGAGGGACAAATGCATGCTGAATCGGCTTTGCTCAGAAATCTGTTGTCATGCTTCATGTTGCCTCTGTTTGCCTTTGCTCTTGCACCTCTGGCACACAAGTCTCAAGGATGCTTGAACCACTTCCTGAGTGTTGTGGGAGGTCACCGACTAAGAGATAGGGCCATCGAGCAAGGGATAGTGGTCATCGACCAATAATTGGGCTCTCGGCCAACAATTTGTAGCCGACCGGCACTGAAGATGGCCGACCGGCCATCTCTTCCTGAAGAATCTTTGTTTTCTTTGCAGAGAGGACAAAGCAGAGCATGTCAATGCATTTACAAGACAATGTATGCATGACCACCCTCCCCACATCATGTCATGGGCTCCAAGGGAGTATGGTCCTCGACCCTCAGACCATCAATCACACATTTCAATGCATGATGGCCAAAGGAGGCCAAGTGTGCAATTAATATCAAATGAAATGCACAAAACATATAAGGGGCCCAAACCTCTATCATACTTGATCAAGAGGCAAGGGATGCATGCTTAATGCTATGCAACCCTAGGCATGCAAGCCGACTAATGCAACATGGTATGCGAACAAACAGCGTGCAATTGGCATACAACCTAAACAATTAAACATGCAAGGCATGTAATAGCGATGCCAATGACAAACATGTAACAACACGTGAGGCAAACGTAGCGACAACATGTAAGGGGACAAGTATGCAACACACTAGCATGCAACAACGTGCAAGGTACCAAATATGCAACAAGCATCCGACAACATGCAATAGGCCAAGTATGCAACAACATGCGAGGCAAGCATGCAACAACATGTAAAGGATGGACTTAAACCAAAATGGGCAAATCTCTCAAATAGGCCCAAATTAGTGGCTAAAGTGATGAAACAAAGGCATGAAATACACATACAAACATGCATGCTAATTAGCCTAAGGATTAAGGCATAAAGGGAAACTCTTAAGCACACTTAAAAGTGACAAATATGGACATGTGACAAACATATTTAAACTACGAAATCATGCAAGGAAGGTGCCAAAACAACCCAAAGTACACGAGCAAAAGCATGCAAGAAAGCTTAAAGCTTGAAGCCAACCAAAGGGTTCAAACCATGGCTATACAAAAGCAAACCCCAAAGGGCAATAGGACCTAAAAAGCAGTCCTAAAAGCGCAGTCCAAATGAGCCTAAAATATCACGAGGAATGAGACCAAAAATGCTAGATAGGCGAGCACAAAAACATGAAGCATGTAAAGGCTACAAAGGGGTGTTACACTACACCTATCACAACCAAACATGGGATAATTTAAGCAACCAAAATCGAGTTATGGCATGTTAGAATGAGCCCAAAAACCCACTTAGATGGCATCCTAAAGGCCTAAGCATGATGGCATGCACAATGACACATTCATGAGGCATAAAACATCAACTCTTTAAAACATTAAAGGAGTGACAAATGTAAGTATGTGAACATACTATATGGACTGAAATAACATAACAAGTGATGCCAAATCACTGAAATGACCCAAGTAAAGCATGCTAGTGACTTGGACACTCAAAGCTAACAAGCTAGATTACATGGTGGCTACACAAAACAATGTAAGCATGACCAAGAAAAAGCAAAACGGAGCTCTAGCATGGTAAAACAAGGCTAGAAGCTTCATGAAGTTGAGCCAAAATAATGCAAAAATGACATCATGTTGAGGCAAAAAAGAGGATTGCAAGGCAAGTATATGAAGCATATAAAAGGCCATCAAACCAACTTGAAACAGAGGTATATTATGGCAAAAGAAATCCTAATACACCCTAAAATAAAGCTAAAACAAGCTAAGCATACAAGCCACCAACATAAGCCATTTATGCAAGCATTCAAGACAACAAAGAGAGGGGATGACCCTCTCCTATTTAAGACCTCAAAACCACCTTTCCACCACTAAAAATCCTCTAGATATCAATGGTATAAAGGTCATGCAAAGCAAAGAACAAGGGCCAAAAGGGATAGCCTAAAACAAGGCCTAACAAGGCCTTATAGGGGGGAAACAACCCCAAACCTCAAAATGATCTTAAACAAAGTTCTAAAGAAAGTAAAAATAGAACTTTTATTAGTTAGTAGCTAAGCTTAAAACAATAAGCAAGAAGGGCTAAAATCTTAAGCAAGAAAGGGGTATCTAAAGCAAGAAGCTCACCCTTGTAGAACCTCTTCAAGAACAAAGCTCCAGCAGGTTTTCTAAGTTCAAACCAATCCAAGAACTCTAGAATCAACCTCAAAGGACCTCAGCTCTAAGAGGATGGTGTTCTAGTGTGTGTTTGTGTGCAATAGTAAGACAATACTACACTTTTGAGCAATAAATAGAATCAAACAAGGGAGTATAGATACAAAACTATATCTAACTCTCCTAACCTAATTTTCTGAACCCCTGAGGAGGGAGGAGATGGTTCTCTCTTATAGAGAACCAATTATCAAAGCTTCTTGGAGAAGCTAAACAAGGAACAAATCCCTCCTGCGTGTATGGAGGGTGAATCGTGGATGCCAGCCCCAGCGTGCTAGCACTAAAATGTCTGCATAAAGCAGATGAACAGGGTTCGGCTAGCAAAAAATGGCCCATCGACCAACATGAGGGGCCAACCGACCAAATACAGTGCCGATCAGCCAACACTTTTGGCCGATGGTAAGAAAAACGGGCTGATGGCTTCATGCCTTGGCCAATGGGTTAAGGGGATGGCCAACAAGCCGCCTTCTTCCCTCAGAATCAAAAACACAAGTCCTTGGTCCACAACCAAGCACAAAATAGACAAGTTGAGAGATCTTGAGGCAAGGCGCGCGGCCGAGACCTCTGGGAACTCAAAATGAACACGAGCATGAATGATCATCGAGTGTTCAAATGATGACGTCCAAGTCTTGAGGACGGTCAAAAATGGGGTGTCTACAGTTGCCCCTCTTTGACAGAACTCGAAAGTTATAACAATGACGAGAGTGAATGTTAAAGCCCAAAGATGACCCATTTTTGACAAGGCCGAAGACTTAGACAAAGCATACAAGATAGCAAAGATATGTGCCCGAAGGTAGGGGCAAAATGCAAACGACATGCAATCAATGAGCCATAACTTATGATCATGCAAAAGGCATAGCAAGCAAAACATGCAATAGTTTTAGCGGCGAACACAAATCTAACTACAACTCATGCGAAAGGATGTAGAGATTATACAATTCTCGCTATGTCTCCTGTGACGAGAAGACTAAAAGTGACTACCAAGAACTTTACAGTCTCAAACATAACACATCTCTCCCGGAGTAGCACCGCGAAGGAGAAAGCAAATAACTAAACAGGAATGTATCCAGGAGTGTTTCCAAAACCCGAGCACGATCCTAACACACCACATGTGAGAGGGGAAGGAGTTCTGAAAGCGGCGTGATAAACCGCGAGCGAAGGCAGTAGGATCGTCCATCGAATGTAACGCAGCAGTGGAGAAAATGTTGGGAATGCATGTAAAGCGAACATCGCGGATCTGCGTCCAAGCGCTGACGCAGCAGTGGAGAAAAGGTTGGAGAAACTGGCGTGATAAGCGAACATCGCGGATACATCAAGCGTGGCGCAGCTTGGTGGACCAAAGGCTGTAGAGCAGCGTGATAAGCGTGAACTTTATCGCGAGGATCGTCGACGCCCAAACTGGCGACACGTGCGTGGGCGGAAAGGTTAGCAGCATGCATGATAAACCTGCGAACATGTGGATCACGTCCAAATGGGCTTACCTGAGTGGAGAAAGGATTCTGACGTCCTACGCGTGATAAGCGCGAACATGCGGATCTGGTCCAAACTACGGCCGCCATGAGGTGGAAAGGTTGCAGCTGTCACATCGCGTGATAAGCTGTGAACATCGCGGATATGTCCAAAAGCCTTCGGCACGAGTGGAGAAAAGGTTATAGAATCTCGTGATAATTTATCGGCGGACATCTGCGGATCACGTCCAAGCGCGCTGCGTGGAGTGGAGAAAGGTTCGCGAGAATCGTGACCATGCGAACATCACGGTCGTCCAAAGCAGCGGCATGCTTGAGTGGAGAAAGGTTAAACCGCGCGCGATAGCGCAGAACATCGCGGATCGTTGCAAACGTGTACGAGAGTAGAAAGGTTCGCGAAACGATGTGATAAGCGGCGGGAACTATGCGAATGCGTCCAAATCGACGACACGCCGAGGTGGAGAAAGAGCTGCGGAAGCAGCGTGTCGCCAGCCGAACATCGCGAATCGTCCGTCAAATGACTGCACGCGGTGGAGAAAATTACTGTACCGCGTGATAAACGCGAACATGCGGATCTCGTCCAAAGCGTGGCGCAGCGGTGAAGAAAGGTTGCGACACAGCGTGATGAAGTGCGAACATGTCACGGATACATCAAACCGCGGCACTTGAGTGGAGAAAGGGTTGGAGTCAAAGGCGAAGACAAGAAGGCTTCGCTTGAATGAGCCGTGCGATACAATATGCGTTGTTGCAAAGAAAAGAAATTCAATAGGTACAATATAGTAGAAACACATGTTCAATGTCGTTAGATCAAGAAATCGAGTTCAATATGAGATAGGCGCATACATACATAATCGCGGTATAGAGGAAAGGTGCATAGCAATGCTGGTGAAAAAAGATGCGTGACAATGCAACTAGAACGAGCATAACAATGTCAAATGGAAACTACATCGCGTGACAACACAAAGCAATGGGTGCATATGGTGATTGGCCCAGAAGTAGGCATGATAATCTTGCAAGTAAAACATGCGTTCTTTGGTAGGTGCTGAAGTCGAGAGAGAGGCCGATGGGCGCCCGATATGAGGCAGTGAGGAACTTTCTCGGGCACCTCGGGCAGGTGAGGAGGTGGGTCTTAAGAGAGGATACTACTGGGGAGCTAGATGGCCAGGAGTTACCCGCGATGATGATTTATGCTTAGGATAGGTGGGAGAACACGAGGATGAATATCACGCTCCTCATACGGTGATCAGCTGAGGCTTATTGGAGTTCTGATTGACCCCGTTGATGTCTTCTACTTTGTATTTTGCATTCTGTATAGTTATTTCAATTCATTTGGTATCCCATAGGATACTAATTACTTCAACACTTTTTGCGGGCTTGATCCCAGTACACTAAATCGATCTCTGGTACAGGTATTTGCCTCTACTGTCGATATGAGGATCTTTGCTGGGTGGAGCATCGACACATTGACCATCTATGAGTAGCTCATTGAAGTTCTTTCAACATGAGTTTCAAACTTTGCATAATCCCATTTCCATCTTGATTTGATGTTCCTCCCACGATTATCCGATGCTTGACACTTGACACCACGACACTCACCGAGTCTTGATACCTTTGCTCACTGACATTGTTTCTGACATTCATTCTTTGTATTGATTGACTACTCCTTTCGACATTCATACTACTTTAATGCTCACATATTGCTCCTGCTGCATTCATACATATACTAAAATATCTGGCATTTGGTATTTATACCTGTTTTGCATAGCATAATGATGCATTTTCCATTTGTTTACTTTTTAGGGCCCATTCAGTTAGGCATGGCGTGGTGTTCAGCGAGGAGCATGCACTTGAGGAGGAGGAGAAGCGAGGCGGGGACCGCATAATGCAGCCCTGCACCAAAAGTGTGACCGTACTCATGTTGGGAATAGCTCCGCGGGCCGCGATTCGGGGCAGCGATGAGTTTGAGGCGGATCTTAGATTCATCGAGGATGCTTGGAGATGGCTTGGGCTCGGGCTCGGGGCTCCGAAATAAGCGAATTTAGTGGTGATGATCTGGACCTTCATCGGGGAAGAGGGCAGAGGACGAACTCTCGTGCTGAGATGATTGATCTTGATCAGAGACATTCTTGCGCTTTCTCTTTTTCTTGCTTTGTTCGGTTGTTTTGTTAGCTTTCCTTTTGTTTTACTTTTTCTTTTCTTGGTAATTTGAGCACATTATCTTCTGTGAGGCGAGTTTATTACCTACTTCAAAAACTATGTACTTTCGCAAAGATGATGGAGATGGAAACAAGTTTGTTGAAAAAGGTGTTACATTTGCACATTCTATGCATGCATCGTCATAGCATCATATTACATAACAATGTAAATGAATTAGAAGACTTTGACTTTTGAAAAACCAAACACTCGAATTGCAACTAATCGGTGAGTGAACCAACTAATGACAAAACAACTTCGATAAGCAAAATAAAAATCGAAACAAGCTAACCAAATGTAAATACAACTTGATAAACGAAAAAAAGAGCTTAAAAAGTCGCGAAATACAACTCGATAAACCGAAATGTCACGACAACTTCGATAAGCAAATGAGGCATTGACCATAAAATCATCACGAAGATGCTTGGAAGTGGAACCCGGTCACAAGTTCTCAATACATTTAACTCATAGATAGCTCCAGAGAGAACAAGAAGGCCGGAGCCATATGACCAAAGGGAGGCCATAAGCCCACCAGAAATATTACGCCATCGACCAATGTTTTTTTTAACCCGATCCCGGTCAAAAGGGATGTAGTCGGTCGGCGGTATATTTTGGCGATTGGCCCACAAAAATGTAAGCGCCTCTAGAATCTTGGACACCTATCGTTTACTCAACACTTTATCTTCTCACAAAAAGCCCGGCTCATTAGTTTTCCTCATTTCAACACGGATTTACACCAAATAGAAGAGTTTCACTTTGCCGAAGAATCTCTGGCAGCAGATTGCCAACTTGGATGGCTCGAAGAAATTTGAATTGTTCACAGGGGTTTGGCATAAATACTTTTAATTCATGGCAAGTCGCTACTGCTAACATTTTTAGTTCCTCCATGCCATGACCCCGAGGTTTTTGGAGTCCGGTAACACCGTCTTTAGCTGCGGTCAGAGTAATGTGTCCCATACTTATGATTTCCAAGATCTAATAAATTAGGCGTCAATAGAAATCTTGCCCTCAACTGGGTTGACGCATTAGAAGCCCTAGGACATATGTCTTGTACCTCCCTATTCATGATGCTCGATCTCCACTGATCCACGATGGAAATTTGGACATCGGCTTGATTCATTGATTTTTTACGATATTTGGTGGTATTTGCGGTGACCATCATTAGCGAGTTGCTCGGCGACAAAGCGCTCACCGCTTATGCTTACTATCTCATTTTCTTGCTTGCCCCGGATCCGGCGGGTTTTAGCACTCATTTGATTAGTCGGCGAGGGGGCACGAAAGAACCGCTCCATTGCAATGACATTGGTCGCGAGACATTGATGGGCTCGGGCGGCTTTTTCATCATAGGAAGGCGGCTAGGTTTGCGAGGAGTCCACTACTATTGCAAGTAATTTTCCACCCATCTCACATATATTGCTCTCTCCACATCACTTTCGGCCCTCGATGTCCACGACCCTAACCCCACCCGTGGGTTGGGGCGTGGCGACGGTAATCATGAATTACGACGCGATACTAATCCAAAAGCGTATTCAAGGGGCCATGGAAGCAAAGTTTTAAACTTTGTCCATAGGCGTTAACCTTATATGCACATACAAACCATATTCATAAGCGTTAATAACCCGTCAAGTATAGTATCATAAACTTCTTTATGAGGATAACGGTGAGCCAACCCGTAATAGGTTTACCTTTAATGTATACAAAACCCTTGCCAATAAAACAACATATAATTATATAACAAAAAGGCAAGAAGGGCCGGGTCTACGCATGCTTGAATACAGTGACTCTCAAAACCCCAGGTTGTTCTCTTGTGACGAGGCTTCTTGAAGTGAAGATGCGACTCTCTTGGCTCACCTACAAAGACATGAATGAGTGTGAAATGTGTAATGAATAATATCAAATCTGAAATTTATACAGGACGTAGAACAACATTTCACAGGCGACCTTGAATTCATGTCTATAGTTAACAAGTATAAGGGTAATTTAAATCCAAAAGTAACCATAGTTCCAGTACGGCCTTTGGCCCATTCAGTTACATTCATGGCCGAAAGCGGCCTTGACGATCGATTATGTCCATGACGCTGTGTCGTGTCAAAAGCGGCCTTTGGCCCACTCATTCCTTTCAAAAAGCGGCCTTGGCCCATTCATTCCCTTTCAAATGGCCTTGACCCCATTCCTTCATTCCAGCGACCTTGGCCCCTCATTCGTTGCATGCGGCCTTGGCTCATGCATTGTTAAGCAAGGCGACCTTGTTACTCATTCATTTGAGCGGCCTTTGGCCCTTGTTAAATGTCCATCAAAAGCGACCTTGGGTCCATTTATGCTTATCAAAAGCGACCTTGGGTCCATTATGCATTCATGTCAGACTTCGCCCACAATCCCAGTGCTTGAATTCATAAAGCCTTAAAGGGAATAAATAATTGGACATTTACAAGCATTCAATTAATGATATTACTCGCATTGATGGGGTTGATTGATTGGCCAGGTGAGACTTTCGACCCTACACATACCCCATATGAACATAAGAGGTCATTAACAATTCATCCGTTCAAAATTCACATTCTCTCTTTAGGCTTTACTGTATCTTATTAACTCATTTACAATGCTCCAACATATGCCTAAGAGTGCTCTGAAGTGAAAAGAGCGAGAAAGAACACAAAATGCAAACGAAATTTAGAGCAGGGTCTAAACGGCGTGAGATTCCACTTCAAGAGTGGACCGCCAAATCTATAATCTTGGTTGCCTCCAATCCCTTTCGGTAATTTTCCACCGGCGGACTCCCCCAAATACCGCCGCTCCCGCTCTGGCGCCAATTTCCCAGCTTCGTGAGGACTTCGTATCTGAGAAAAAAATCTTGACTGATTTCTCAAGCTCGGCTGACCACCCCTTATTCGGCGGAGAGTGAGGTACGAAATTCAGATCGTGTTCTTGAGCTTCGAGAATTAATTCGGCCACACTACTTGCATGCAATGGCCCAAATCTCAAATTTAATCATGCTAACATGATACCAATGCAAGATTACAACATTAGGAAGCTCAATTTCATAATTTATCTACATGCATGGCCCATTTTCACCAACCCATTGCAATGTAACCATTTCATGCATTCAAGCTTCTACTTCCATGGATTATACATGCATGTGACATCATGGCACTTCGGCCTCATCTCATATGATGAAGAGATGAGGTCAAGCCATGGATTTCAATCAAACTTGCGATATGAGTCATGTAATCCAAGCTCAAATATGCAATTTCAAAACAATACCTACATGCATGCATATATATATAGTCTTCAAATTCATCAAAACCAACTCCTTTACTTGTTCTGAATCACAAATTCATCTTCAATTCATGAAATCACAACTCAAATTCATGAGTTAGGGGTTGGTTACATACCTAGGAGCAATCTCTAGCTCCAGTCAATTCTTGAGTTTCAAACCTTTTCAATTTCCAAGTAGAGCCAAAATTGCCCAAGTCTCCTTCTTCCTCTCTATATCCGGCCTCTCCTCTCTCTCACTTGTCTAACTTCAGTTTTGAGCTCTAAGGGCTAAGGAGAGTGCAATGCAATTAACAACTAACCCCACTAACACAATATTTAATATAAAATATTTGGGCTCTTAATCCATCATTTTAATCGGTTTATTGGCCGGAATAAATTTCCAATTAAATTTTACCGTAGGCTCTAAAAATTATGCCAATCACAATACAGTAGTGGTCGGGAGTTACGTGGCGATGGAGCCCTCAATTTAATTTCGGCGGACTATTCAACAGAGATATTCCCTACGGTGAAACGAGATTAGAGTTCAAAATCACATATATTACATTATAATGGCACTATTAAAAATCATGCTAAACCACCTTAATCACATTTCGTTAAGAGCCAATTAGCGTGTCTGAGCGAGGTATCACCTCGAGAATTCGATTTTCTCTCAAACCCTCTTAACACTTTCTCTCCTTGTACACCTCTTTATTCTTTATTCTCTCTATTTCATCCTCCTTTAGGTATGGTTGATGGACAAAGCGAAGGTAGTGGACTCATGTCAACGTGTTATTTCATTCTATTTCTCAGAAAATTATTGGTACCGAATGAGGAATGGTGAGTGCGGTGGATCAAAAATTTGTCCATGAGGACCGCATTGCTTAAGCGCCCTTGGCTTAACGTTAGCAATAGATTCTGATATGACGTGGCACAGGATCAGTTGATAGGCTTGACACCTGGTGTTTTTACACTTTCCGTTCGGTTTCGATTTGCCGGTTCGGAACATGATCAGTTGCCGGAAGAAGGATTGAGTACCCTACTACATTTCAATCCGAGGCCGCGGCTAGCTCGGTATACTACGGCGTGAAGGACCGAAGGCTTCTAACCCCGCTCCCCACTTTATTCCATCCTCTACGATGGTCATAGATTGGCTCGATAGAGCCGCATGTAAAGTACACACTGAGTGTCGAAACCCGACCGGCTCTAGGAGGAGCGTGGGAACTTGACCATGCCCCAGATTTTTTCACTTTAATCAGAACTTTCAAGTTTTCTTTATGAATGTAATAAAAAAGAAACTTCAATTTTGTATTCAAGAGTAGGAGAACTCTGTGTTGAAATCAATGCAATTGAAGGTTGTGGGTACCGAAAATTTTCCGTTTGGGTCCAAAAATGGTCTAAGTTGTAAAAAGATTAAATTGAGCAAAATCAACTTTTATTAAAACTTTTCAAAACCATTTTCGACGTGAATCAAAACTAGACACGCTTGAGATCTGTCACTAAGACGTACAACCCCAGATTCCAGCAACTGGAAAGTTGCCCCTAGTCTAAATAGCATTGCATTGGAGATCACAACTGAGCTGTTGAATGCTGAATAGATAAAGATGACCAAACATGATCACATGGACAAAGTTGATCGGGGAAGTGTTTATGGCTGGACTTCAATATGAAGTTGCCTACGTATCCCAAAGATGGGAATCAAGCCTTACGTAGTTACAGGGTTCACTCGTATTACGCTCTCCTTTTGTGCTCTAACTTTTGCCAAGGCCGCCCTTTGCGGGTTTTCAACCTTGCGAGCTTAGTTTTATAATTTCAAAATTTTTATGCTCTAACTTTTGCCTAGGCAGGTCCAAATAAGCCCAAAACATGCGAGGAATGAGACCAAAACATGATAGATAGGTGAGCACAAAAACATAAAGCATGTAAGGCTACAAAGGGGTGTTACACTACACCTATCACAACCAACCATGGGATGATTTAAGAAACCAAAATCAGAGTTATGGCATGTTAGAATGAGCCTAAAAACCCACTTAGATGGCATCCCAACAGCCTAAGCATGATGGCATACACAATGACACATTCATGAGGCATAAAACATCAACTTTTAAAACATTAAAGGAGTGACAAATGTAAGTATGTGAACATACTATGTGGACTGAAATAACATAACAAGTGATGCCAAATCACTGAAATGACCCAAGTAAAGCATGCTAGTGACTTGGACACTCAAAGCTAACAAGCTAGATTACATGGTGGCTATACAGAACAATGCAAGCATGACTAAGACAAAGCAAAAT